>NW_020869547.1:103308-108308 GCF_003789085.1 Penaeus vannamei | reverse complement strand
TCTTCCCTAGTCGTAGGGTCTGATAAGTTCATATTGTCCCTGTCTGACAGATACTCGTGTGTTCTTACGATTCAGCAAATAAGCGCTGCATTTAATTTTGTCGTTTGTTCATTAGTACAGTTGTTTCAAAATTGTAAAATCATTATATTAATTCATTTATGGACAAAAGTCGTTTGGATTCGGATTTTTTTTTTTTTTTGGGGGGGGGGAGGGCAAACTATCTTCACAATGAATTGCTTAATCACGTTTTCCTGGAGCCTGTTTATGGTATTGCATAATGTTAACTCATTTATTGCTTCTTACTTTTCCTCATACAGCAGCTGCCAAATATAAATTTACTTCCATGAAGTAACATTTAACGCTTTCAAGTTAAATATACTGTGCTGTTTAATATGTGGTAATTTGCAATACACGCCGGTTTGTTAAAATTGTGCGAGGCCCGATCCAATGAATATGCATTATACGGACATGCCTACACATGAATAAAAAAAATAAATCTATATCTATCAGTCTCGACATGTATATCTACCTGATAGATATATAGATAAACGTATATCTATCAGATAGATATGTATTTCTGTGTATAAGATTATTTATTGGGTCGAGCCTGGCAGTTTTAATAAGGGCGAAAGCACGGTTTAATATTTTGTTTTCCCTATTTTAACTTGGGTATTTCTGTCAGTATTGTGGGGGGGGGGGTAGTTTTATAATATGATTATAATTATTGTCATAATATATTAGTGTTACTCCTTTCTGTTTTGAATATATGCCACTGATAGTTTTGTATCATACATTTTTTTTCATACTTGTACATTATTACTGAATAAATTCCATTAATCTTCAAATTGATCCAGATACACTTTTCTAAACAGCCACATACTTATATAAAATAAATTTAGGAAAACCTGTTACTTCTCATTTAGATACCATAGTCCCCAAATTTAGTTGTGTGTGAAATTTACAACATGGTATTCTGAATTAAAAACCAACTATATTTAAAATCAAAGTATTCAGTAAATCCTAAGGAAAAAGATGGGAATGAAGCCTATCAGTGACTCATAATTTAACGTCTTAATCCTTTCATTATCTATTCTTCTAAGAGAATATAATACTAAAACCCATTGTTCATTATCTTCTTAATGTAGGAATTTGCTTTTCATTTTTTAGGGTATTATATGATAGCAAATTTTCATTAGCCTTTATTTGTAGATCTTACACAAAGTGTATGAGGCTGTAGTTGGTAAACACTGAAACAACTAAGAAACCATGTGAGCAGTTGTATATTTATAAAATAATGTATTTAAAGTATGTGTAAAGAATAGCACATCACCCTGGTTCCTAGTCATCAGTGATTATTGCCTGTAACAATAAATAATGTCGCCCTAGGATAATTACAGATAAGATCAAATCTTTGAGAAAAAAAAAACACTATCTAATTATAACAAACATGATTGAAGCTCTCTTATATAAACAAAGCACATACAAATTTTGCAGAAAAGTTGTCATGTAACTGAGAGAAGCGCTAGTCTGAAGCGATTTTTGTACACTAAGACAAGCACTAGTTTTCAGTTAATGATAGTACAAAGAAGGCAAACACCTTTGCCCACTTTGTGAAGTTTCATATGGATTTACATGATGAAAAGATGTTTTTTTTTTACAGAATTGTGTTGGAATACACCACTGGCAATATACACATCACAAACCATCGAGGGAAGATCAGTGATTTTTATTCATTTTACATACAGTATTAGCATGAAAATAAAGCAAGGTCTTTGTGATAAACTATTCTTGATATATTTACAACAAAAACTCTGCTTAAGAAGAAGCAGCTTTCTTGCTGGGAGATGGCTTTGCTACAGCAGTTAGGACTAGATTCCATGATTACACTACAACAAGAGGCAGAGACCCACATTCTTGAACATCACATTAAATCAGCCTTCCAGTCATCATCTCATGTCACTTCATTTTCTGACTGGCCAGTGTTGTCTAAGCCTATGCCTGAGAGACAGATCATGAGACATTCTAGAATATGGGTCAGAGGGTTTGACAGATCACTGGAAGAACAACAAACTGAGGAGGAGGCACTATTGGCGGCAGTGTTTGGGGTAAATTGAATATCAAAGGGTCGTGTGAACAATGATCCTCGAATGTCAAGTTACAGGCAAAGTACCAGGTGACAGTTGGAAAGATAGAATGAGCCGAAGAAGTTGATGAAGGCCCAAGTCATTATTGTCAATGTGTCAGACTGCTGGTAAGAAACCTAGCATTTACATATCTTCCTGGTCTTTGTCCTGCTCCTCCTCTGTAGCACCTGCAGACAGTAGTGTCTTTTGTCCGCCATGTAAACCACACTGTCTAGTAGCTGTGACGAGCATTCAGAGTATTAACAACATTTCCATGGGAAAAGCTGAAAAGGCCATACGAGTGCCAGTCACAGGCCACAGACACTATTTGTGCAGAGCAAAGTCCTTAACAGTATCAATAATTGATGGACTTAATTTTTTTCTTATTGATTAATAAGTTTGACCCGAAATTTTACAAATTTACTCTATGTATCACCAGGATACATATCTTTTATATAGTACTTTATATACTTTATACTTGACTTCAAACTTTCAATCTTGGGTCCACAATTCCTGTAGTAGTCAAAGTTCAGATGACAGAAGATGGTCCACCATTCAAAATAATTTAAAAATTACATGTCCTCTGGTTTGACTTCACCCTCCACCTTTGATCAGCTGAACAGAGGGTTTCGTGACAGTTGGTTTACCCTCCCGAGGTTGATTGCTTGCGAGGTTTACCCCCCCCGAGATCATTGGTGCACGCAATTTACAAGTCGGACTCGCCATAAAGAGAGGTGGAGAAGGACATGTAGTCGAGGGCCTCTGGAGGAGCATCAGGACCAGAGTAAGGCTGCATGCGCTGAATACAGTATTCAGCCTGGTCTGGAGGAAGCTCACGCTGCAGTTCTTCAGGAAGGATGTATGGCTGAAGAGAAAAAAGAGAGACAATTTGGTGGATTGTCATAACAAGAGATAAAGTTAAAAAACAAAAAATTAAAAAAACTAAGAGCAATATAGTGTATTGTTTATAATATTGATAATTTCATTCACAAACTACGAAAAAAGAAACAAATGATGCAATAATTTCTAATTCATATAATATCACATCATCAAACCTCTGAAAACCTTACCTTGTCACCAGCCAAGATCCTGAAGGAGTCAATAACCTGTTCAGCAGTGTCAGAGTCCACATTCTCACGGGTCATGAAGTCCAGGAAGGCATCAAACTGAATGAATCCGGTGCTGTTAGGATCAACAATGCTTACAATGCGCTGGAAGTCAATCTCGCCCTGACGGTCCTTTCCAATGGAGTATCCCAGAGATATCAAGCACGATTTGAACTCCTCTGGGGCAAGGCGGCCACCCCTGAAATTAAAATTATAGATTTCATATATTTGTGATGGTTGATATAGTGCCACAGAATAATGTGAATTTTATCAAATTACTGCAGAGAAATTAGGGAATTTTCTTTTTCTTTTTGTGTCACAAATTACAGGAGAGTAAAGGATAATCTTTATCTTTTATGGATCCTACCATAAAGTCTTTGAAAATTTCTTTTACCTTTAAAATAAATAAAGAATAAACTACAACCAGATCAAGAAAGAGAGGTACACTGTATATCAAAGTAAAACTAAAATCCCTCAGAGGTGCTTTACCTGTTCTTGTCGAAGTGATTGAAGGAGGAACGGAACTCTGTGAGCTGCTCTTGGCTGATACCCTTGGAATCCCTGGTGAGGATCTGGTTCTCCACCTCGTTGATGGTGCGGTTGATGGAGGTCAGGAGTTGCTCCCATCCCACACGGAGGGTCTCCATTGTGTACTGGGTATACCTGTGTAAAAAGAAATACCATTACACTCTGCACAGATCCAACTTAAAAATTATAGTAACTTTTCACACAGCAAAAACTATTTCTATACAAAATACCACCATCATAGAGAAATGTCATAATGAAACATAAAAAATAAGAAATATAAAAATTTCCATAATATACGTGTTTTACAATGAAATCTTGAAAGTTGTTTTGTTTTACCTATTTTCGAAGATCATGGACTCCTGAACAGCCTGGTGAATCTTCTCCCATCTCATCCATGATGGCCTTGTTTCCAATAACAGCTGCTTCATAGTCCTTCAGACGGTTAAGCTGATCTTCAAGAACAGATCCCTATGGAAAATATGGATGGTTTCATTTTCTAAAGAAAATTCACTCTTATTTCAGATACATAGCAAAGATACTTTATGAGAAAGCTGTCTGCCATAGGAAGTATGATGCAATATAATATATTTAGCATGTACTCTTCATCTTAAACATCCAATACTTACATGCATGCCCATGCCAATGGCAGCAACAGCATCCATCTGCTTCTCAATCCAGGGACCAACGCCATTAGCTTTCTCAGCGAATTGGCGACGCAGCGACTCATTGTCTAAGGAACTTGGTTAAGGAAAATGCTATTGCTATGCTATATTATTAGAATGTATCCAAATTGCAAAGTACTTTAAGCCTATCTTTGGAGGGCTGCAACTTAATGACCAGGGGTCAGATTTACTAACGTCTTACGATATCGTAAGTGGTTTGTTTATATCGTAAAACAAGATACTCTCTCGTTTCTTGCAACGAGCGTATTTTCAAAACACTCCCGAGATCGTAAACACATCTCCATACAAGAGACATTTACGGGAGTCCGAAACCACTCATGACACTTATCGTAGCGACCCTCCTCAGCTCATATCAGCTTCATAAATACATTCAGGAGTGTGTAAATAACACTTTACCATGTGGAAATCAATTAATATGCAAGAGCAATATATTGAGGATGCATAGTAACGAAAAAAAACAAAAAAACAATGACTAATGTAAATAAGGAATAGCCTTTGCCAATGCATAGAGGTGCAGAAACACTTTATGTAAATCATTTAGCAAGTTTTAATTCATCATG
>NW_020869547.1:88308-95808 GCF_003789085.1 Penaeus vannamei | reverse complement strand
ATATTATACACACACATATATATATATATATATATATATATACATACATATCGATAGGTAGATAAATGTAAATACACACATACTTATACATACATATACATACACACATTACGGATATTTCATCCTGTTGTACAGCCGCGATATGTTTACCTGAACGTGAATTCCAGGCCACAGGCAGAAGGGTAATCAGATACTTTCCACCCCGACTTTGACCCCGCCTTATCCGGGTTATAAGCTGGGCTAGGCCTGGTTATACCCCGGGTATGAATTGTAACAAGAGAGAGAGAGTGAGAGTGAGAGAGGGTGGGGGGCCAGGCAGACAAACAGAGATAGAATCAGAGAGAAAGAGAAAATTTCATTAGTTTACCAGTTAGAAGATCGTGCTTTATCATAAAGGCCTTCGAAGAAAACGCATCAATACTCCTTTTTGAGATAAACTAATACAAATCAACAAACTTTTTTTTCCGAAAGTGGCGTTTCTTCCGATGACATAGAATATAACATAAAAGCCAAACAGGGAAGGAAATGAACACGGATGCATACATAACTAATTATCACAGCAGAGTCGACTGAAACGGGTTGGCCGGGTTGGCGCTCTACCTGAATGCCCCTTCCTCCTCTCTCTCTCTCCCTCGCTCTCCTCTCTCTCTCTCTCTCTCTCTCTCTCTCTCTTCTCTCTCTCTCTCTCTCTCTCTCTCTCTCTCTCTCTCTCTCTCTGTATGAAATTAGACAATGAATGCCTGTTTCTGTCTATGCCATCTCGTGCATTTTAATATAGATATGAAGATGCAAGATTCAAAGTTTCCGTGATTTTTTATATTTAAAAACATTCCTCGTCAGATATAGATATCCGTTCCGATCATCCGCTTAAAACAACACTTTTTGTATAGGGTAAGAGATATTCGAAGATTTGTGACATGACTTCTGTCCTTCACTTCATATCCGGTGGTTTTGGGTAAGTTAACCTACTTTATCAGACATTTTTTTAAATTGATTTTGTTGACCAGTATAAGCGGCAATCATTCTACTTTTAAAATGCAAGTCCCTAAATTGCTCACAATCTCCAGCCGTTTGTTGATTCGCACCCATGGCTGAGAGGGTAAGGCTATCCTCTCTTCACAAACGTTCGGGTGACTGGGAAGGCCAGGTCAGTAGCAACTCGAGGGGGTGTCATGGCGTCCCACAGAGCTATTTTGATGGTTGTTCAACGGAAATATAACCGTTAAAATCATTATTTTCCATCTTTTTTGAAAATTGAAAAGACCAAAATGATCGACCGTATTCGCAAAGCACTCGTAACTTTTGTGACATCAAAATGTTTTTTTTTTCCAAAAATAGAATCAGATGTCGTAGCACCTCCCTGATCTAGCCTTTCCCGGTGACGCTGAATTCTCCCGCCGCGCCGTCTGTTTTCAAATCACTCGCCGCATGACGTCACAGGGTTTGAAAAGCGCCAACCGTCACGAGTAGTAACGGCAATCACTTCTGTAATTTTGTTATGCTTAATTATTTGTAGAAGAAAATGAATAGACAAATGAAAAGAAAGATAATGATAATTAAACTATGAATAGAAAACTATCTTTGATGGAATGTAAGTAGTTCTTACACATATCATAATCGGTTCCATCTGGATGTAAAAGTAGTCACGTTTCCCTTTCTATTTCGCCATCTACATAAGACAGATAACGCTGTGTCGTTATGGTTCTCTCGTATTTTCATGTGAGAACCGTATTCATTTGCGACGAATGAAGAAAGATAAATATTCCTGATGATACCATCGGAACCGCTCAAATACATCTCTCCCAATGTAAAAATATTCATTCTCATTCAAACATTTTCATACGAGTTAGGTTAGGCTCGACAGTCGCAAGATATATATGAATTTTAGTTAAGATGAATAAGGTACGAGGTAGGCCATTAAATCTGATCAAGGAATTCCTTGCTTGCACAAAATATGACTTTGCTTTTTCATTAATAGCATTGCTGTTTTTAATAACAGCTGACATTGAAGCCTACATCCTCTGACACGGAGGCACTAGTAGCAGCTGCACAGTTGGGGAAGGCTAGATCAGTAGCAACTCGAGGTGGTGTCATGGCGTCCCACAGGGCTATTTTGATGATTGTTCAATGAAAATATAACTATATATATATATATATATATATATATATATATATATATATACTTTTTTTTTTTTTTTCTTGAAAATTGATAAGACCAAAATTATCGACCATATTCACAAAGCCTCTGTAACATTTGTGACATCAAAATGTAGTTTTTTTTCCAAAAATAGAATCAGACGCCATGACACCTCGAGTTGCTACTGATCTAACCTTCCCCCTCCAGCAATTGTACTAACAGTACTACCACCTTTATAATCTACAATTTATGTCATTTTTTTATCTGCTACATATGGTAATTTGAATTTAGTTTTGAATGCACAATAAGAAATTATGGTCTTGTTAATTAAAATCAGAGTTGTAGGTGTTTGACCCAAAAATCCTTCTAATAGTGCAATAAAAATTGTCCTCTGAGAAGTCTGTGGCATTGAGAACACTTGTATAAAAGAGGTGAAAATGTGATAAATAATGTTGAATAATGTATTTTTATGTATGTATTAGGTAGAGCTGTTCATGTGCAAACTTAAAAGTGGCCAGTTGCTGAAGATTTTTATAGCATTCAACAGAAAGAGCTAGAGACATGTGTGTGCAAATGAGGTTTAGACATAGATTTATTCAAAATATTTATCATAACAGATATGGTTAATTATTATAATAAATGATACACAGGCCAGTCTTGTTAAAACACCGCAGGCAGTGCTGCTGTTATTTGCTTTGATCAGGTCTTTTGTTTACTCCCATTATTATTGATATTGAAGTCCGAGAAAGATACATTTGCCGACAGTTTCCCCAAAAAGGTAACATTCGTTCATTCCTCTCACCTGGAGAAGAGACACGCAGACAGCCAAAAACTGTACGAGGTGAAACGATGTGTGTATGTGTGTGTGTGCTTTATACAAAAATACATGAATATAGATATATATAATGTCTATATACATATATGTAGACAGATATACATATATTATATATATATATATATATATATATATATATATATATAGAGAGAGAGAGAGAGAGAGAGAGAGAGAGAGAGTCCCTCTCTATACCAGACGCGATCGCTCCCGTCTTGTAACAGTCAGATCAGAAACTGAATCTATAGCACTATCAAATTTAACTGATCTTTCTGGCAACCCCATTCCTACAGAACCTCATCCAACCCTTAAAACCTGTACCAGAACTGTCTCTCTCTCCCCAGCAAACTGCCCAGTCGATACCAAAGATTGGTCAGACTGTGGAGAAGACTTATTATTATGCCTCAAAGACCAAGATATGAAATCAGTACATTGCTACACCATTCCTCCTAAAGGTCAACGAAAGAATCCGACCAACATTGCCAAAATTACATTCCGTACACATGACTTTCCCTTACATATCTACATCGGTGTTCGACCATACCAACCCCCTCCCCATCAATGTCAAAACTGTTGGCGCTTTGGACATCCTGCCAAACATTGCCGTTCCACAGACCGATGCCCCATTTGTGCCCAACCTGGTCATAACCGATCAAACTACTCAGCACAAACACGAACATGTGCTAACTGCGGCGGCCCCCATAATATATTTTATAGAGGCTGCCCACTTACAAGTTTGAATCTGAAGTAGCAACTCTCAGATACAAAAATGGACTCACTTTACGTGAAGCCAGACAGGAAGCACGTCGACAAGGTTTCTCTCATACTCCATACTCTAGTAACATCGTTCGCTCAGCCCCTCCCCCTCCACCCCAAAATGTCCCCATTTCCACTTTTACATTCTACATCCCTCAGACCAATTCTTTTGCCACTCTAAACCCAGACACCCCAATCTCAACCACAGCTCCAATCTCAACTACAGCCCCAACACCAACCCCTCTCCCTCCCCGCACTACCCGCAGTAGACAGACTAAACGTTCTTATACCTCTAAATGTGTTCCATGGTGAAATTCTGATTGCACCAAAGCGCTTCGCTTAAAACGAGCAGCCTGGAACGGCTATCACTACAAACGAGGCACCCCTCACCAGCTATCAGCCCTTATTTCCTTTAAAAGGGCATCTGCCCATCTTTGCCGTACAATTAGAAACAGCAAAACAAATAGCTGGCAAGATTATGTTTCATCAATTACATCTACATCTATTTTAGCTGTTTGGCGACGGATCCATAAATTATCAGGCAAACATCCCCCCCATCCTGCACCCGTCCTCCATATTCGAGATACTCATATCTGAACCTGTCGAAGTAGCTAATGAACTGGGCAACTATTTCAGCCAGGTCAGTAGTGGCTCTCACCTTTCTCCACACTTTTCTTCCATTAAAGCCATCAAAGAACGCATCCCTATTACCTTCACCCTATCCTCTGATGAGTCCTATAATGTTCCTTTTTCTTCTAAACTCAACGCTGCATTACAGTCGTGCCGCAACACTCATGAAGGCCCTGATGGTATTCACTATCGTATGCTCCGACACCTCCCATCTTCTCTATCCTTCCTTTTAACTATTTTCAACGACATATGGACGTCAGGAAATTTCCCTTCTCATTGGCGAGATGCTGTTATCCTGCCTTTCTTAAAACCTAATAAATCAGGTACCCTATCCCAAGATTACCGCCCCATAGCTCTAACTGGCTGCTTGTGCAAACTACTAGAACGGATGGTTAACTTCCGCTTAATGTGGTATCTTGAATCTCATAATCTTTCCCCTTCCCAGTTTGGTTTCCGACGTGCCCGAAGTACAGCAGACCCACTTGCCCATTTCGAGACATACATTACATCGGCATTTGCACGCCATGAATCCGTATTAGCCATATTCTTTGATCTAGAAAAAGCGTATGATACCACATGGCGATACCATATCCTCCAACAATTGTCCTCCTTAGGTTTACATGGAAACATGGGCGTTTTCATCAAATCCTTCCTTTCTAAACGTACCTTCCAGGTCAAAATTGCCTCTTCCACGTCATCATCCTTTCCTCAATTCGAAGGCGTCCACAAGGAAGTGTGCTTAGTACCACTTTATTCCTTCTTGCTGTAAATGACATAGCCTCAGTCCTACCACCAGGAGCCCGGACATCACTATATGTTGATGATTTAACCATCTATGCATCTGGCACATCCATACCAGATCTCTGTCAATTCCTTCAGTCTGCAATAACATCAGTAACTTCTTGGGCCACCAACCATGGCTTTCGCTTCTATACCTCTAAATCTTTCCCCATCCTTTTCTCTCGCTCACGTACGGTCCCCAAACCCCCACTCTTCTTATATAACGCTCCACTCCAATACCGTTCTTCTGGCAAACTCCTAGGCGTTATATTTGATTCCAAATTGTCCTGGTGAGACCATATCTTGTACATCAAAGAAAAAGCTCAACGCCGCCTCCGAACTCTTTCACACCTCTCCTGGGGCTCAGATCGCAAAACTCTCCTCCATCTTCATGTTACCTTGATTCTCTCCACTCTAGATTATGGATGCCATATCTACTCCTCTGCCTCAAACTCTCTTCTTGCTCACCTTGATACAATCCACCACAGCGGTCTCCGCTTAGCCCTAGGCGCCTTCCGCTCCTCTCCAGTTGAGAGCCTATATACTGAATCTGGCATGCCGTCCCTCTCTCGACGTAGAGCACTTCATTCTCTTCGATGCTATGCTCGATTTCACCAATTTTCCCTTACCAAACTAACTATTCCACAATCCTTGCTTCATATCTTTACCTCTTCTCCACGTTTACCAACTACTCTCCCCGTACGCATGGATACCCTCCTCTCCCATTCCCCCTTTCCTCACCTCCGACCTCTCCCACTTTCTGTCCATTCCATTCCTCCATGGCTTATACCTAACCCCAGTATTTGCTCCTCAGTTTTCCCTGACCCACCAAAATCAGATATTCCCCCCTCTATCCTTCTCACTCATTTCCTTGACCATGTCTCCATTCATTCCTCCAGCATTCATGTTTACACTGACGGTTCCAAATCCATCTCAGGAGCTGGATTCGCAGTAACATTCCCAAACTGCACTTTCAAATACACCCTCCCTCCTGAATCTAGTGTCCTTACTACAGAACTGTATGCACTCCTTTTTGCCTTAAGACGCATATACTCATCCCCCTCTTCCTCTTTTACTATTTTTACTGACTCCCGTAACTTTATAACCCTCATAAAGTCAATGCACTCGACCAATCCCGTTGTCTGTAAGATCCAGAACTGGTTGTTCTATCTATCCACACGTCACAAATCTGTCAGATTTTGCTGGGTACCCAGCCATGTTGGAATCCCTGGCAATGAACAGGCAGATACTCTTGCACGCTATGCCGCAATGTCCACATCACCTCAACTACGCTTCTCACATATTCCAGCTACGGATTATTACCCCCCCCCCCCCCTTTAAAACCTTCTTGTATACTCGATGGCAATCTTTTTGGTCAAGACTCCACAACAATAAATTACATACAGTAAAACCTTCAATCTCCTCTTGGTCAGCTCCATTTCACAAAAACAGACGTTCGGAGACGGCCCTCGCACGATTACGTATTGGCCACACTCGCCTAACACATGCCTATCTAATGTCACGCTCAGACCCGCCCCTATGTCCTCTATGTAACGTCCTTCTTTCATTTCCACACATTCTCTTGTCCTGTCCACGCTTTAATACAGCACGTACCTCTGCTTTTCCACACCTATCCTCCCTTCACCAACCTCCCAACATATCAGATATCCTTACAGAATCCCACAGCTTTTGCCTTGACAACCTGTTCTCCTTCCTCAGACGCATAAATACCCTTCACTTGATCTAACTCCCTTACCTAAACCACCATAACCTTTTCCCCCATCTTCAACCTTTCAACACTACTCTAGATAGTTGACACATAGCAACTATCACCTGACATCCCCCTTTACTATACCTTCCTATAGTGCTATATGACCTTAGATGACTAGCACATTTATTTTAACCATTAACCATTAACCATTAGAATAAAACAGGACAATGGAATTTGGTATTCAACATAAAAAAAATACAGAATACAGCTATCTGTGTTTGCTGGGCCATACTAATTGCTTAGTTATGTGTATGCGCATCTCACTAGTGGATAAAAGCACGAATCAGCTATGAGAAAAAAAAAACGTCGGTGTATTATAAATTTCGTAAATAAAAGTTGCGTAATTCCAAGGGTACAAAAAGGTTACCAGAACCGTATTCTTTATTGAATATTTAGTCAGAGAGTCTCACTAGACGGCCTGATATTTCGGTGACATGTATCTGGACTTTTTACAAACAACTGGTGTTTACACATACAAAGGGTTAAAGGCCTACAAATCTCTGGAAAGATACAAGTAAGTACTCAATACTGTTTATAAGACTGGTTCGTAGTCGTAGGATTAAATTCTCCTGATCCTGTGAAATTCTTTCTTGC
>NW_020869547.1:67500-73099 GCF_003789085.1 Penaeus vannamei | reverse complement strand
TATTATATATATAAGTATATAGTATATATATATATATTATATATATATATATATATATATCTATGTATCTTATTTAAATATTATGTGTATGTGTATATTATATATATATATATATATATATTATTATATATATATATATTATTTATACATATATATATACATATATATTTACACACACACACACACACACACACACACACACACACACACACACACACACACACACACACACACACACATACACACACACATATATATATATATATATATATATATATATATATATATATATATATATATACTTATACATAGAAATTAACATGAAGCTATGTATTTAAAAAAATCGAAAATATGAATATATATACTTATATATACATATTTATATCTATCTATCTATCTATCTATCTATCTATATATATATATGTAAACTTAAACGTAATTAAACTCCATGATTTATATTACGCACAAACACACACACATACACACAAACACACGCAAACACACAAACACACACACACACACACACACACACACACACACACACACACATATCTATCTATCTATCTATCTATATATATATCTGTATGTGGTGTGTGTGTGTGTGTGTGGTGTGTGTGTGTGTGTGTGTGTGTGTGTGTGTGTGTGTGTGTGTGTGTGTGTGTGTGTGTGTGTGTGTGTGTGCCTCTGTGTGTTTTAGGCATTGGACATATAATGTCACTAATAAATTGATAACACTATCTTTTCTGACCTATACGCCTACCTCCCGCATCAATAAATATGAAATAAGGGTTTTCTTTAGTGGGCGACTTATTGGTTTGGAGTATGTTTTTAGTTTGTTTTCGAATTATAACAAGTCATCTACTTAGTGTATGTTTGCGGCCATCCTGAGGAGCCACACATCTTTCAGATGATAAGAACTAAGCTTACTGAGTAACGGGATGTAATTCCAGCCCTTGTTATTTAACTATCACTGGTTGGCACTTTTGTTACTTGGTTACTATCATTAATCGGGAAGTTTGAGCAGTTATCCCAGAACGATAGCATGTTTTTATCTTTCTCTGGGAATATCAACGTGATTCCCCAAGTTTTCAATCATCCATGCATGTATTTGATGTATCTTTCTTCCTCTCTTTAAAAAGAGGAAAGTCTGGGTTTTAGTATTTTCCAAAATCTAAGACCTGCCATGGCGGTTTCGGGTGAAAACTATTTGAACCTGTTCTAAAAAAAACACCTATGTGTTTATGAGACAGATTCCATACATGACAGATATACCCATCTTGAAATCACTTGTGGTTTCCAAAAGGCAGTAGGTGTTCCGGATCACTTGTCTGAGAAGTTCTTATCTTCCATCCACTAACAACTTTTCCTTTGTTGGCTGCCTGCTCGATGTGTTGACAAACCTGTATCGTTACTCACGAACAAGCCTAGTTCTTTCACAAGTACATTTTCATTGTTCTATTCCTTCAAAGTATGTCTTGGATTTCTTGGATTTCAAAGGTCTTGGATTTCCAGTCAAACTATATCATGACCATATTAATCAGTGCTGAAAGTCCTATAGTTTAAACTCGCTTATTCAAAATAACTTACAGGTCCTCTCTTAGTTTGTCTTCATCAACTATTGAAATTTATTGTGTACTTATCCAGTATCATTAGCAAAAGATCTTACTATGGAGTTTTTAATATCTGCATTGATATCCCCAATATAATTAGGAACAATGGATCCAAGAACTGAGCCTTGTGATACTCCACTTATAACAACTGATTCATTAGTAACTATTTTGAGCTTGCGATTTTGATTCCAAAACCCTTTAATTTATGGCAAATTTCATGGTCAAGTTTATGGAAAGTGTTTGGAAAATATAAATAAATATCTTGTTATATTGGACTAGGTACGGAACTATTTTTCTTACAACCTTTTTAAGTATTTTTATCATGTATGTTGGTGTCATTGGTCTGTTTGACTTTTGTTTCTACCTTTATAGGCTTGGGATAATTCTCACACCGAAGGATTTCCTCCATATGTTTACTAGAGGATTTGCTGTAGTTTCTGAACGGTATTTTTAAAAGACTGGAATTTAATCAGGTCCGACTGTTGAGTTTATAGTGTCTTTTATTGCTTCAGTAATGTCTCTTACATTGAAATACATCAACCCTGAAATGTTGATTTGGGTCTGCAATTACAGTTTCTGTTTTAGATTTACTTAAAATTTCATACTGCTCTTTGAAGAGTTCGGAGATTTCCTTTGAGTCAATTGCGAAAGTAAAAGTATAATTTCGACTATTTTAACTAATTTATTCTAACCTTAGAGTAGGGATACTTTGCATTATTTTTATAACTTCAACTGATCTTTTTTCTTTGATGCTTTTATGATTACATGTTGACTTTTTTGACTGATAATTTATATCTTTTATCTCAAGCTGACTTGAGCCTTTCCTTTGTGACGTGATCAGTTGTATGAAATTTTCTTATATATATATATATATATATATATATATATATATATATATATATATATATATATATATGTTCAATACTTTTCAATCTTTTGAGACAATATTTTTGTTTCTAATTTTTTGGCACATATCTATTACAAACACTTCTTTAGTCATTATATCGTTTCAAAATTTCTTAGTGCTTCTAGTGATTATTTGCCATTGTAGTATATTGAATTGCGGTTGTAGCTGACTGATTAAGGCAGTTACCTGCATCTGCTACTTTTTTCAATGAAGTTTTGGCCTGTTTGAACTGTAAAGTGTGATATGTTTACTTCCTCTCCCTTAGAAACAAGTAGAAGGTCAAGGATGTTATTCTTTTTCTCATTAGAATTCTGATAATTTGACAAAGGTACGTCATCCTCATAATCTTTAAGTAACTGTGCTTGTTCTTTTTCATCTCTGGTAGCGTTTGCTTATACTTTTATTTTCTTTGCCTTCAAGTTGATGAAGGTATATTTAAGAGTGAATCAGTTATTGCAATACCTTAGACGTTTGCATGGTTGCTATAATGACTAACATTTAAAGCTTCACTTAATAAAACTATGGCTGAATCAGATGAATTGCTCCTACCACTTGCACGGAGTTATTTGAATATTTTATTAGTGTTCATTCCTGAGCGCCATAACAAAATAATTGTTACGCCGGCTATACCCTCTGGTTACGTTACTTTTGTCTGATTTGTTTAGGTTACAAATATTGTCTGTTAGATATAAATTTTAATTCGTATTTGTAAATGTTTTTAATGATCTTACGTTGGACTGGTTCCACTTATCTATCGGTAGTGATGTCCCTGTGCTTTCCAACCCATTATTTTCCTCTTACCTTTTAGCTGCTTCACCATCTCAACCCCCCTTTCGAAGTTTAATTGAGGGGTATCCATATGCCTTGTATAGCTTTTCAGTTTATTTTTAAAATTATATATATATATATATATATATATATATATATATATATATATATATATATATACATATATATATATATATATATATATATATAATATATATATATATACATACATATATATATAATATATATATATATATATATATATATATATATATATATACGTATACATATTTTTTTTCTTTTTCTTCTTCTTCTACTTTTCTTTTCTTTTCTTTCTTTTTTTTTTTTTGGGGGGGGGGTTAACCCTAATCGATCTTGATCTCAAAGCCTTCTTTAGATATCTGGCTTCTATAAAAGCACTTTCTTCTATAATGCTTTCTTTTAATCATAAACTAGTATAACTTCCCTGATTTTATCTAGGTAATTTTCTTTTTTTCACTGACTTTGTATGTAACTACTCCCTCTTCGTTACGTCTCTTCCTTTATGTTACTTTCAGCTTCTTCTCTTTCTAGTTTTGTTTACTTTTTCAAAGTGTGATTAACAACTTGGCATTTTCCCTATTACTGCTGTTATTTGCTCTCTTCCCACGCTAGTTTTTTTTTTCTTTCTTTCTTTTTACTTTACTTAACTATACTTTAAAATAAAGTTTAATCTTTTTGTTTTGGCTATACTGCCTGGTTCTTACTTTTCTTGATCGTTCTTTATTTTATCTTTAAAATAGCTTGCTTCTTGTGGTACACATTTGCTTTTGGTATTTACCTGTTTTTTTCTATCCTGTTTCATTTCACAAATTTCCCTTTTCATCAATCTAATTTCATAATTTCATTTATGTACTGAATCTTAAAATCTTTTAGTATTTATTTTAAAATTGTACTTTCTTCTCCTATTCCACACACACACACACACACACACACACACACACACACACACACACACACACACACACACACACACACACACACATTTACTTATTATTCAATATATGTATTTCTTGAGGTTGTCCAACGCGTTTATCCTCACATTTGACGACACACATCTTAGGCATGCTGATCGTTTGATCACCAACAGGGTCCATTTCCATATCACTGATTATTCTGTTCCTCAACAAAAAAAATTCCTTTCACACGTAGCCATTATATGGCTCACGTTTTCAATCGTACCAAGTACGGCTTCTGACATTTCATTACTGCCTTGGATATTTTCTAGTCCAATTTCAAGACTATTGTTAATTGCTTAACGGCCCTCTTCGCACCAGCTGTAGTTTTACTGAGGATTCATTTGAGCACTTGCTCTTAATTCTTTAACTTATCCTATTATATAACCAGCCACTGAGCCTAAAATTCCCTTTCTACTTTCAAGGCATATACTCACATTTTGACAGCTTTAACATACAATCTGTTTTATTACACTATTTTTATATAAAAATAATAATCTTTTAACTGTAATACTTCTCCGTGGCCTAAAGAATTAGTTCTGCCCCTAAATTTTATGGTGTCTGGCCAAGGTCACATTAGGAAGCAGCTGGGTCCGGGTGTCCAGCTAACTGTAGACCCAGCGGTTATTTCAATGCTATTTTTTTTCTTTTGGCTAGTAATATCCCTGTCTAGGAGTACAAAGCACCAAGAGCAATGTGTGTGGGTGCTCTAAATTATCAGATTGTGGACATGAAACAAAGGATTTTGGGAATATCATTATAATATTTACGGAGATTTAGGAACTTTATTATTTCTACAGCTTTTTGGGAATGTAAGTTGAGCTTCTTAGTGCTCCTACAAGTAACCAGGGTTGTCTTGGCATACTTACTTTTTATGAATGACGTTATGGGTATGCCACTCAAGCATCGAAAACGGCCGTAAATAATTTTATGCGTTTTAGCAGACATCGAAGGAAAGAAACATTGAGTCAAAGGAAAGTGTAGTTTGACATTGGCAATATATGATCATAAAACAGCAAAATCCAGAGAACAAAATGCAACCAAATATTACAAACAATAAGAATATGTAATCATAAAATAAGGTTGCTAGCCAAAAGTAAAACAAGTGTCTCAACGAGGTAGTTGTAGTGGTGTCGTTTGGAAGTTATTAACAATGGGGGTATTAACTAACACCAAGTGTTTTCCCTTTAGTTTTGAGTGAAAGTGCATGTGTATATGAAATATTATGTAAATAAGAGAGGAAGTGTGGGAGAGAGGAAAAAGTGAGCAAGGGAAAGAGTTGATTAAGTTCCAGAGTGAGTGAGACAAAAAGAAAAAAT
>NW_020869547.1:62500-65000 GCF_003789085.1 Penaeus vannamei | reverse complement strand
TATATCTATATATATATATATATATATATATATATATATATATATATATATATATATATATAATATATATATATAGGGCACGTATACTTTGTACTCATATTTAGGACCCCAATTTGTTTTATGCAAATACTGACTGGTCTCTTTGTGTTCTCTCTCCCCTGAAGGTAGTATACGTTCTGTCTCATTAGCCCTCTTATTGTTTTCGACAGACAAAGAAAGATGAAATGTTTCATTGAATTAGTAAGTCGTCATCCTTATCATCACCATCATATCGTAATCTTCATCATTATCATTACCATTATCATTATTATTACCATCATCATCATACATATATCATCTTTTGTTATATATATATATATATATATATATATATATATATATATATATATATATATATGTGTGTATATATATGTATATATATATATATATATATATATATATATATATATATTATATATACACAACACACACAACACACACACACACACACACACACACACACACACACACACACACACACACACACACACACACACACACACACACACACACACACACACACACACACATATATATATATATATATTATATATATATATATATATATATATATATATATATATATATATATATATATATGTATGTATATATATATGTATGTATATGAAAAAATAAATTTTTATTAGCTCCTGAATAAGCAAAGATTGATGAATCTAACGAATAACCTTACAGTTCAAGGCAAAATTTACAAATGTCAAACGACATTTTCAAATCATATCTAAAGGAGTATTAAAGAAATTAGCAGGGAATTCCAAGGGTTCAGTGCATGTGATGCATCAGACAATTACAAATCAGCAAACATTCACTAAATAACATAGGTAGGTTTGTTGAAACTACCGGAGGAGAGCTGGACTTGAGTGGAAATTGATATACTGCATATATACATTAATTAACATATGAACCTAAAGCCTCCTTTATCTGACTCTTCTTTTACTTGACTGAACTGTATATGTGAAAGTAAATGGACAAGCCTTGGGAATCAAATATGAATAATAAAGAATGATATGCACCTGCCTGTTCATTATTTTTCCATTCATGTTCATGGGAATTCAGTGAGACAAAGTAATTTTAGAGGAATAGGGGCACATACTCCTAAAAACATGGATGAATCTGATATTTTATAAACACTCTCTGTCTCTGTCTCTCCCTTTTTCTCTCTCCTTACATTTATATCTATATATCTATATCAATTCATCTATATATAAATATATTTACATATTTGTATACATTTATAGAAATATATATATATATATATATATATATATATATATATATATATATATATATATATATATATGAAATAAAATATCCATATAACATTCTCTATTTCATTCGAATGTCTTACAAACATTTTATAGCGGAAATCCTTCCTTTGCATTGTCCCGGATCCGTATATTAATATATGGCTCTGCATTATCCCAAGCAGATACTTTTTCACTCTCTCTCTTCCGTTTTATCACCTGGATCCGATGTCAGGATCATGAAGAACTTTTCATATGTTAGAATATTACTTGGGACAGTATTTCCTACGCCATTATATTTTCCAAATGTTTACAATTATTTCAGAACCAAAAATAACGAAATGAATATGTAAAAGATGGATTGAGCAGGATATATCGAATGCGATGGGTTTCTTGAATAGTTTGGAAGGGGAACACCGACAAGATGTTAAGACACTAGCCGCTGAAACGACAAATAAAGGCGTAAGAATAGGCAGACTTAGTTTAAGCCATGGGTATATATTACATATATATATATATATATATATATATATATATATATATATATATATATATATATATATATATATATATTCTTTAAATTTTTTATTATCGAGATCTTCATTTTTATTGTTATTTTAATCAGTTTTATTATCATTATTATATCTTTTTTTTCTATTTTATTAGGATATTGATTGTAATAATAACAATGGTGTCTGTAAAAAATAATTATAATTGATATCACTATTATTATCACTGTTATTATTATTATCATTATTATTATTATTATTATTATTATTATTATTATTATTATTATTATTATTATAATTTCTATATTTATCATTAATGTTGTTATTTCATTGTTTTATTGTTGTTGGTATCACTACTACTACTAGTAATAATTTTATGTAGTTCTTAACATTATCCCTATCCCTGGTATCGTTATTATTGTTGTCATTATTATCATTGCTGTTGTTGTTATTGTTATTATTATTATTATTATTATTATTATTATTATTATTATTATTATTATTATTATTATTATTTATTATTATTATTATTATTATTATTATTATTATTATTATTATTATTATTATTATTATTATTATTATTATTATTATTGTTGTTGTTGTGTTGTTTTGTTGTTGTTGTTTATTATTATTATTATTATTATTATTGTTGTTGTTGTTATTGTTATTATTGTCAATGTTGTTGTTTTC
>NW_020869547.1:42500-45000 GCF_003789085.1 Penaeus vannamei | reverse complement strand
TTCTAACCGCCAAGATGAATCATCTGGCATGACTATTTTAAGCAGTTTACAGCCGGTGTGGTACTGATGAAGACTTTATAATCGAGGTGTGAAATATTCATAATTTTCTTTCAAAAAGTTACAGTCGTTAGATTTACATTTTAAAGTGTGCACTTTTCATTCAGTGTCCAAGTCTTCCAGTTCTTTGATGCACGATATAGCAGGGTTCGGTTTTGATTTACTGAGCCCCCCCCCCCTTGATTAAATATAAGTATATGTTAAAGTTATTTATTTTAGTTGGGAGACGCATTACGTGAGTCGACACTCCTAAACCAAATCTTACAAAAGCTGTTTCTGTTCCTTTGTCTTCAAATCAGCAGCTCTTTTTATTTTGAAAAGTCGTACTCCCCTGTCTGTTCTAATATCTATATATGATTATGGAATTTGAAATTGTTTACTCTTCGGTTATGCCATAGTTCCTCATTTGAATTATTGATTGGCTAATTTCTATTTTCTAAAAATAATAAACTAATTTCTGAATATCCACAATGTCTAGCAGATTCCAGCAATCCTTCCCCGTGTAGGCCAGCGACAGGCTTTCTGCACAGCTGATAAGATACGAGCCTCGTGTATGGAAGCTCTTCAGCAGCCCTCCCGCCGGATGGCCCGCTGGCCCACTCGAGCTCTCGCGCACAAAGGCAAGGGAACTCGGGACCCCGGCCTGTGGGGAGGCCGCAGGCTGTCGTGTTCACCCAGATAATGTTTGGATATGTACTCCCTAATATGAATAGAGGTTATGTGTTTGCTTGTGTGTGTGTGTGTGTGTGTGTGTGTGTGTGTGTGTGTGTGTGTGTGTGTGTGTGTGTGTGTGTGTGTGTGTGTGTGTGTGTGTGTGTGTGTGTGTGTGTGTGTGTGCGCGTGTGAGTGTGTGTGTGTGTGTGTGTGTGTGTGTGTGTGTGTGTGTGTGTGTGTGTGTGTGTGTGTGTGTGTGTGTGTGTGTGTGTGTGTGTGTGTGTGTGTGTGTGTGTGTGTGTGTGTGTTTGAACAAGTAAACGTAAGTATACAGAATTACGGAAATTAACCCGGCCAGGAAGGAAGAGGCCACCAAGCACCAGATGCTTCTCAAGCACATCCTCATTCTGCAGGCACTGGCGGCACTTACCGACGGCGTAGAGGCAGAAGACGCCGTAGAAGTCGCCGAGCGCCAAGGGCCGAAGGTCGGAGGTTTTCTCAGTCCCCGGGAACTTGAGGCACTGAGTGGCGTTGCTCGTGTCCTCCTTCAGGAATTTGTCGATTATGCCGAATTCTTTTAGTTTATAGATCCTGCACAGTGGGAATTGACGATACCATTCCACGAACCACAGGAAGCGGCATGAAGACGAAGGGGAAATTTAGTGGGAGGTAGCAATGAAATCGTTGCAGGAAGACTTTAAGAAATCCAAATAGAAAATTCAAAGGCATTGAGAGATATTGCATTTTAACGAAGATATTATGCAGTCTAGAATGAATCCAAACTCTCTCTATCTATATTAGTATGTTTATTTCTTTTAGTCTCCATCTATCTCTCCGTTTCTCTTCACGATATATCAAACAGCGATAAAGGTTACTTACAGAGGATCGATTCGTTGTATCAGCTCGGAATTTTGAGGGAATCCAAAACTGTATGTAACGGGAATGAAGCCTTTGCGGGCCACCATCAGGCGGCATGTTCCAGTCTGTTTAATAATGGATATTGTATCTTGTCAGGATTCGCAATTTTCAATTGCTAATTAATGGTGTTTTTCACATACAAGCAAATCTCAGTCTGTTATGCGTATAAGACTATCTACCAATGGTTTACATATATATGTAAAGGATATTATGTGGCAAAATCTGGAGTGGCCGGGGAAGGTGAGGCAAAAAGGTGCGGTAGGGGGGGGGGCGACTACTAAGAGTTTTAGATAAATTTGCATGGATGTACGAGTGGGGGGGGGGGCTAGGAATCTGTTTAGAATCCAAGGGGGGCACCTGCCTGGAAAAGTTAGGGAAGGGATATTCAACTTGTTTTTTTTGGCTGTAGAGAGAGTAACTTGGTATGAGAAAGAATCTAAAATATCCTAAAGGACAAATTGGTAAATAAGACAGAAAGACAGGCTTTTAATTGTATGACAACTCATTATTACGGCAATTACTTTTAGTAACATCATTGTTGCTGTTATCATTTATTATATTATTACCATTGTTGTCTTTTAAAGGCGCGGTTACACTCGCCATTCGTTTCGTCGGAATTCACAGATTATCAGTGGGTTAATCCCAACGCACGCATCCAGATTAGTTACGCTATTGCGATAAAAACCTTGGGACCAGTCCTCTGGGAATCCCATACCGAATAACCAAGTTTTTTCTGCACGAAACGATACTTCTTAACATTTCCTGTTGTCTAACTATCTTTAAGAGAGTGAATAGCTTTTGTTTTTCACCTTGTTCTTGTAGGTATGGAAAGGGTCGTCTAGTCTTTTGAGTTTTTGATGACATTATTTCT
>NW_020869547.1:32500-37500 GCF_003789085.1 Penaeus vannamei | reverse complement strand
TCGCGAGCCTGACCTAATCTGACCCAGCCTTCCGGCAAGCCACTCTGTTTTTGCTGCTTGTCCCTTTCCGGGTTATATAAATGGCTGCTTCTCCTCTCTCTCTTCTGCCTCGAAATGGGAACCAATGAAGGGGATTTCATGCTAACAAATGTTTGCAAATGTGATTTTGGTTGTGTGCGTTTGTGTATATGTATTCGTGTGTTTGTCTACGTGTGTGAGTATGTGTACACTACACAGACACGATATATATATATATATATATATATATATATATATATATATATATATATATATATTATACACACACACACACACACACACACACACACACACACACATATATATATATATATATATATATATATATATATATATATATATATATATATTCATATATATGTGTGTATACATGTACACAACATACAATTATGTCCACACACACAAACATATTTATTTCTAAGGGTTACCCAAAACCCATTAAGCCGAGCGTACCTCCGCGCCTATCATCTGTTTCCGGGATCCTGCGTGGCCGGTCCTTGCGTCCTGGTGTCCAAGCTCCTCCCCTGATTACCTTTACCGTTCTTAGGATTTTTTGTTCCGTGTCCGTGATGCCTTTTCGACGTACATGATGACCTTGGACGTTGACTCCTGCTCATCCACTTCCCTCTGCCCACCGACATCTTCCTCCAGCTGATTCGTCTGTACATGGAATTTCATTCCTTTTACTTTGAGGGTCACTTCAAACCTATTCATGGAAAACTTCTAGTCAGCTTCTCCCTTCCATCTTTCATCCTTCGATATCTTTGTTTTCTGGCCTCGTGACCTTATCCTGTTCTCAGATTTTCCAACAGAGATGATTTTTTAAAATCTCTTCATTTGTTTCAAGGTGGAATGGAAGGCTGACAGCAAGCCCCCTTTCTCGGACATACTAGTTCATCACTTTGCTGACTACTTTTCCTTCTCTGAACATAGTGGAATATAAAAACTTGTTGCCTCCTTGCTGTTCCTCTGCACGCTCCGCATCTGCGATCCCAAGCCCCTGGATGGAGAGTTCGACTACCTCCGTCGTTCCTATTATAAACTGGGCTAACCTTACTATCTCTACATTCAGCTCCTTGTTCATATTTCGCCAAGTTAACATTATTCGCCGCAACCTGGTCCACACTTCTTCCTCTACCTCAAAGGAGGACACCTATGCTGCTCCTTGAGCCTCTTGTGACAATAAGTACTTGTGTGAGACAGGCACCAGTCTCTCTGTGTCTGTCTCAAGACTACTGCGCTGTATCCAGGGGACACGGGTCAGCTGCGTAAATTTTCTTCCGGTGATGTCCACGCCCAGGAAATACTGGAATCATTAATTAAGTAGCTGCCTAACTTCAGCTTGAAGAGTGCTTTTTCTCTTGCCGACAGTCTTCTCACTTCCCGCCGTCTTCTCCCTTATGCCGGCAACCCTTCGCACAGACCGCCTTATTCTTCGACCTAACCTGACATCCCTTTCCCTTCTCTACCTGCCCTGTACTTACCGCGTTGCTTCTCCTCTCTCACGTATACTCCTTCCTCTCCCCTTTCTCTTCAGAACTAAAAATGAAATCTCGAAGGATTTCGAGACTATTGTCTCATTTATGCGTTGTGTCTTTCCTACCATTATATCAAAACGCCAGTGTTTTCCCATTTACACACATATATGTATGTGTTTGCATACATATTTATATATGTATGTATACATATGTGCTTGTGTGTGTGTGTGTGTATGTGTGTATGTATGTGTGTGTGTGTGTGTGTGTGTGTGTGTGTGTGTGTGTGTGTGTGTGTGTGTGTGTGTGTGTGTGTGTGTGTGTGTATGTAGTGTAGTATAGTGTAGTGTTTTACTACACACCTGTGTGCAAAAATCTCGGAGACACTTACCCAGCCATAAGCTACCTTCAGACATTTGCTGGTAGAGAGATCGTCCATTTGCTGATGCTGTAAGTAGGAATAGCACCATTGTCAAGTTAAATGCACACATAGCGTAGGGAAAAAAACCAGGATATTGCCGTAAATTCAATTCATAGAACTTTGTGATGTTGCTGTTATCATTAACATAATTGTCATTTTTTTATATGGACTTTTTCTTATAGATACATGAACTACACACAAAGAAATGTAGTACAGTCATGGACTAGAGGCAACATTTAACGGTCTCCTCCCTCACCCCACATTTCGAATTCAATCTGCACTCCTCCCACTCTAATGTAATGTGATCGAATCTCCACCACGACCGGGATCCCACCCACTCCATGCATGCTGTTACCACAGCATACCCTGCCGCCAGTGGCATTCCCTGTACTCTCGTCGCACCAATTCTGCCACTTTTCACTTCAGCAGATAGCTTAAACGATGCTTAGTTTATCCATGGCTTTCATAAAATTATCTTAACTTTTTGGAATTATTTTCTTACATTTCACATTTTGAGTTAACACATTATATATCTGTACACGTATGTGAATTCCAGTGTTCAGGATAATATAACTATAAAAACCTTTAATGTTTTCAATATCATATATAGTTTATATACCAATACACCATCTTACGGTACATATATTTATTTCTGTAGTATCAGCATTTACATTATCAAAAGTAATTATATTCATCAAGAAAAACAAGAGTTGATAATACTTTCTAATATTTTCTTTTTCAGTTTCTGGTTTCAAAACCAGCCCATGGGCGCGCGCGCACACACACACACACACGCACGCACGCACACACACACACACACCACACACACACACACACACACACACACACACACACACACACACACACACACACACACACACACACACACACACACACACACACATTTTCTGGCAGTCACTATGGAGCGGGCAGCACACACTCATTCCCCTCCAGCTACGCATCCGGCAGGAGCAACTGCCTTGACCTCACATTTCCAGTGTCGGGGCGCTCTCCATGAAGGGCGACCCGAGGACGGCAGAAAGATGGGCATGGCCTTCGCGCCGCGCGGAACTCCCGACACCTCCCGTAGCCAAGCTGACCTCGACACGGTATAAAGCCCAGCTACCAAGATGCGTTACCAGCTCTACGTGTTTGACTTCGTTCAATAAAGCAGCTAGTTATTTAATCATTAATAATTATAATAAACATGAAGAAAACTCCATAATGTACAGAGCAGAATTTCATCATCACAGTTGCCTAGACTGTCGCAATTAATTTATACTTTTAAAACCGGCATGCAAGTTTTTTATTTATTTATTTATTTATTTATTTATTATTATTATTTTTTTTTTTTTTATTATTTTTTTTTTTTTTTGCTCACCGCAATATGTGGAAACGGTTAAAAATGGCAATATTACAATCGAAAACAAAGTGACTCGAATTTTGTTTTTGAAGATATTTCTGCAACTATTAATTAATTTTGCATACAAAAACATTTTTAAGTGTGAAGTGCATAGCAGGCCTATACCATAACTCTTTGGAAGTTAACAACGTGGTAATCATTTATCTTTTGGTGTATTGACAACGCTAGCACTTATGCGGCTCTGCATGTATCTTTGGGCTTTGGTTTTCTTATGTGCACGGATGTTATCCGTTTGCCGAGTGTGTGGAGCGACGTCTGAAAGTTCATTTATTGTCAGCTGTTAAAGTTCTATTCTATCCTGGAAGTCCTTTGACTTACAGACGCTTTTCCTGTTTGAATTAAAAATCTTACATGTTACATTTGCAAAGGAATTGCATCATTGCGCGATGGAATCGAGCGGCATGGTCAGCCTACTGTTTAATCAGATGACTAGGGAACTATTTACAGTTACATCGATATGGTGGATACGAATAACGTATTATTATGGGCTGGTTGGAACTGTTGCTTCATATAGACAAAACTGCTTACGTTCATTCTAGTAAGTCTGTCAATATTATATATCAAATTGTTGGACATGAAGGCATGTTGTTTGTTCTGGGTACTGCTCTTGTAGTAGAATATTTGCTGGGGAAATGCTATGTCCAGATTGATATAGGTTCAAGATCAGGAATAATGGTTAAATTTGTAGTCTTTATATATGCCGTTCTGCTATTTAAAATGGAAGTGGAATAACCATGAAGAATGTCTGGCTATTATTCCTGTTTGTCTGTTACCTGCACCATGATAAAGGAATCTACAGTCTTGTATAATTAAACCAATGTTGGATGCTTGATCGAGATTTGAAAGTGTTTTGGACGGATGTTCGGAAAAAAACAATTCACGATTTTTAGAAAATGCTGCAGAACGGCTGCATTTAAAGAAATATATAGATTGGCCGTTTTTGCCACAGGAGTCATCATAAAGTGAGATGAAAAAAATCAGGGAATAAAGAACCCCTTCTTAAGAAAAAGTAAACTAAACGGAAATACATAGAATGCCCCTTCTGGGAAGCCTCCTCTCCAATAAAATATTCCTAAGAGAAAAGCTTATTGCTGTGATCTTGTTTATTAAATGCTTATCACTTAGTTCTTACAGCCTAACTCCCCGTGAAGTCTATTGCGTTTTCTGTGTAAATTAATGTTACGAGTGAGAGAGAAACGAAGAAAAATATAAAAGCTACAATAATATCAGAAGCGTTGAAAGGGAGGGGGGATGGGTAAGAAACAATAGAAAGAAAGGGAATGAATTTAAAACGAAATGCATTGGTCACTTCCGTTGCTGATGCTACCACTGTGAAACTTATTACTTCATCTCGTGGCCTTCCTGGATTCCTTTTTTGATCTCATGTACTTTGGCTGTTAGTTCATGGCTCACCAACAATCTGGTAAAATGTTACTATTAAGGTCCGTTGTCACGAATCGAAGGAAAATGGGTTATGCAGCTTTCTTACTCTTGAATACTCGCGATTCTTTGAGCAGTAAATACTTCGTTCGCATCCATGCTGTTATTGTATTAAAGTTTATACATTTTGCCATTTACTGAGCACTGGTATACTCTTGAGATTAGAATAGCTTTTTCAAGAAAACAACTAACGTCTCTTAGT
>NW_020869546.1:446118-451118 GCF_003789085.1 Penaeus vannamei | reverse complement strand
TGGATACCTCCCGCTCGCTCAAGTGGAACCGTCAAGTGTGACTCACTCACCCCGTGATACCAGGGGGAACGTGATATCTCTGGTGTTGGTATTGGTATTGGTTTGTTTGGGGTGTGGTGTGGTTTGTCTGGGTTGCGGGTATGGTGTTGTTGGTTGAGGTATGCGTGGTGTGTTCTTTTGTTCCGGTATGGTATGGTATGGTATACCGATTGTTGTGGTATGGTATGTTTATTGTTTTAGCATGTCTACTGTTGCAGTATGGTATGGGATGGTATGGTATAGTATGGTATGCGGTAAGCGGAATAGTATGCGTGTTGGTATGTGTGTTGGTTTGGAAAAGTATGGTATGGTCTGCTATTGTGATATGGTAATGGTATGACCTGTTATTGTGGTATAGCATGGTATGGCTTGGTATGCCTGTTGCTATCGGTATGGTGTACACTTGTCTCACGTGAGCAATGATTGACATGAGTGTGACCTTGCCAAGAGATATCAACCAGTTCATTATCTAAATATACGTTAGTTGTTATTAAGAGGACGAAAAATGTTATCTCTAAATCTGAAAGAAGTTAGCTTATATTTCTGGGAAATTTCTGGAGTACATCGCCAATGTTAAGACGTTCGGATTATAAAGTGATATGCATACACTCAAGCACATCATGAACATCTTCACACATGGACTCCTGCCTGCAAGCATATCCTTAAAATAGACTCCACCCAGACAAAGGCGTCTGCGTTTGCTTTTGAAGTCATATTTACATCACATGTTTGAAAGAATGACTTTGAGTGTAACATCTTCAACGTAAGGACTCGCCACTGTTACACTCTGAGTAATATTTCTTACGAAAATGTCTTACAATAAACGAATTTTTGTATTTAAAGATCCGTTTCTGCAATTTTGTCTTACGTTTTGGCGATGGAGTGCAATCGAGGCGGATGTTCGTTTCCGTGACTTTACGATGCCATCTTGTTATATATTAAGCCTAAGTCAGTGTCATGTGACTATGGGAGTTGTGAGTTGGCGAAGACTGATGTTTTGAACGACGCCCGGCTTCCCGAGTGCAGATGGGCGCCGGTTACGTAAGGGAGGAAGATCGATATGCATTCTCGATTCTTTTCCTCGTCGATTTACGTAAATGAACGTCCTCGTCGGCTCGCAGTCACGGAATATTCGCCATAACCTTAGTTGATTTGGCCGACCGCATCATGGCTTTCGGTGCGTGTCTTCCAACAGCTTCCCTCCTCCTCCTTTCGCACGTTTTTACTCTCGCTTCTATTCTCTCTTCCCTTTCCCTTCCTCCTCTCCCTTCCCTTTCCCTTCCTCCTCTCCCTTTCTTTCCTTCCGATTTTCCTTCTCTCTCTTCTCTCCGCTTCTCCTCTCTCTTCTTTTCCTCTTCTGCCTCTCCTTCCTTGCCCTTCCTCTCTTTCCTTCCATTTCCGCTCCCCTTCTCCTCTTTTCCTTCGCTTCCTCTCTCTCCTTCCTTTTTCCTTCTCCTCTCTCTTCCTTTCCTTACTCCTCTCACTTCCCTTTCCTTCCTCTTCCTTCCTTCCCACTTGCTCACTCTCCCTTCCCTTTCACCTTCTTCTCTCCTTTCCGGCTTCCGCTTCCTCCTCATCCTATCCCTTTCCCTTCTCCTTCACTTCCTTTCTTCCTCCTCTCCTTCTCCCTTCTCTTCTCCTTCGCTTTCCGTTCCTCCTCTCCTCCTTTCCTCCCTTCCCTCTCTCCTTTCGCCTTTCCTCCCTTCTCCTCTCCTTTCTTCCTTGCCTCCTCTCCTTCCTTAACTTCTTCCTGCCCCTTCGCTTCTTCTCCTCTCTTCCTTTCCTTCTCTCACTCCCTTCCTTCCCCTTCCTCCTCTCCCTTCTTTTCCTTCCTTCTCCTCCTTCCTTCCTTCCTCCTCTCACATCCGCTTCCTTCTCTCTCACTTCCCTTTCCTTCCTCCTGCTCCGCTTCTTCCTTCCTCTTTCCGCTTCCTTCCCTTTTCCCCCCCTCCCTCCTTCCCCTTTTTTTCCCCCTTTTCTTTCCCCTTTCTCCCCCTTCCCTTTTTGTCCCTCTCCCCAAATTTTTTTCCCCCCCTTTTTCCCCTTTCCCCTTTTTTCTCCTCTCCTTTCCTTCCTCCTTCTCCTCTCGCCTTCCTCCGCTCCTCTGCTCTTCCTCCTTCCCTTCTCCTCTCCCTTCCCTTGACCTTCCTCTCTCCTTCCTTTCGCCTTCCTCCTCTGGGCCTTCCTTTCCTTCTTCCTCTCGCTTCCTTTCCTTCTCCTCTGCTTCCTTTCCTCTCCTTCCTCTCCTTTCCCTTCCTCTCTCCTTCCCTTTCCCTTCCTCCTCTCCTCTTCCTTTACTTCTTCTCTTGCCTTCCCTTTCCTTCCTCCTTCTCCCTTCCCTTTCTCCTTTCCTCTCTTCCTTCCCTTCCTTCCCTTCTCCTTCCCTTCCCTTCCCTTCCTCCTCTCCCTTCCCTTTCCCTTCCTCCTCTCTTTTTCCTCTATCTTTCCTTTCTTCCTCTCTTCTTCCCGGCATTCCTCCCTCTCTCCTTCCCTTCCCCTTCCTAAACCTCTCCTTCCTTTTCGCGCTTCCTCCTCTCCCCTCCTTTCCTTCCTCCTGCTCCCTTCCTCCCTTCCTCTCTCTTTTTAAACTCTCCTTTTCCCCTTCCTTCACGTCTCTGCCTTTCCCTTCGCTTCCTCCTCTCCCTCATTCCCCTTTCTCCTCTGTCGGCTTCCTTTCCGCTTCTCTCTCCTTCCTTCCCTTCCTCTCTACTTTCTTTCTTCCTCCTCTCCTTTCGCTTTCGCTTCTCCTCTCCTTTCCTGCTCCCTCTCGTTCCTTTCCGCTTTCCCTTCCCTCTGCTTCTCCCTTCCTTCCGCTCTCCTCTCCTTCCTTCCTTCTCCTTTCTCTCTTCCCTTCCTTCTCTCACTTCCCTTTCCCTTCCTCCTCTCCCTTCCTTCCTTCTCCTCTCCCTTCCTTCCCTTCTTTCTCCTTCCCTTTCCCTTCCTCCTCTCCCTCCTTTCCTTCCCTGCTCACTTCCCTTTTCCCTTCTCACTCCTCACCTTCCTTCCTTCCTCGTCTCCGCTCCCTTCCCTTGCTCCTCTCCCTTCCCCTTTCCCTTCCTTACTCCTCTCGTTCCTTTCCCTTGCCCTTCTCCTTCTTTCCTTTTCCCTTCCTCACTCCTTCCCTTTATCTTTCCTTCTTCCTTTCCTTCTCCTCTCCTTCCTTTCCTTCCTCCTCTCCTTCCCTTCCCTGTCGCTCTCTCCCTTCTTTCCCTTCCTTCTCTCGCCTTCCTTCCCTTCCTCCTCTCCCATACCCTTTCCTTCTCTCTGCACTTCCCTTTCTTCTCCTCTCCTCTTACCCTTGCTTTCTCCCTGTCTTCTTCTCCTCTCCTTCCTTTTCCTTCCCTTCCTCCTCTCCATTCCCTTTCCCTTCCCCTTCCTCCTCTCCTTTCCCTTTCCCTTCCTCCTCTCGCTCCGCTTCCTTCCTCTGCTTCCTCCCTTCCCCTTCCTCCTCTCTCCTTGCTTCCCCTTCCCTCGTCCCTTGCCTTTCCTCTCCTCTGCCTATCGCTTTCCTCCTTCCTCTCCTTCCTTTCCCTTCCTCCTCTGCCTTCGCCCTTTCCCTTCCTCCTCTCTCTCCTTCCCTTCTCCCTCTCCTTCCTCCCTTCTCCTCTCTGTGCATGTCCCTTTCCCTTCTTCTCTCCTTCCTTTACCTTCTCCTCACCTCCCTTTCCCTTCCCTTCTCCTTCCTTTCCCTTCCCTTCCTTCCCTTTCCTTCCTTTCCCTTCCCTTCCTTCCTCCTGCTCCTTCCTTTCCGCTTCCGTCTCTCTTTTTTCCTCCCCTTCCTTTCCTTCTCCTCTCCTTCCGATTCCTCCATCCTCTGCCCTTCCCTTCCGCCTTCCTCCTCGTCCCTTCGCCTTTCTTTCTCTCTCCTCCTTTCCTCCTCCTCGTCCCTTCCTCTTCCTTCCTCCTCTGCTTTTACTGCTCTTTTTCCTTGCCTTCACTCCTCTCCTTCCCTTCTCCTTCCTCCTCTCCTCCCTTCCTTTCTGCCTCTCGCTTCCCTCTTCCGCTCCTCTCTCCCTTCCTTCCCCTCCTCCTCGGTCCTTCCCTTTCCCCCTTCCCTCCTCTTCCTTTCCTTTCCCTTCCCTCCCTCTCGCATTCCTTTCCTTCCTCTCCCTTCCCTTTCCCTTCCTCCTCTCCCTTCCCTTCCCCTTCCTCTTCCCTTCTTTACTCTACCCTCTCCTTCCCTTTCCCTCGCTGCCTCTCCCTCTCCCTTTCCCTTCTCCTCTCCTCCTTCCCCTTCTTTCTCCTTCCTTTCCGCGTTCTTCGCTCTCGCTTCCGCTTTCCCTTCCTCTGCCCTTCCCTTTACCTCTTCCTCTCCTTCCATTTCCTCTCTCCTCCTTCCTTTCCCTTCGGCTTCCTCCGCCTCCCTTCCCTTCCTTCTTCCTTCCCTTTCCGCTTCTTCTCTCACCTTCCTTTCCGCTTCCTCCTCCGCCTTCGCTTTCATCCTCCGTCTGCTTCCCTTCCGCTTCTCTTCTCCGCTTCTCCCTTCCTCACTTCCTTCCTTCTTCCTTCCTCTTCCTTCTTTCCCTTCCTGCGCTCTCCTTCCCTTTCCCTTCCTCCTCTCCCTTCCCTTTCCCTTCCTCCTTCGCCTTCCTTTTCCCTTCCTCCTCTCCCTTCCCTTTCCCTTCCCTTTTCCCCTCCTCCTCTCCCTTCCTTTTCCCTTCCTCCTCTCTCCTCCCTTCCCCTTCCTTCCCTTCCCTTCCCCTTCCTCTTCTTCTTCCTTTCCCTTCTCTCCTCCCTCCTTCTCCTTCCTTCTTCTCCTCTCCCTTCCCTTTTCCCTTCCTGCTCTCCTCCTCCCTTCCTTCCTCCTCTCCTCTTCCCTTTCTCCCTTCCTTCTCTCCCTTCCCTTTTCCCTTCCTCTCTCCCTTCCCTTTCCTTCTTCCTCTCCCTCCCTTTTCCTTCCTTCTCCCTCTCCCTTCCCTTCCTCCTTCCCTTCTTTCCCTTCTCTTCTTTCCCTTTCCTTC
>NW_020869546.1:423618-428618 GCF_003789085.1 Penaeus vannamei | reverse complement strand
CCAGTGTGTGTGTGCGCGCGGTCAGCTCAGGCTTTCCGATGCAACTCTCTCTCTCGGTCTGACCTTGGCAACTAGGCTCTCTGAACACGGGGTTGCATGCACTTGCACTGTCGCCACGTTTGGGCTTCATTCGAACGATCTTTGTAGTTGAGTTGCTTTGATCAGTTTTTTTTTCCTATTTCTGTTTCTCTTTTTCTTTTTTTTTCGCTCCCTCGGTTTCCTTCTCTCTCTTTCTCTCTCTCTCTCTATTTCTATCCTCTACCCTCTCTCTCTTTCTCTCTCTCTCTCTCTCTCTCCCCTCTCCCTCTCTTTCCCATTTTTGTTACTGTATTTTGATTCGACAGAATTGCATAGAAATGCATTTTCCCCCCTTTGTTCTGCTTATAAATATTTCACATCCAACTTTTTTAAAAATATCGTTTTGTCTTATGTTTTAAGTTCGATCAAGCCAATCTTTAATCGTGAGGAGCTGCCTTAATTCCTTTTTTTTTTTCCTCGATCGTTTGAACTTCTAAACCTGTCGGGATAGAAGATCATGTAAACAAGTAAATGTCAGAGCGGGTTGCGTCGCGGAGAAGCCCTTGAAGTGGCTGGCATTTTCTACGTCTTGCTTTTGTAAAAGAAATTTGGAAAATAATTAAATAAGAAAAAGCGGGAAAAAATAATGATAAAAATAAGAATATGATAATAATGATAATGATAAATATGATGATGATGACAATGATATTAATAACAGTGATGATACTGCTATCATTGCTGCTTATGATAATGATAATACAAAAAATATCTTTAACAAAATTAAAATATTGTTGGGGTCTTTTTCATTCATTCGATTACGACAACTCATCCTTATCGCTCGAATATGACTTGCGATATTCGACAAACAGACAAATTACCAAAGATTAATTAAAGACCCACCAAGTCCTCCCTACCCCTTCCCCTCTCCCCTCTCCCCTCCTCTAACCCCTAAAAATGAAAACGAAAGAAAAAGGATGACACGAAAGAAAAAAGGGAAAAAGCGAAAAAGAACAAAATAAAAAAGGTAAAGAAGACAATAAAAAAAACGGCAAAACGAAGAAAAACAAAAAAAGAAAACGAAAACCCAAAATCAGAATAAAAACATAACAAGATGAAAAACGAAAAAACGAAAAAGTACAAAAAAAAAAAAACGAAAAAAAAAACACCCAATATCCATTACCGACATTCACGTCACGAACATCACGTTAAGCGATAATCGGGCCTTGAAACCGAACTCGCAATATTCCCGTTGACGAGGAGACGTGACGTGAGTGACGTGACGTGACGTGACGTACGTGACGTACGTGACGTGACGTGACGTGCCGTGACGTGACGTGACGTGAAGTGACGTGACGGTTCCGCGGCAGATCGGGCAAGGCTCCTTTCGCTCCTTCGTCAGGAATGCTATTATAAACAGGATTCGAAGGGCACGTGGGAAAGGCGTAGAAGAAATGGGGGAGAGACAAGGAGGGATTTTGAGGGAGGAGAGAGAGAAGGTGAGGGTGAGAGAGAGGGAGAGGAGAAGGACGGATTGGATGGAGGAGAGAGGGAAAGGGAAAGAGGGAGAGAGAGGGAGAGAGGGAGAGAGGGAGAGAGGAGAGGAGAGAGAGAGAGAGAAGACAGAGAAGAACAGAGACTGAGAAGAGACAGAGACAGAGACAGAGAGAGAGAGAGAGAGAGAGAGAGAGAGAGAGAGAGAGAGAGAGAGAGAGAGAAGAGAGAGAGAGAGAGAGAGAGAGAGGAGAGAGAGACAGAGGAGGCGAGATGAGATGGACGAGAGAGAGAGAGAGAGAGAGAGAAGAGAGAGAGAGAGAGAGAGAGAGAGAGAGAGAGAGAGAGAGAGAGAGAGAGAGAGAGAGAGAGAGAGAGAGAGAGAGAGAGAGAGAGAGAGAGAGAGAGAGTGAGAGAGAGAGAGAGAGAGGAGAGAAGAGAGAAGAGAGAGAGAGAGAGGAGGGAGAGAGAGAGAGAGAGTCAGAGGAGAGAGAGAGACGAGAGAGAGAGGAGAGAGAGAGAGAGAGGAGAGAGAGAGGGAGAGAGAGAGGAGAGAGAGAGAGAGAGAGAGAGAGAGAGAGAGAGAGAGCGAAGAGAGAGAGAGAGAAAGCCGCAGAGAGAGAAAGAGAAGAAGAGAGAGAGAAAGAAAGACAGAATGAAAGAGAGGAGAGAGAGAGAGAGAGAGAGAGAGAGAGGAGAGAGAGAGAGAGAGAGAGAGAGAGAGAGAGAGAGAGAGAGAGAGAGAGAGAGAGGAAGAGAGAGAGAGAGAGAGACAAGACAGACAACAGAGACAGAGGCAAGAGAGAGAAACCAAGAATCGCATTATCATAACACAACGCCCGCCCCAGCTCCTTGTCTACCCCCCTCCCCCTCAATATGACCCAGACGGATAAACAATCAAAATGAAAAAAGTAAAAAAATAGAGAGAGAGAGAAAAAAGCAAGAACAACGAGACGATTCGGCGGCCATCTTGGAGACATAGTTAAGAAGGTCACGTGACTGAGTAACACTTGAAGAAAGGAAGAGAAAGGAGGAGGAAAGAAGGAGAGAAAGAAGGAAGGAATAGGAGGAAAGGGATGGATAAAGATGGTTGGAAAGGATAAATGCGAATGAAGGGAAGGGGATGGAAGAAAGAAAGAAAGGAAAGACGAAGAGAAAAGAAAGAATAAAGATATAAAGAATGAACGAGAATGAAAGAAAGGAGGAAGGAAAGACGAAGAGAGAAAAACATATATAAGAAAAAAATGAACAACAAACGAAGGAGAGGAGAAGAAAGCCAAAGCAGAAAGAGAAGAGAAAAATAAAGATTAAAATATGGTGGAAAGCGCACGCGAAGGGGAGAACACGTGACACCCAACTAGAATGTTCCAAAATCTAACGCAGTCTGTACGGGGACCTCCTGCCTAACCTAACCCTTGCTTACCACACGCTAATACCACACGCTAATACCACACTTACTTTTCCACACGCTAATTCCCACTTCCTTTTCCATCATGGTATCTCTGGTATTCATATTCGGGTTTCGGTAAAAAAAAAAAAAAAAAAAGCCTACATACGGATCAAATGTTATACAAAAATGGTGTAATTTGGCCTCTCCAAACGTTTTTTTGACGGTTAGGAGAGTCAGCTGTTCGGAGGAAAAACGTTGAGGTTGAGAAAGTTCAGATATGTGAATCATTCGGTTTGGATTATATGTGTTTGAATCATATGAGATATAGAAATAGAATGATAGATAAAGAGAGGTAAATAGATAAATATATTGATAAAGAGAGAGGGGAAGGAGGGAGGGAGAGAGGAGGAGGGAGAGAGAGAGAGATGTGAGGGGGGAGGAAGAGTGGAAGGGAAGGAGGGAGGAGGGAAAGATGGAGTAAGGAAAGAGAGAGAGAGAGAGAGAGAGATAGAGAGAGAGAGAAAAAAAAAGAAGAGAGACAGAGACAGACAGAGACAGACAGATAGACAGACAGACAAACAAAGACAAACAACCAAACAACCAAACAACCAAACAACCAAACATCCACAAAGAAACAAACAGAATATCTACAACATACCCCCCTCCCTCCCCTCCCACCCACCCCCAAAAAAAAGAAGACACCCATACCCTTTTCGCTTCCAAACCAACCTACAAAAGTTCTTTTCCTCGAGGTTCAAGAATCGATAAAAGTACGCGGAGGTAGACACGGGTTCTGCCTGATTTACGGGTATTTCGCGCTGATTCAATACCTTCGTCTGGCTCCTTCGGCGGAGAAGGAGGGGTGGAGGGGTGGGTTGGGGGTTGGGAGGGAGGGGAGGTAAGGAGAGAGGTGGAGGTGGAGGTAAGGAGAGGTGGAGGTGCGTGTGAGGAGGGGGGGGGAGGTAGGGGTGGAGGAGGAGGTGGAGGGAAGAGGGATGGAGGAGAGGAGGGGGAGGAGGGGGAGGTGGAGAGAAGGGAGGAGGTGGGGGGAGGGGAGGAATGTCGAGGGAAGTGGGAGAGGTGGAGGTTTGGAGGAGAAGGAGGAGGAGGGGGGAGGGTGTAGGTAAAGGAGGAGGAGGTGAGGGGGGAGGAGGGTGGGAAGGTGGGAGGTGGAGGAGGAGGAGGGGGGGAAGGGGGAGGAGGAGGGGGAGAGAGGAGGAGGGAGGGGGGGGAAGGGAGGAGGGAAGGGGGGAGGTAGAGGAGGTAGGAGGAGGATGAGGTGGAAGGAGAGGGGGGACGGGGGAGGTGGAGGTGGAGAAGAAGGTGCGGAGGGGAGGGGGAGAGGTGGAGGTTGTGGAGGAAGAGGAGGAGATGGATGTGGAAGAGGAGGTAGAGGTGGAAGAGAAGAAGAGAGGAAGGATGATATGGAGGTGTAGGCGGAGGAGTAGGAAGGAGAGGAGGAGGTGGAGGGTGAAGGTGGATGAAGAGGAAGAGCAGGAGGATAAGGAGAATGAAATGATGAATTGGGGGAGAAGGGGGGAATGGGCAGTAGGAGGGAGGAAAAGAAGGAGGAAAGGAGGAGGAGGAGGGGAGGAGGAGGTGGAAGTTGGTGAGGAAAGGAGGAGAGAAAGAGATAGAGGGGAGGAGGAAGTGGAAGTGGATAAGGGAGGAGGAGGAGAGAAAGAGAAAGAGGAGTGGAGGAAGAGGAGGAAAAGAAGAAGTGTGAGGGGTGTGTGAACGAAGTGAGGGAAAGTATGAAGGGGTGAGGGAGAGTATGAGAAAGGTAAGGGAGAGTATAAGGGATGAGGGGAAAGTATGAGGAGTGAGGGAGAGTATGAGGGAGGTGAGGGAGCGGGATGAGGGAAGTATGGAGGTGAGGTGAGGAGGATGAGGAGGTGAGGAGAGAGTGAGGAAAGTATGAGGAAGTAAGGGAGAGTATAAGGGGATGAGGGGGAGTATAAGGGGATGAGGGAGAGTATAAGGGGAGGAGAGTTATGAGGAGAGTATAAGGGGATGAGGGAGAGTATAAGTAAGGGATATAGGGGATGAGGGAGAGTATAAGGGGTGAGGGAAGTATGAGGAAGTAAGGGAGAGTATAAGG
>NW_020869546.1:395006-400826 GCF_003789085.1 Penaeus vannamei | reverse complement strand
ATTTCTTTTGTGTGTATGTGTATTTCCATTTATCGCAGTTGTTGAGACTGATATTTGACATGTTATGAACAATTTTCTGAATATGCCATCTAATATGTCGTTTTTGTTAACTAATATATCGTATGTTTCTTAATATTCCTGTTGTGGTGCCTATTATGTTACCTAATACGTCTAGCTTATTAGCTAATATGCCTGTTATGTTATCGAGCAGGTAAAGTAACGACATCCATTATAAAAAGACCTACCTCACACCAGATAAAAACACAAGAATCTCTTAGGGCAGTACTTTAAATTATTAGCATTACCTGCGCGCACACGCTCATAAGAACTCTTGATGACCGAATTGGGCTAGTAGGCATACATAACACTGTTCTGTTGTGGATTGTTCATGACATTAAGTGTGGCATAGATAATCGTATATATCTCTCAATTAATCGACTAGTCTATCAATAATTATCCATTTGACTACTGTTATCTTATTTGTTTTCGTAGTGCGCCTGACGCAGCAGGCAATTATTGTTAGTCAGATTCGTCATTAGACGTCACAAAAAATGCTGGTAGATGTCTAGTTTCCTCAGATGATAAAATATAGACATAAAGAAAAAAAGAGTGACGAGAGTATATGAGTGACAGTAGAATACATGATTAAAGACGAAGAGAGAGAGAAATATAGACATTAAAAAACAAACTAGAAAGACAACCGAATGAAGAAGGAAAGAGAGAGAATGAGAAAAGAAAATATGATATATAGCAATGAGAATAGAATCAATTAAGAAATCAAACTTAAAGACAGAGAACATAAGACAGAAGGAAAAAAAAGCACTCCAGTTAATATGAAATAAAAATACAAAGAGGAAGAATGATAGAATGAAGAGAAGACGCAGATCAAGAGGGATGAGTAGAGAGTAATATAAAGAAAAAGGCGCTATTAGTGAAGACAAGAGAGAGATCTAAAAAGATAACATATGACCCAATTAGAAAGAAATAGAATGTAGACTAGCGCAGAAGATGAAATTAAAGCGAGAAAGCTGGGTAAAGACAAGATGACATCAACGAAAAAAGACAATAAAGATATAGATCTTAACGACTTGGTAGTGAAAAAAATGAGAGATTTTAAGAGTGCAAAAAAGAGAAGTAAAAGCAAAGATAATCTTAAATAGAGAACACGAAATAAAAACCAGAATAAGAGTAATATCACCAAAGAAGAAAAAAAAAAAAATAAGAACTAGGCAAAAGTCCTCTCAAACAAAAAAAAAAGTAGAGGTAATGAGAAAAACAAAATTAAAAAGCGGAGGAGGGCACAATTAGAACAACAAGACACACGGCACCCCGATAAACATTACAAATGCGCGTGATAGAAAAGAGGACAAAAAGGATAGAGAATACTCACGACACGGGATGCAAAACGAAATAGACACACGCCGTAGACACACATTCAACAGACCGAAGCCCGAGAGACTAGAAATCCCGTCCCTTACACCCTCCCTCTAGATCGCGCATCATAATCTCCACAGCAAAAGTGACCAGGAAATCAAGTAGGTTAAGCAGAAAGACATGAGCAAATCGGTAGTAATGGTGATAAGGAGGGTGAGGACAGGGTTAGGTCGAGAGTGGGGAGTGGTAGCGATCAAGTGGAGGAAAAGGTTAGAGGTATATATATTAATTTAGAGTATAGATAGTATATTGGGAAGTTGAGAAAAAGGTAGTAGAGGAAGGAGTGAGATTGATAGAGACAGAACAATTAGGGTGGAAATAGAGGTAGAGAAATTAAGAGTAAATTAAGGAGGGAGGACGCAGGATGATTAAATAGAAGAGAGGAAAGGTATAGCGAAGTAGTAGGAAAAAGGAGAGGAAAGGAGGAGGAGGGAGAAGTGATAAGGAAAGGGGGAGGGAGGAAGAAGTGGGAGAAAGAGGTAAGAGAAGTGGAGGAGAGGGGCAAGATTAGGGAGAGGGAGAAAGGATAAAAGGGCGAGGAAGATGGGAGAAAAGGGAGAGGAAGTAGTAGAGAGAAGAGGGAGGAGGAGGGACTCAGATAGGCGTGGTTAAGGAAGCGGAGAAGTGGGAAGGAAATGGGAGGAGCGAGGAGGAGGAGTAAAAGGAAGAGTGGCAGGGTTAGGGAGGTAAAGAGGATGAAAGGATTAGGGTTTAGAGAGAAAGAGATGATAGAGAGGTAGGGAGTGTGGAGGTATTCAGGGGGGAAAGAGGAAGGTGAGAGGGGGGGATGGTGTTAGGGAGCAAGGTGTAACGGAAGCTGGAAAAGGGAGGGGGAGGGGGACTGGGTGAGGAAACGAATGAGGAGAGGAAGGGAAGAAGGAACAGGCAAGAATAGGGACAAACGGGGAAGGAAAAGCAGGGAGGGGAGGGGATATCTATATATGCATGTCATATATATACATATATTTTTTCATTATATTATATTTGTGTTATAATATATTATACGATATATACATATATTTATATATATATTATATAATAATTATAAAATACTATACATATAGCTACTACTAATTAATATATATTATATATATATATAATATAAAGTAATATGGTGAGAGAAGTGAAAAGGGGAAGGAGAATGGGGAGACAAGGAAGGGTAAGGTGAAGAGGACAGGAATCAGGGAAGGGCAATGAGAGTAGATATAGAGAAGATGAGAAAGGTATGAGATCAGGAGGCAAGGGCAGGGTATAGAGTGAGGAAAGGGAGATCAGGGGTTATAATAGGGCACGGGTTAAAGTATAGAGTGGAATATGTGTGGTATCAGGGAAGGGCTAAGGGTAAGGATGAGAGGGCAGGGAGAGACAGAAGAGAGAGGGTGAGGTGGGGCAATAAACAAGCAAGGGGGCAGTTGTATATATATAATATTCTCAGTGACTACTATTGCATACTTTGGCATGAGAGCGAATGAGTAGAATCACTGATAAACACAATATAACATGATCCATGTAAAATGCAATTGTATTATTCTATATTTGCTCAAAAAAGCTTCGCCCAGAGTGAGCTTCACGAGGACAACGAAGTCGGGGTCTGACTGCTGTAAGAAGAGAGTTGACGGGGGATTTTGGTGAGATTTGAAATGGAGAAAAAAATTAATAATATTTTGTTAGACGAAGTGCTATGATCACTCTATATATATTCTATCTTATCTATATCACTATTTCTATTTATCTATCTATCTACACCAACAATACACGCACATGGCACACACACACACAACCACACCACACACACACACATACAACCATACCACATCAACACAAAAACACAACACACGACACACGACACACTGCACACCACACACAAAAAATCACACGCACATCAATCACACAGACACACAACAACACTAGACACATGTTAATTATATTATGTACTATATTATATTATTTATATTACTATATATATTAATTTATATAATATATGATATTATAAATAATATATATAATAAATATAATATATATACATATATAACTTATTATATAAAATATAAATATATGATATATAGATATATAATTAACATAAACATATATATAATAACAATATATATAAATTATATATATATACAGTATATATATATATTATATATATCTACATTATAATAATATATATATATATTATATATACATATAAAAATATATATTATATATATATATATATATATATATATATATATATATATATATATATTTTATTATACATTAATATATATATATATACATATATAAATATATATATATATATATAATATAGTATATATATATATATATATACATATACAGGAAAGAGAGAGAGAATATATATATATAGATATATATAATATATGATATATGTATAATATGTATATATAAACATTACCACACACACACACCAACACACACACACATATATATTATATATATATATATATATATATATATATATATTATATATATATATATATACACACACCAATATATGATACATACATTAATAGTGGTATACATATATAGATATATGCATATATGTATATATATTGTAATATATATTATACATTATATATACACACACACACACACACACACACACATAATATATATATATATATATATATATATATATATATATATATTATATATATATATATATATGATTATATATATATATACTTATTATACATACATATATAATATAGTACTTACATACATACATAGTATATATATAATATTATATATATATATATATATATATATATATATATATATATAATGTATGTATATATGTATGGTTATTATGATATATGTTATATATTACACACACACACATTATATATAATTATATAATATATATAATATTTATATATATAGTATATATTTATATATTATATGTATATATATATATATGTATATATACAAAATAATATATAAATATTATATATAGATATATATAGTTGGTAACATATAAGTATATACTAGATATATGAGATATAATTATATTACACATATATAACTATGGACATATAGAAGCTGATATATATATATATACATACGATATGAATATATATTATTAGACATGATAACAGACAAATATAAATATAATTACTAAATACATATATCTCACAACATAAACACATATATATACCATCGATAACAAGAACTATATAGTAGTGATAGTAATATATAGATGATGATATAATATAGAAACTCACTAGGATTAAAGATATAGTATATATATTATATATAATAACATATAGATATGCATGATAGATACTATACATACATTACATATATATATATATTATATATATATATATATTTATATATATATATAATACTATTATTATATATGTATATATAATACACAAGCACATTCTCTCTCTCTCTCTCGTCTCTTCTCTCTCTCTCTCTCTCTCTCTCTCTCTCTCTCTCTCTCTCTTCTCTCTCTTCGTCTCTCTCTCTCTCTCTCTCTCTCTCTCTCTCTCTCACTCGCTCTCACTCTCTCTCACTCTCTCTCTTCTCTCTCTCTCTCTCTCTATCTTCTTTCTCTCTCTCTCTCTCTCTCTCTCTATATATATATATATATATATATATATATATATATATATATATATATATATTATATATATATATATATATATATGACTATATATTATATATATATATATATATATATATATATATATATTAATATATGTATATGTATATGTATATGTTTATATTGTTATATATATTATATGTTTATTATGTTTATATGTATATATTATTATATATATATATACTATATAATATTATATTGTATATATATATATATTATATTATATATATATTATATATATATATATATATATATATATATATATATATATTTATATATTTACATACACACACACACAAAACAAATTATATCTATATCTATCTATCTATTCTATCTATTCGTATATCTATCTATCTATCTATATCATATCTATCTATTATCAATCTATCTATATATATCTATACTATATCTATGTATCATAATATTGTCATATCTATGTTCTATCTGGTATTATTATCTATCTATCTCTTCTCTCTATCTCTCTTTTTTCTCTTCTCCTCCTCTCTCTCTCTCTCTCATTATATATATATATATATATATATATTATATATAATATATATATATATATATATATATATATATAAACATATATAATATATATATATTATTAGTATATATATATATATATATATATTATATATATATATTAATATATATATATGTATATGTATAAGTCCTCCCTTTATCCGCTGTGTTTTCCTTTTTTGTCGCCCTTCTCCCTTTCCCGGAATCCTTCAATCGTTTCTATTCCACTT
>NW_020869546.1:377506-380006 GCF_003789085.1 Penaeus vannamei | reverse complement strand
AAGGGGAAAGGAAGAGAGGGGACTGTATATACGCGACCTCCTTTTCGCGAGGGGAAAAATACCCCTTCTTCACCTGTTACTTCGTTAGGTTTTGATTTTATAAAAGTGCTGTGGGGGGTGGAGAGTGAGGGGGGGGAGGGTGAGAGGAGGAGGTGCATAAGGGGAAGGGGGAGGGCTGTGAGGCGAAGGGAGGAGGGGAAGAGGGGCGTGAGGAGAGGAGGGGAGGGAGGCATGCGGGAGGAGGGGAGGTGCGGGTGAGGGGAAATGAGGAAGGGTGAGGGGAAGGGAGTAAAGGCGTGAGGGAAAGAGGGGAGAGGGGTGAGAGGAAGGGAGGTGGGGAGTGAGGGGAAGGGAGGAAGTCGTAAGGGAGGTGGTGGGTAAGGGAGAAGGGAGGAGGAGTTAAGGGGAGGAGGGATGGAGGGGAGGAAGAGGAGTGGGCATAGGGAATGGAGAGGGTAAAAGGGGAACCGAAAGGGAGGGAGGAAAAAGGGGAAATTAGTGTGTGAGAAATAGGATATGATTTGGGAAGAAAAAGATGGAGGTAGTGACGGGTCGGGAGGGTGGGGGAGGGTGGTAAGAAGGGGAGGGAGAGAGGGGAGGAGGGTAGAGGGCGATGAGAGAGAAGAGGAATGAGGTGAAAGGAATAAATAACAAAGTGGTTGAAAGATCAAGGACGGAAGGAACAGAGGAAAGAAAAATGAGGCAGGAAAGGGAAGAGTGAGAGGAAGAGATGATAAAGGAGGAAGAGAAGAAGAGATAGTAAAGTAGAAAGAGAAGAAGAAAAGGAGAAGATAGAGAGGAAAGTGGAGAAGAAAAGAATATGAAGAAGGAAAAGGAGTTGTAAAATTAATAATAAAAAAAATGGAAAAAGGGAAAAAGAATGAGAAAGAAAACTACGAGAGTAAAGAATCGAGGAAAAGGAGAAAGGCGAAGAGAAGGACAAGACAGATTAATACGAAATGATGGACAGAGGAAAACGAAGGTAAAAGAGAAAAGAAAAAGGAAGAAGATAAAGACTAGAAGTAAAGAGAAAGAGATGAAAAAAGAAGGACAAGGAAGAGAAATACGAAACGTGGGAGAGGAGGAAAAAAAGAGAGGAGGTCAAGGAATAAAAAAAGGAGGAAGAGGATGTGGAACTACAAGAAACGGGGAAAAAATAGAGGAAGAAGCTATGAGATAAGAGATAAAACAATTTTTCTTTCTCTTCTTCTTCTTTTAGAAAATACATCGAAAAAATAAGATTCAAAATAACCATTGTATTCCAATTCTCTCGGTGCCAGAGATGCCGGGCCTGCGGGCGTGACGAGGGGCGTGACAGTGCCAACCCAACGAGTGTGCCACAGCGGTCAGGGCCATCACCCATCTCGACGCCACCCCCCCCCCGCCCCCCTTCTTACATCTCCCTTCCCCTCCCCCCTCCTTAGTTCTTCCTTCCCCCCCTCCACCCTCCTATACCCCTTTCCCTCCTACCCCCCCTTGCTCCTCCCTCCTGTACCCCTTCCCCCTCCTACCCCCCTCCCCTCCCCCCCTCCGACGGACGCTGTGGCGCTGTGGTGGGCGACGCGGTATGTCGGTCAGGCGAAACACGGGAAGAGGAGAGGAAGAGGAGATAGGAAATGAAGAGAGGAAGAGGAGGATGAGGAGGGTAGGGAAGGAAGAGGAGGATAGAGAAGGAGAGAGGAGAGAGGATGGAGAGGAAGAGAGGTAAGGATAGTGAAGAGGAGAGGAAAAGGAGGATGAGGAGGTAGGGAAGGAGGAGAGGAAGAAGAGGATACGAAAGGAAGAGAGGAAGAGGAGGATAGGGAGGAAGGGAAGGAGGTAGGAAGGAAGGAGTAAAAAAGGAGGAAAAAAGGAGGAGAGGAGGGTAGGGAGGGAGGAGAGGAAGTGGAGGATAGGGAAGGAGGAGTGGAGGAAAGGGGAAGAGGAGAAGAGAAGGAGGGATAAGAAAAAGAAAGGAAGACGAGGAGCGGGAGGAGAGGTAAGAAGGAGAAGAAGGAGGAGGAGGAGATAGAATAGAAAGAGGAGGAAATATAAGAAGAAGGAGGAAGAGAAGAAGAAGGAGGAGGAGAAGGAAATGATGATGGTAATGAGGGGAGACTGAGGGAAGGAGATGGAGGGGGAAGAAATTTGAGAAGAGAGAATATGGGAAGAAAAAGGGAAGGAAGAAGGAACAGAAGGAAGGAGAGGAGAAAATCCCAAAAGGATGAGATTGACTGTGCTATGGAAGGAAAGAATCCAAGACGAAAAAACAGAAGTGTTTGAAAGTGGACTGTCAGAGAAAACAAAGAACAAAACACAGACACGCGTGCTTAAACAGGGTCACCACACCGCACGCACATCCGCACACACACACACACACACAACACACACACGTACACAACTCGTACGAAAAGGGTATACAAAAATCACGCATTGCTCAAACAAGGCCAGAAAAACAAACACCAACACATCACTTTAGCACCAAAAACACAAATACCTTCCCGGGAAATAAAACAACAAC
>NW_020869546.1:365521-373982 GCF_003789085.1 Penaeus vannamei | reverse complement strand
GCCGTGGCGGAGTAAGGATTCTGGCCACCAAGATGTTCAAGGCAGCTCTGGCGCTCAAGAGGAGTCAAAGGACCCCTGCATTCATTTGTGAGATCCTCGACGCTTTGGTATTCAAGCAAATAGCAACGCAGTTGGGAGGCAATCTGCGCATAATAGCAGTGGGGGGATCGCCTTTGTGCGCCGAGACGCAAGTGCTGATGCGAGCCTTGTTCGGCTGCGTAATCCAAGTGGGCTACGGCGCCTCGGAGACGGCCGCGTGCATCACAGCTACCGACGGCAGGGACCTGCGGACGGGCCACTGTGGCGCGCCTTGCCACGGGGTCCAGCTGGGGCTGTTGGACTGGGACGAGTGCAGCTACCGCATCACGGACAAGCCATTTCCTCGGGGGGAGGTTATCGTGGCAGGCCCTTGCGTCTCGAAGGGTTACTTCAAAAGGCCTGAAGATACGCAGAGGGTGTTCATCGAGATCGACGGCCAGCACTTTTTCTGCACTGGCGACATCGCCCAGATTGACGACACGGGCGTGGTTCGCATCATCGACCGCAAGAAGGACATCGTCAAACTGAATGACGGTGAGTACATCGCGGTAGGACGAATCGAAATGAAGATGAAAACAAATCCATTTGTGGATAACATCTTCGTCTATGTGCGACCCGGCTCGAACAGGTGCATTTGCATTGTCGTTGCCAATGCAGGCCAGGTCATGAAACTCGGGCAAGAGCTGAACTTGGACTTGAGCTTCGAAGACCTCTGCCAAACCCCCGAGGTTGTGGCCAATGTGCTGCAGAGGTTGCAAGCCCATGGCCTGGAGCTCGGGCTTACGAAGCGGGAGCTCCCAGTGGCGCTCTATCTGACCCCCCTCGCCTTGGACGCCGGAGACGGGCCTGGTGGGCCCCGCGCTCAAAGATCAGGAGGAAAGTGGTCGAGGGCGCACTTCCGAGATCAGATCGACGCCATGTACAATAACGGGCCAGAGAAGACCAGGTAAAACTGATCGTATAATGATCCGGATCTAGTATCCGGTTCTTCGCATTCCAGTGCCACGAAAGTACACGCCAACATGCACACGAATCATTTAATTTGATTGCCTGATAATCACAAATAATTGATGAACCGGATTATATCACAATAGATAATAATCCTAATGCTAAAGAATCTTTGTTTAATAATATATAATAGGATACACCTCGCCCCCTGCCAAACCACAACCCCCCCTCCCAAATATATATATATAATATATATATTCACACACATACACACACACATATTTATATATATAAATTATAAATATGTGATGATAATTATATATATATATATATATATATATATATATATATATATATATATATATTTGTGTGTGTGTGATTACGTACGTGCCACGTGAGCCTTTATACCGCTGATAACCCTTCCTTGGCGCTCGTATCTAGATTTTTATGAGACGTGAATTTATTAATGGAAAAATAAAAATGATGCAAAGCTTTCAACGCTCGAGTTACCCTCTCGATATGAGTCGAGGACGACTTTTATAGGTTAATTTTCTCATCTTTATTGCAGTTATTGTGTTAATGGTATTGTAGTTACTGTTGACACTCGTGTTCCGTATGACCTGTTGGGGAGAGGAGGTTCCGAGGTCTGTCACTGAGGAGCGCCGGCCCGAGTCGGGCGGGCCACCGCCACCCCGGATCTTCGGCGTCCGCAACGAGAAGGGCTACTGGGTCCAGAATGACCCCGGCAGCACCGCCGCCCGCTTGAAGGACGACCTCCAGGCCGCCGGCGTGACGACGCTGCCGGCCATATTGGAGCACACCGCCAGGACGCTAAGAGACAAGCCGTGCATGGGCACGCGGGAGCTCTTGGCCCGACATCGCTTCGTGGAGAATGGTGTGGAGAAGGAAAAGCTGACCCTTGGGGAGTACTCTTTCTTGACACATGGTGAGTGCACGACACGGTGGTCAGTTTCAGCAAAGGCCTCACGAAGATTGACACGGGCAATAGTGGCAGAATCGCTCTATTCGCTGAGACGTGTGTCGAATGGATCATGGCGGCCATGGGTTGCCTGCGCCAAGGGTCGGTAGTCGTGACCGTGTACCCTACTCTAGCCCTCCAGGAGATCGTGCTGGCACTTTCTGAAGCTGAAGTTAGCGTGATCATAACGTCGCAAAGCCTCCTCGGAAGAACGGCGGAAGTTTTCCAGAACTACCCTGGCATCAAACACGTGATTGTGTTTGAAGATCAGCTGGTGGGTCTGGGGACAGTGCCCGAGGTTCTCAAGGGCGTGGCTGTGACCCCCTTCAAGGACGTGGTGGAGGCCGGAGAGTGCCTGAGCCTCTCCTTGCCCCAGCCGACTGGCAGCGATGTGGCAGTCATCATGTACACGAGTGGGTCGGTCAGCAGCCCGAAGGGCGTGCAGCTAACACACAATAATATACTGAGCTCAGTCGTGTCATACATCCCGATGATGGATTTCCGCCCCAATGAGCGCTTCCTGGCCTTCCTTCCCCTTTCCCACGTGATGGAATTCTGCTGCCTGATAGGACACGTTTGGCTGAACAACCTGATCCTGTTCGGGTCGCCGATGACCCTGACCAGCAGAAGCCCCAAAGTCATGGAGGGCTCCCTGGGCGACGTACAGGTGGCGAAGCCCACGTACATGAACGCTGTGCCTCTCATCCTCGACAGAGTGGTCATGGGCGTCAATCAGGCCGTGGCGGAAGAAGGGATTCCTGGCCACCAAGATGTTCAAGGCAGCTCTGGCGCTCAAGAGGAGTCAAAGGACCCCTGCATTCGTTTGTGAGATCCTCGACGCTTTGGTATTCAAGCAAATAGCAACGCAGTTGGGAGGCAATCTGCGCATAATAGCAGTGGGGGGATCGCCTTTGTGCGCCGAGACGCAAGTGCTGATGCGAGCCTTGTTCGGCTGCGTAATCCAAGTGGGCTACGGCGCCTCGGAGACGGCCGCGTGCATCACAGCTACCGACGGCAGGGACCTGCGGACGGGCCACTGTGGCGCGCCTTGCCACGGGGTCCAGCTGGGGCTGTTGGACTGGGACGAGTGCAGCTACCGCATCACGGACAAGCCATTTCCTCGGGGGGAGGTTATCGTGGCAGGCCCTTGCGTCTCGAAGGGTTACTTCAAAAGGCCTGAAGATACGCAGAGGGTGTTCATCGAGATCGACGGCCAGCACTTTTTCTGCACTGGCGACATCGCCCAGATTGACGACACGGGCGTGGTTCGCATCATCGACCGCAAGAAGGACATCGTCAAACTGAATGACGGTGAGTACATCGCGGTAGGACGAATCGAAATGAAGATGAAAACAAATCCATTGTGGATAACATCTTCGTCTATGTGCGACCCGGCTCGAACAGGTGCATTTGCATTGTCGTTGCCAATGCAGGCCAGGTCATGAAACTCGGGCAAGAGCTGAACTTGGACTTGAGCTTCGAAGACCTCTGCCAAACCCCCGAGGTTGTGGCCAATGTGCTGCAGAGGTTGCAAGCCCATGGCCTGGAGCTCGGGCTTACGAAGCGGGAGCCCAGTGGCGCTCTATCTGACCCCCTCGCCTTGGACGCCGGAGACGGGCCTGGTGGGCCCCGCGCTCAAGATCAGGAGGAAAGTGGTCGAGGCGCACTTCCGAGATCAGATCGACGCCATGTACAATAACGGGCCAGAGAAGACCAGGTAAAACTGATCGTATAATGATCCGGATCTAGTATCCGGTTCTTCGCATTCCAGTGCCACGAAAGTACACGCCAACATGCACACGAATCATTTAATTTGATTGCCTGATAATCACAATAATTGATGAACCGGATTATATCACAATAGATAATAATCCTAATGCTAAAGAATCTTTTGTTTAATAATATATAATAGGATACACCTCGCCCCCTGCCAAACCACAACCCCCCCTCCCAAATATATATATATATATATATATATATATATTCACACACATACACACACACACATATTTATATATATAAATTATAAATATGTGATGATAATTATATATATATATATATATATATATATATATATATATATTTGTGTGTGTGTGTGATTACGTACGTGCCACGTGAGCCTTATACCGCTGATAACCCTTCCTTGGCGCTCGTATCTAGATTTTTATGAGACGTGAATTTATTAATGGAAAAAATAAAAATGATGCAAAGCTTTCAACGCTCGAGTTACCCTCTCGATATGAGTCGAGGACGACTTTTATAGGTTAATTTTCTCATCTTTATTGCAGTTATTGTGTTAATGGTATTGTAGTTACTGTTGACACTCGTGTTCCGTATGACCTGTTGGGGAGAGGAGGTTCCGAGGTCTGTCACTGAGGAGCGCCGGCCCGAGTCGGGCGGGCCACCGCCACCCCGGATCTTCGGCGTCCGCAACGAGAAGGGCTACTGGGTCCAGAATGACCCCGGCAGCACCGCCGCCCGCTTGAAGGACGACCTCCAGGCCGCCGGCGTGACGACGCTGCCGGCCATATTGGAGCACACCGCCAGGACGCTAAGAGACAAGCCGTGCATGGGCACGCGGGAGCTCTTGGCCCGACATCGCTTCGTGGAGAATGGTGTGGAGAAGGAAAAGCTGACCCTTGGGGAGTACTCTTTCTTGACACATGGTGAGGTGCACGACACGGTGGTCAGTTTCAGCAAAGGCCTCACGAAGATTGACACGGGCAATAGTGGCAGAATCGCTCTATTCGCTGAGACGTGTGTCGAATGGATCATGGCGGCCATGGGTTGCCTGCGCAAGGGTCGGTAGTCGTGACCGTGTACCCTACTCTAGCCCTCCAGGAGATCGTGCTGGCACTTTCTGAAGCTGAAGTTAGCGTGATCATAACGTCGCAAAGCCTCCTCGGAAGAACGGCGGAAGTTTTCCAGAACTACCCTGGCATCAAACACGTGATTGTGTTTGAAGATCAGCTGGTGGGTCTGGGGACAGTGCCCGAGGTTCTCAAGGGCGTGGCTGTGACCCCCTTCAAGGACGTGGTGGAGGCCGGAGAGTGCCTGAGCCTCTCCTTGCCCCAGCCGACTGGCAGCGATGTGGCAGTCATCATGTACACGAGTGGGTCGGTCAGCAGCCCGAAGGGCGTGCAGCTAACACACAATAATATACTGAGCTCAGTCGTGTCATACATCCCGATGATGGATTTCCGCCCCAATGAGCGCTTCCTGGCCTTCCTTCCCCTTTCCCACGTGATGGAATTCTGCTGCCTGATAGGACACGTTTGGCTGAACAACCTGATCCTGTTCGGGTCGCCGATGACCCTGACCAGCAGAAGCCCCAAAGTCATGGAGGGCTCCCTGGGCGACGTACAGGTGGCGAAGCCCACGTACATGAACGCTGTGCTCTCATCCTCGACAGAGTGGTCATGGGCGTCAATCAGGCCGTGGCGGAGAAGGGATTCCTGGCCACCAAGATGTTCAAGGCAGCTCTGGCGCTCAAGAGGAGTCAAAGGACCCCTGCATTCGTTTGTGAGATCCTCGACGCTTTGGTATTCAAGCAAATAGCAACGCAGTTGGGAGGCAATCTGCGCATAATAGCAGTGGGGGGATCGCCTTTGTGCGCCGAGACGCAAGTGCTGATGCGAGCCTTGTTCGGCTGCGTAATCCAAGTGGGCTACGGCGCCTCGGAGACGGCCGCGTGCATCACAGCTACCGACGGCAGGGACCTGCGACGGGCCACTGTGGCGCGCCTTGCCACGGGGTCCAGCTGGGGCTGTTGGACTGGGACGAGTGCAGCTACCGCATCACGGACAAGCCATTTCCTCGGGGGGAGGTTATCGTGGCAGGCCCTTGCGTCTCGAAGGGTTACTTCAAAAGGCCTGAAGATACGCAGAGGGTGTTCATCGAGATCGACGGCCAGCACTTTTTCTGCACTGGCGACATCGCCCAGATTGACGACACGGGCGTGGTTCGCATCATCGACCGCAAGAAGGACATCGTCAAACTGAATGACGGTGAGTACATCGCGGTAGGACGAATCGAAATGAAGATGAAAACAAATCCATTTGTGGATAACATCTTCGTCTATGTGCGACCCGGCTCGAACAGGTGCATTTGCATTGTCGTTGCCAATGCAGGCCAGGTCATGAAACTCGGGCAAGAGCTGAACTTGGACTTGAGCTTCGAAGACCTCTGCCAAACCCCCGAGGTTGTGGCCAATGCTGCAGAGGTTGCAAGCCCATGGCCTGGAGCTCGGGCTTACGAAGCGGGAGCTCCCAGTGGCGCTCTATCTGACCCCCTCGCCTTGGACGCCGGAGACGGGCCTGGTGGGCCCCGCGCTCAAGATCAGGAGGAAAGTGGTCGAGGCGCACTTCCGAGATCAGATCGACGCCATGTACAATAACGGGCCAGAGAAGACCAGGTAAAACTGATCGTATAATGATCCGGATCTAGTATCCGGTTCTTCGCATTCCAGTGCCACGAAAGTACACGCCAACATGCACACGAATCATTTAATTTGATTGCCTGATAATCACAATAATTGATGAACCGGATTATATCACAATAGATAATAATCCTAATGCTAAAGAATCTTTTGTTTAATAATATATAATAGGATACACCTCGCCCCCTGCCAAACCACAACCCCCCCTCCCAAATATATATATATATATATATATTCACACATACACACACACACATATTTATATATATAAATTATAAATATGATGATAATTATATATATATATATATATATATATATATATATATATATATTTTGTGTGTGTGTGATTACGTACGTGCCACGTGAGCCTTATACCGCTGATAACCCTTCCTTGGCGCTCGTATCTAGATTTTTATGAGACGTGAATTTATTAATGGAAAAAAATAAAAATGATGCAAAGCTTTCAACGCTCGAGTTACCCTCTCGATATGAGTCGAGGACGACTTTTATAGGTTAATTTTCTCATCTTTATTGCAGTTATTGTGTTAATGGTATTGTAGTTACTGTTGACACTCGTGTTCCGTATGACCTGTTGGGGAGAGGAGGTTCCGAGGTCTGTCACTGAGGAGCGCCGGCCCGAGTCGGGCGGGCCACCGCCACCCCCGGATCTTCGGCGTCCGCAACGAGAAGGGCTACTGGGTCCAGAATGACCCGGCAGCACCGCCGCCCGCTTGAAGGACGACCTCCAGGCCGCCGGCGGCGTGACGACGCTGCCGGCCATATTGGAGCACACCGCCAGGACGCTAAGAGACAAGCCGTGCATGGGCACGCGGGAGCTCTTGGCCCGACATCGCTTCGTGTGTGTGGAGAAGGAAAAGCTGACCCTTGGGGAGTACTCTTTCTTGACACATGGTGAGGTGCACGACACGGTGGTCAGTTTCAGCAAAGGCCTCACGAAGATTGACACGGGCAATAGTGGCAGAATCGCTCTATTCGCTGAGACGTGTGTCGAATGGATCATGGCGGCCATGGGTTGCCTGCGCCAAGGGTCGGTAGTCGTGACCGTGTACCCTACTCTAGCCCTCCAGGAGATCGTGCTGGCACTTTCTGAAGCTGAAGTTAGCGTGATCATAACGTCGCAAAGCCTCCTCGGAAGAACGGCGGAAGTTTTCCAGAACTACCCTGGCATCAAACACGTGATTGTGTTTGAAGATCAGCTGGTGGGTCTGGGGACAGTGCCCGAGGTTCTCAAGGGCGTGGCTGTGACCCCCTTCAAGGACGTGGTGGAGGCCGGAGAGTGCCTGAGCCTCTCCTTGCCCCAGCCGACTGGCAGCGATGTGGCAGTCATCATGTACACGAGTGGGTCGGTCAGCAGCCCGAAGGGCGTGCAGCTAACACACAATAATATACTGAGCTCAGTCGTGTCATACATCCCGATGATGGATTTCCGCCCCAATGAGCGCTTCCTGGCCTTCCTTCCCCTTTCCCACGTGATGGAATTCTGCTGCCTGATAGGACACGTTTGGCTGAACAACCTGATCCTGTTCGGGTCGCCGATGACCCTGACCAGCAGAAGCCCCAAAGTCATGGAGGGCTCCCTGGGCGACGTACAGGTGGCGAAGCCCACGTACATGAACGCTGTGCCTCTCATCCTCGACAGAGTGGTCATGGGCGTCAATCAGGCCGTGGCGGAGAAGGGATTCCTGGCCACCAAGATGTTCAAGGCAGCTCTGGCGCTCAAGAGGAGTCAAAGGACCCCTGCATTCGTTTGTGAGATCCTCGACGCTTTGGTATTCAAGCAAATAGCAACGCAGTTGGGAGGCAATCTGCGCATAATAGCAGTGGGGGGATCGCCTTTGTGCGCCGAGACGCAAGTGCTGATGCGAGCCTTGTTCGGCTGCGTAATCCAAGTGGGCTACGGCGCCTCGGAGACGGCCGCGTGCATCACAGCTACCGACGGCAGGGACCTGCGGACGGGCCACTGTGGCGCGCCTTGCCACGGGGTCCAGCTGGGGCTGTTGGACTGGGACGAGTGCAGCTACCGCATCACGGACAAG
>NW_020869546.1:337037-344537 GCF_003789085.1 Penaeus vannamei | reverse complement strand
CACATACAACATCACACGAACCTCCCTTTACCCCTCTCTACACAGATCACACAACCCACCCTTCAACTCCTTCACAACCTCCCTCTACAACCTCGCATAACCTGCTTTGACATCCTTTAAACATCTGCTATCTCACACAACCTCCTTTTTTAACCCCTTACAACCCTTTAACTCCTCGCCACAACCTCCCTACAACCTCCTTACACCACACAACCCCATTCTACAACCTCACCACAACCTCTGATCCCCCGTGTCGTGATCCTTGCACGTGACAATCCAGAGCTTGTTAATCCCGGGCAGAGGCGGTTGTGATGGGGAGAGGGGGGAGGGTGTGGGGGATGGTGGGGTGACACGTTGAATAATTGACTGTAAATCCAGGGTTAAGGAAGGGGGGGGTGGAGGGGGGTGAAGGGGTGAGGGGGTGAGGTGGAGGGGTGTTTGGGAGGAGAGGGGGGGGGGGGAGCTGGGGGGGCGTATTGGTGGATAGGGGAGAAGGGAATGGGTGGGGGAGGAAGGGAAGAGGGGAGAAGGTGGGGAGGGGAGAGGAGGGGGTGGGAAAGGGAGAAGAGAGAAGATAGGATAGGATGGGGAGAGGAATGGGGGAGGGAAGAGGGGAGAAGGTGGGGAGAGAGGATAAAGTGGAAAGGGGAAGAGGATGGGAAGGGGAGAGGGGAAATGGTGGGGAGGGGAGAGGATGGGAAAGAGAGAAGGTAGAGAGGGTGGGAAGGGAAAGGGGAGGGGGAATGGGGGGAGGGGAGAGGGGTGAGGGTGGGAAGGGGAAAAGGGGAAAAAGGGAATGGGTAGGAAGGGGAGTGGACTGATGGATGGGGAGGTAAGAGGGGAGGGGTGTGAGAATGGGAGTTGGAGAAATGAGAGGGGAATAGGCGGGGAAAAAGTGAGTTGGGAGGCCATATGGAAGAGGAGGGGATGGGAGGAAGAAGGGGAAGTAGAGAGTGCGAATTAAGGGGGGCGAAGAAAAGAGGAGAGAGAGAAGGGCGCGGGGAGAGGACACACAGGGAGGGGGGGGAGGGGCGTGAAGGAGGTGAGTAGGGATATGGGTGAATGGGGGGGGGGTGAGGGGGGGATGGGGAAAGGGCTCAGAGAGGTAGACTGGGATAGACATTGGATATAGGCGAGTAGATTAAGTCGATCGGCCTATAACCGCGTGTGTGCTCTCTCGGTGTTGTTATCATTTGTAATAACGTCATTGTTGTTATCCTCCGCCTCCTCCTCCTCCTCCTCCGCCTCCTCCTCCTCCTCCTCTCCTCCCGCCTCCTCCTCCTCCTCCTTTTCCTCTTCCTCCTCCGCCTCCTCCTTATATAACCCTTTCGTTATATTACCCATTATCAATATTATCATTATCTTTCGTTTTTTGCCTTTGTTGTTTATGATCCTCCTCCTCCTCCTCTTCCTCTTCTCTTCCTCCTCCTCCTCCTTCCTCCTCCTCCTCCTCCTCCTCCTCCCTCCTCCACCACCCTCCTCCTCTCCCCCCCTCCCCCTCCCCTCCTCCCCCACCACCACCACCACAACCAACCACACCGTCTCCTCTCCTCTCCCTCGCCTCCTCCCTCCTCCTCCTCCTCCTCCTCCTCTCCCTCCTCCCTCGTCCTCCTCCTCCTCCTTTTCCCCTTCACAATTCACCCTAGTCGTGATATTTTCATTCCCATATTTCAGTGCAGGGAAAATGTTTGTGTATATATATTGTGCACTTAAATCCACTTAAACAACAGGGTAGACACTGAAGCAGGTTAATAAACACACAGTCTATTAAAAGGAAAAACAGATATCGTATTTCTGCATTATTTCACTGTGCGTAAAATAATACGAGTAATTGGGGGGTTTTGTGCGTGCGTGTGTGTGTTTGTGTGTGTGTGTGTGTGTGTGTGTGTGTGTGTTTGTCCGTGTGTGTGTGTGTATCGGAGGGCAATGACTTTTTAAATTTAGTTTCAATCTGTAAGTTGTGAATAGCTGCGTGTGTTTGTGTGTGTGTGTGTGTGTGTGTGTGTTTATGTCTGGGTGTTTGTGTGTGTATGTGTGTGTGTGTGTGCTGCTGTTTGTGTGTGTGCTTGTTTATGTTTCATGTGTACACGTGTAAGCAACTCCAAACTGTACTTATAAAATCCTGTAGATGTATATTGTTAGAGATGTATAAATATATTTGAATCTGTAGATATAACAATAATTATAACAATTTCATTCTAACCCAGTGATACCAGGAAACTATGAATAGACGAATTAATAGATCAATAGCATAAAAAAACATGATAAATTAAGAAAGAAAGAAAGAAAGAAACAACTTAAGAATGATTTATCTGTGCCCAGGATTCGTCGGCCCCCTCCCTCCCCTCCCTCCCCTCCCTCCCTCCCTCCCCTTCTCCTCCCCCTTCCCTCCCTCTGCCAATCCCTCCTTCCGATCTCCCCTCTTTATCATCTATTCTCCCCCTCTCCCTCCTCTTCCCTTCATAATCTATTAACTGTCGAAACGAAAGATAGAAATGTCAAAGATAATAATAATAAAAAAAAAAAACAAGAGAATAGAAATTAAACAAGAAAACAATAGACATTTAAAAAAAGAGAAGAGAATAAAAAATATCGATAAATATCTTTCCCTTTTATAAATAGAAAAGAAAAGAAAAAGGAAAACACATCATCACATCATATTTTTCCCCCAACATACTTAATCAAATTTTATGCACGAGGTCGACAGATTAACACGCGCCTAGTCCATCAGCCTCCCCAGCCCATCATACACGTGGTGGGGTCTTGTCAGTGTAGGCCTATAGATCATACACGTAGGTCATACACGTGTCTTGTCAGTGTAGGCCTATAGATCATAGTGGTGGGTCTATGTCAGTGTAGGCCTATAGTAGGTGGCCTTGGTAGGCCTATAGATCATACACGTGGTGGGTCTGTCAGTCCTTGTCAGTGTAGGCCTATAGATCATACAGTGGTGGGGTGTCATAGCCTATAGATCATACACGTGGTGGGGTCTTGTCAGTGTAGGCCTATAGATCATAACACGTGCATTGGTCAGTGTAGGCCTATAGATATACACGTGGTGGGGTCTTGTCAGTGTAGGCTATAGATCATACACGTGGTGGGGTCTTGTCAGTGTAGGCCTATAGATCATACACGTGGTGGGGTCTTGTCAGTGTAGGCCTATAGATCATACACGTGGTGGGGTCTTGTCCATAGAATCATACACGTGGTGGAGCCTATAGATCATACACGTGGTGGGGTCTTGTCAGTTAGGCCTCATACACGTGGTGCCAGTGTAGGCCTATAGATGCATACACGTGGTGGGGTCTTGTTCAGCATAGGCCTATAATCAGAGTCCTATAGATCATACACGTGGTGGGGTCTTGTCAGTGTACGGCATTGGTGGGGTCTTGTCATAGATAGATCATACACGTGGTGGGGTCTTGTCAGTGTAAGGCCACATAGATCCACGTGGTGGGGTCTTGTCAGTGTAGGCCTATAGATCATACACGTGGTGGGGTCTTGTCAGTGTAGGCCTATAGATCATACACGTGGTAGTGTAGGCCTATAGATCATACACGTGGTGGGTCTTGTCAGTGTAGGCCTATAGATCATACACGTGGTGGGGTCTTGTCAGATAGCCTATAGATCATAACACGTGGTAGGGGTCTTGTCAGTGTAGGCCTATAGATCATACACGTGGTGGGGTCTTGTCAGTGTAGGCCTATAGATCATACACGTGGTGGGGGTCTTGTCAGTGTAGGCCTATAGATCATACACGTGGTGGGTCTTGCCAGTGTAGGCCTATAGATCATAACACGTGGTGGGTCTTGTCAGTGTAGGCCTATAGATCATACACGTGGGGGTCTTGTCAGCCTATAGATCATACACGTGGTGGGGTCTTGTCAGTGTAGGCCTATAGATCATACACGTGGTGGGGTCTTGTCAGTGTAGGCCTATAGATCATACACGTGGTGGGGTCTTGTCAGTGTAGGCCTATAGATCATACACGTGGTGGGACTTGTCAGCATAGGGCCTATAGATCATATGGCCAAGTGTAGGCCTATTAGATCATACACGTGGGGTCTGTAGGCTATAGAATATAGTGGTGGCTTGTCAGTGTAGGCCTATAAGATCATACACGTGGTGGGTCTTTGTCAGATAGGCCTATAGATCAATACACGTGGTGGGATCTTAGCATAATAGATCATACACGTGGTGGGGTCTTGTCAGCATAGGCCTATAGATCATACACGTGTGGGGTCTTTGTCAGTGTAGGCCTATAGATCATACACGTGTGGGGTCAGTGTAGGCTATAGATCATACACGTGGTGGGGTCTTGTCAGCATAGGCCTATAGATCATACACGTGGTGGGGTCTTTGTCAGCATAGGCCTATAGATCATACACGTGGGTGGGGTCTGTCAGTGTAGGCTTACAGATCATTACCACTGGTGGGGTCTTGTCCAGCAAAGGGCCTATGCATGGGAGTCGGGTACACGTGGTGGGGTCCAGTGTAGGCCTATAGATCATACACGTGGTGGGGTCTTTCAGGTGTAGGCCTATAGATCATGCACGTAGTGGGGTCTTGTCAGTGTAGGCCTATAGATCATACACGTGGTGGTCTTGTGGTGTGTTCTTTAGATCATACACGTGTGGGGTCTTGTCAGTGTAGGCCTATAGAATCATACACGTGGTGGACTTGTCAGTGTCCTATAGATCATACAGGTGGGGTATTATCAGTGTAGGCCTATAGATCATACACGTGGTGGGGTCTTGTCAGTGTAGGCCTATATATTTTTCTGTTATTTTCGCGGCTTATTCGGTGATGGATGTGAGAGGCCTAGTGTCTCTCGTGTGATTTCTTGTGTCTGTCCTATCCTTTTTTTTTTTTTTTTTTTTCTTTATACTGTTTTTCTTTTGTCTTTGGATATTTTTTTTTTTTGGGGGGGGTTTTTTCTTTCTTTTTCTTGTTCATTCTTTTTGTCTTTTTGTTTCTCATGCGGTTTTTTTTTCTGATTATAGTAATGTCAGTGTCTTTGGATGTTCGTTTCTCTCTCTGTTTCTCTTTTCTCACTCTCTCACTCTCTCTCTCCTCTCTCCTCTCTCTCTCTCTCTCTCTTTTCTCTCTCTCTCTTTCTCTCCTCTCTCTCTCTCTCTCTCTCTCTCTCTCTCTCTCTCTCTCTCTCTCTCTCTCTCTCTCTCTCTCTCTCTCCCTCTCATCTCTTCTCTCTCTCTCTCTCTCTCACACACACACACACTCACTTTTCTCTCTGTCTGTCTGTCTTTATCTGTCTGCCTTCATTCTTCTTTTCTCTCTCTCTTGATTCTTTCTTTCCTCTCTTTCTCCTTCATGTTTCTCTCCCTTCTCTCTCTCTCTCTCTCTTCTCTCCTTCTCTCTCNACGTATAAATATTTTCGAATATATAAAATATATATTTCGGAATCCAAGTGATCTGCTTATAAACAACCGGATGCGATTATGATAAATAATATGACTGTGACTAATGTTATTTTTATTTGTTTGTTTACGTTTTGTTTTGTTTATTTTACCTCTCTCTATTCCCCCTTTTTATCAAGCGTTTGACCTCACATTTTGTTTTATCTTCCTCTCTCTATTCCCATTTTTATCCAGCGTTTGTTGCGTAATGGCATGATGATTGATTATGGTAAAGAATGATAAACCTGGCTGTATACATTGTAATTAGCATAGTACTAACGTTAATTACAATATTAATATTGATATTATAATGGTGATTAATGCTGAAAATAATAGCGTTGGATTGGTAATCTGGCCTCCGGACTGGATCCGCGAACTGGCCTAATCAGATACGACTATTTTATGGCATCCAATTATGTGTTTGTGTGTACAGTTATAGTCGTACGTGGAAATGTATGTACTGTACGCACTCGCTCACTCACGCTCTCGTTTGCTTATGAAATCATTCACTCACACGTCACGCTCACACTCGCTCACTCGCTTCACTCACTCCACTCACTCACTCACTCACTCACTCACTCACTCACTCACTCACTCACTACACTCACTCACTCACTCACTCACTCACTCACTCACTCACTCACTCACTCACTCACTCACTCACTCACTCACTCACTCACTCACTCACTCACTCACTCACCACTCACAACACACACACACACACACACACACACACACACACACACACACACACACACACACACACACACACACACACACACACAACACACACACATATATAATATATATATATATATATATACATAATATATATATATATATATATATATATATATATATATATATATATATATTATTATATATATATATATATATAGCATAGAATAAACAGCTTGAGAATATCAGTGGTAGAAAAATTTACTTTCACATATATAGGCCTATAGTAATATATGATTAACCTTAGTATAATTAGCCTGAACTATGCTTGATATACGCGTATAAAGGGTTCAACGTTTGGGTTGAAGAGATGACCTAATAAGGGCTTCGATAGATGGATTCGATAGATGGATAAACAAGACGAAAAACCAGACAAGAAAATGTCATAAGAAAGTTACTGTGAGAAGGTTTGTGTATTTATATAATCATGCGTAATGTATCCATATCTAAGTGTTATAAGTATTGGGTCCCCAGGCAGTAGTAAATTAACCTAAGTGTGAAATATTACCTTAGTTGAGTCAATGTACACTTCATTGCATTGTTATTTTCTGTAATCACTTATGAAGTGTGAAGTCAACCCAACCCAATATACGGTCGGTTTTGTTAAATTGTGCCAGGCCCGACCCAGCGAAATTCGTATAAACAGACATCCATATACACAGAAACAAATGCATATCTATCGATCTATCAAATCAATATACATTTATTTTTCTATCTGCACGGTAGATGTATATAACTAGACTGATAAACATGCATTTATGTCTGTGTATGTACATATCCGTGTTAATGATGTCAATTAGGGTCGGGCCTGGCACAATTCTAACAAACCGGCCGATAGCCTCTTTGAGTCAAACTACCTAGTTTTGCTTTGTAAACACACCCTTTGGTCTTCTAAGTGTCGTTAGAGTCTAAGAATCGGATATTATAAATGCCGTTATTGAGAACTGGTCGTTGTATCGAGACCAGCTGCATCGCCCGCTCGCTAAGTGCTTTGACCTCACTTTTTATCATGTTTTATCTTGTCTTTTGCTTATTATTTTTCCATTATGCAGATTCGTCGCTCGATAAACGTCGGCTTTCATAAGAGATTGATTCCTCAGTTTTGCTTTATCTCCGTTTTTACATCGTGGTCCGTCATTTTGTGAAAGAGAGGAAATATCAAGAAGAAAAAGAGATTAAAGAAAGAAAGAAAGAAAGTATACTGGCATGATTTACCAGAACCTTTCACAAAACCAAAACAGAATTTGATATTTAAAAGACCTACGAAGACAACAGCAAAATCATTATGGCTGCTGAAAATTTCCTTCAGAAAAGTCTTTTATGTGAACAGCAGCAACCCCGTTTT
>NW_020869546.1:297037-317037 GCF_003789085.1 Penaeus vannamei | reverse complement strand
GAGAGACAGGGGGAGAGAGAGAAGAGAGAGAGAGAGAGAGGGAGAGAGGAGAAGAGAGAGAGAGAGAGAGGAAGAGAAGAGCAGGGAGAGAGAGAGAAGAGAGAGAGAGAGAGAGAGAGAGAGAGAGAGAGAAGAGAGAGAGAGAGAGAGAGAGAGAGAGAGAGAGAGAGAGAGAGAGAGAGAGAGAGAGAGAGCGAGAGAGGGAGGGAGGGAGGAGGGAGGGAAGGAAGGAGGAGAGAATGAGAGGATGGGTGGAGGAGAGAGAGAGAGGAGGGGGAGGGAGGGGAGAGAGAGAGAGAGAGGAGGAGGGGGGAGAGGGAGAGAGGAGAGAGAGAGGAGGGAAAGGTAGAAAGAAAAAGAGAATGAGAGAGAGAGAGAGAGATTGAGAATAAGAAATCCTTGGCGAAAAAATCAAAGTCAAAAAAATGATTTGGAGTTAATGAAGTGGAGGCCAGTCATTGTCTTGAGTAATGGAAGCTAAATGAATGAAAATAAATATGAAATTAAGCTTGGGAAATGGGAAGGCTTTAGAGCGAGACGCGGAGGGAGGGCGAAGGAGAGAGCCGAGAAAGGAGGAGACGAAGGAGAGATTTAGAAAAAAAATAGAGCACCCTGGTTCAGCGAAGAAGGAGGAGGAGGAAGAAGGAATGGGAAGGAGAATGGGAATGAGAGAATGAGGAGGAAGGGAAAGGAGAAAGGAGCAAGAGAGGAGGAAGAAGGGAGGAGCATGGGGAGAAGGAGGAGGAGGGTGAAGGGGGGAGGAGGAGGAGGAGTCGCGGGAGGCAAAGAAAAATGGGAATCAGACCGAGGAAGATTAGGCCCTCGAGGGAAGCGGCTGCCAGAGCCTCCGCCGCCGGGAACGAGTCTCCGGCCCGCCCCTGCCCCGCCCGCACGCCCGCCCGCCCGCCTCGCCGCCCGCGCCGCCACCGACGAGCGCCGAACGTGTTAAAGAACCTCCCCGGCCGTGACACCGGAAACCCGGCCTTAACGACACTTTGGGCTGACAGTGTCACATCACAACCCCTTTAATGCCGCCTCCGCCGCGCCGAAAGCGCCCCTGCGGACGGGGCCGCAAGGCTCACCCGCCGTGCTGCCGGGGCGGACTTCCGCCCCTCGCGCCCGCGTGGCTTGGCCCCCTCCTCGCCCCGCCCCCCCGCGCAGCCGAACCTAGTGATAAAAAGTAATTAGGGCGAAAATATAAAAGTTTGCTGCCAGACACGCAGATGATAATCAAGGGGGAAAGTTGAGCTCTGTCGACTCTAATTTCAAGGCTGGAATTATGATTTTTACGGTACGGCGGCGGGCGTTTACCGCGCCCGCCGCCGCCGCCGCACTCTCGGCCGCGGGAGCCGAGGCTGCCCGGCGTCGCTCCTCGCCTCCTTCGCCTCCTCTCGTTCCTCCATCTGCTTTTTCCCCCACATTGTCTTTTACAACTCTCTTCTCTTATTTTCTCCCCTCGTTTCCCGGTCTTACGCTCGTTATTTTACCTCTCTCATGTCTTTCTTTTCCTCTTTCTCATTTCTTTAGTCCTCCTCTTTCTCCAAAGTCCCTTCTCTCCTTTTTTCTTATTCCCCGTTCTCAGTTCTTTCATTCTCTTCACCGTGCTCCGTTTTCCTCATTTTCTCCTTTTCTCCCAATCATCATGTTTTTTATTCCCTTCATTCTCTCTTCCCCTCCCTCATCATAATTATCCCTCATTCCTTTTCCTCTTGTTTTTAGATTTCAGTGTGAGGCGGCCCCGTAGCCCCTCATAAGCATTCCTCATGAGGCAGAGCATTTCGATCTCTCATTATGAGGCCATTTTCATCACCTCACAAGTATCCCTCATAGAGCAGTTCCCAGCGGTCTCCTCTTTCTCTCTCTCTCTCTGTATCTATCTATCTATCAATCTATCATTTCTATCTATCTTCTATCTATCTCCCTATCTCTTCTATCTCCCTCCCTCCCCTCCCTCCCTCCTCCCTCCCCCCCTCTCCCCCACACCACCCACATCCCATCACCTCATAATCCTCCATTATGAGGACGTCCCACATCAGCTCATGGCGGCCTCTCCTCCCTGGGACGCCGCCTTATCCTCATGAGGGGTGGCGTGAGGGGCATATTTTTATGAGTAATGCCTCGTGTCAGTTATTCGCTCCTATGTCTTGCCACCTGCCAGGAACACGGTGGAAGTGTCTTGATGATGGATGCGGGCGCTCTCTCTCTCTCTCTTTTCTTTTTTTTTCTCTTTCTCTCTTCTTCTTTTCTTTCTCTTCTCCTTCTCTTATATTGTCTCTTTCTTATGTCGTTCGCTCTCTTCTCTTTCTCTTTCTTCTCTCTCTCTCTATCTTTTATTTTCTCGCTCTCTCTTTCTCTTCTCTTCATTTCTCTTTTCTTCTTTTTCTCTTCTTTTCTGTTCTCTTCTTTCTCTCTCTTCTCTCTCTTCTGTCTCTCTCTCTCTCTCTCTCTCTCTGTCTCTCTCTTTCTTTCTTTCTTTCTTTCTTTCTTTCTTTCTTTCTTTCTTTCTTTCTTTCTTTCTTTCTTTCTTTCTTTCTTTCTTTCTTCTCTTCTCTCTCTCTCTCTCTCTCTCTCTCTCTCTCTCTCTCTCTCTCTCTCTCTCTCTCTCTCTCTCTCTCTCTCTCTCTCCTCTCTCTCCTCTCCCTCTCTTCTCGCCTCTCTTCTCTCTCTCTCTCTCCTCTCTCTCTCTCTCCTCCTCTCTCCTCTCTCTCTCTCTCTCTCTCTCTCTCTCTCCTCCTCCTCTCTCTCTCTCCTCTCTCTCTCTCTCCTCTCCTCTCCTCCTCTCTCTCTCCTCTCTCCCTCTCTCTTCTCTCTCTCTCTCTCCTCTCTCTCTCTCTCTCTCTCTCTCCTCTCTTCTCTCTCCTCGCTCTCTCTGCGCGCCTCTCCCCTCTCCCTCTCCCTCTCCCTCTCTCCCTCCCTCCCTTCCCTCCCTCCCTCCCTGCCTCCCTCCCCCCTTCTCATTTTTTTTCTTTTCATTTTTCCCTCTTTCTTCCTCTGCATTCCCCCTTTTTCTTCCTTCTCCTCCCCTCTCTCTTCCATCCTGCTTGCCCCTCCGCCCCCCCTCCTCCTCCTCCTCCTCCTCCTCCTCTTCCAATCCTTTTTCCTGTCCTTCCATCCACCCACCCACCCAACCCATCCACCACCCCACCCACCCACCCACCCACCCCACCTCCACCCACCCTCCCTCCCTCCCTCCCTCACCTCCCTCCCTTTCCCTCCCTCCCTCCCTCCCTCCCATCCTCCCTCCCTCCCTCCCTCCTCACCCTCCCTCCACCTCCCTTTGAACACCTACTTATAATAATATCTTAAAAGTTTGAAGGTGAAGGAGAGTGAGGAAGAGAATAAGATCGCGACAGAGGAGAGAGAACGACAGAGACCAGAGACAGAGAGATGGCAAAACGAAGAGACATGAGAGACCATGAAAGAAAAAAGAAAGATAGATGGAAAGAGAGAGAGATCGACCAGATGGGAGAGAGGCGAAGACAGACGGCTGGCCGGCCTCGACTCACTTCCTGTTTAATTATGGATTTTTTTTTTTTTTTTTTTTTTTTTTTTTTTGTCTTCGGGATTATTTTGGTGAGGAGAAAGAAAGAAGATGGGAAATTGAATGTTTTTATTGGTCTTGTCTTTTCTGGGGTTTTTTTATATTTTTTTTATTTTTCTTCTGGTTTACTATTTTTTGTTTTTCTTTTTCTTCTTTCTCTTTCTATCTCTATCTCTATCTCTTATCTCTAATCTCTATCTCTATCTCTTATCTCTATCTCTATCTCTATCTCTATCTCTATCTCTATCTCTATCTCTATCTCTCTCACTCTCAGTAGATAGAGAATGATGCAGTAAATAGATATATAAATACATAGACAGATAGACAGATAAATATATACACAAACAAACAAGACAAAGTACATAAATATATATACATAATACAGATACATACATAGCATAGATAGATAAATAGATAGACAGAATAAAACAGACAGACACGAGAGACGCAAAATGGGGGAGATGAAAGGGGAAGGGGGGAACAAGGGAGTACCAACACGTGTCTCACTCTTAACATTTCGTCGCAAAAATTTGAGAAAACCAAACTTGTGAGCAGATAAATACATTGTATAAGCCAAAACACCCAAAACCGTCAATAGTTTACCCAGGCGGATAATCCTCTCTCTCTCTCTCTCTCTTGCTCCCCTTATCTTCGCTCTCTCTCTCTTATTCGTTCTCTCTGCTATCTTATTCCGTTCATCTCCTCTAATTCGTTCTCTCTCTACTACTCTATTCGCTTTCTCTCTCTCTCTCTCTTATTCCGGTTCTCTCTCTCTTTCTCCTGGATCGTTCCTCTTTTATTCAAATTTAGTTTTATTCTCTCTCTCTATCCCATCCCTTTCTCCCTGACCCTTCGCGCTCTCGTCGCGTCCTTCCACCCTATACCTCCCTCCCTCCTTCCCTTTCCCTCCGAAGAGACCAAGAGAAGAGGGAGAGAGAGAGAGAGATGGAGAGACGAGACGAGAGAGAAGATGAGAGAGAGAAGGAGAACCGGATCCCCTCCCTCCGAGAGTAGACAGATGAGATGAGACGAGCAGGCGGCGAGTACAGACAGAGACCAGAGGCGAGAGAGGATGGCAAGACTCGAGGATGAGTACATGACCTAACACGGACAAGTATAGACTGCCTGATCCCAGACGTCCCCGAGCATGACGAACCGTGACGACGAGCGCGAGAGAGAGCAGAGAGAGAGGAGAGAGAGGCAGAGAGAAGAGAGAGAGAGAGAGAGAAGAGGAGAGAGAAGAGAGGAGGTAACAGGACGTGGATATTCCCAGGTTACACCACTGAGGCGCAGACTTGGAAAATACCGGAATGAAAATAAAAATATATTTATAACAAAAAATGAGAGAATATTTCCACTCAGCTGGTATAGGTTTTGATGTTGTCATTGTATGGATTTTTTTTTATTGAGTTGAACGATAGATAAACAGGTAGAAAATGCCCATTAAATTGACCTATTTACTGTGATATATTTGTACTGAATAAAACATGTTGTAAAAAAAAGAATTAGGTAAAAATAAAATAAAGTGAAAGTAGAAAAAAAAATCGTTAAAACAGTTTATTTATTTAATAAATTTCATAGAAATTGTTAGATACACAAAGTACAAGTCAACCCAGCTAGCTTACTGTTCAGTAGTTGTTATCGTTGTTATCAGTAATTGTCAGGTTATTTAATCATAATCTGTAACAAGTTGTCAATCACAGTCTCTCACTTGTCAATCACATCCGTAAAAAGTGTTTGGTTTATTTATTACTTCTTATTATTATTATTCTAATTATTGTTATTATTATTGTTGTTGTCATTATTTTTCAATTTTTATTTCTTATATTTTCTCTCCTTTTCATCATTCTTTTCTTCATCTTTTCGTTCTCCTTTTATTCCTCCACTTTCTATTTCTGCTTCTTTTCCTTCTCTTCCACTCCCTCCTCATCCTCTTCCTTTTCCCTTTCTCCTGTTCCTCCTCCTTCCTCCTCTCCTTCCCCTCCGCTCCCCCTCCTCGCCGCTCCCCCTCCCCCCTCCTCCTCCTCCTTTTCACTTACTCCTTTCCTCCCCTCTTCCTCTTCCTGCCTTTCCCTCCCCTCCTCCTCCCACTCCTCTTTACCACCCCTTCTCCTCCGCCTAACCTCTTTCTCCCTTCCTTCCACCTCCTTCCCTCCTCCGTCTCCCATCTTCCTTCTCCCTCCTCCTACTTCTTTCTCCTCCTCCTCCTGCTCTTTCTCCACTTTCCTTTCCTCTCTCCACCTTCCATCTTCATTCTCCCTCCTCCTCTCGCCCCCCCCCCCCCCCCCCTTCTTCTCCTCTCTCCCCGGCTCCTATTCCTTCTCCTCCCTTACACTNTTCCCACTGCCATTCTTATTATAATCATCCTCCCCTTCTTCTTCTCTCCTCCTTTTCTCTTCCCCATTTTCTTTCCCTCTCCTCCCCACCTCTCGTACCACTTCTTATCCTTTATTACCCTCTCTCATCTTCTTCCTCTACTTCTTCACCCTTTCTCTTCCTCTTTCTTCCCACCCTCGCGTACTGCCACTGCCTCTTACCAGGTCATGTCAAAGTCACGTCTCATACCAGAAACCTCCGTCATGTCATCCGTCCTCGTATTACCTCCTCTTCCTCATATAAACTACACTTAGGAAAATCAACTCAACACCTTTTATGAAAATCGTAAGAAAGGGAAAAAAAAACATCTTTCAATCTAATCTTGAAAGAAATTTGAAATGAAAAGGCACAAAGCGCGAGAGAAAGAGAGAGAGAAAAAAAAAACACAAAACGAAATGGGAAAAGGAAAAGGCAAAATGGCAACCCCGTTTTCACTTCCTCGACAAGAAAAAACAGAAGAAAGACGTTTCTCGAGTTAGCAGCGCCTCTATGGCTCTTTTTCTCTGTGGTGAGTCTGTGCTCCATCCATCCACCAGCCGCACTCTATCTTTTCAGGGTCTGTGGCTCAAATATTAAATATATGTGTTTGTATACATGTATATAAATGCATACTTATATACGTATATACACACCTACATATATGCATACACAAAACCACGCACACACACATATATATACCTATATAAATATCTATCTATATATATACATATATATCTGTAAGTATTACGTATGTATGTATGTATGTATGTATGTTCGTCATATACGTACACCAGCACACACACACACAACACACACACACACACACACACACACAACACCACACACACACACACACACACACACACACACACCACACACACACGCGACACACACCACACACACAGACACACACACACGCACACACAAACTCACGCCCACACACACACACAAATACATATATGTATGTATGTACATAGACATGCATCCCCGCTATCCTGCTATTTTCGCTCCGGCTGATGATCCTTCAGTATATCCCTAAAAGCCGCCGGCGATCGCTTGGGCTTATTTATTGGAGAGAAAACCGGCAATAAACATACCCTTTCTATTATGTATAATCAAGACCCATCTATTATCAGACGAAGTCAATCAATTATGCACTCCATGTTGTATTTGATGTGTAAACTTTGTCTGGAGGAGGCCAAGTTTAGGGTACAGTGCCGCTGGGTGCCAGTCCCTCCCTCCCTCTCTCCTCTCCCTCCCCTCCTTCCTCTCCTCCCATCATCCCCTTCTCTCTTCTCTCCCTTCCATCCTTCCGCCGTTCGTCCCTATTCCTCCATTCCCCTCTCTCCCTTCCTCTTCCTCCCATCCCATCCCCTTCTCTCTTCCCTCCCTTCCATCCTCCCTTCCTCCCTTCTTCTTCCTTCCTCCCTTCCTCTTCCTCGATCCCATCCCCTTCTCTCTTCCTCTCTTCCATCCTTCCGCCGTTCGTCCCTATTCTCCCATTCCCCCTCTCCTTCCTCTTCCTCCCATCCATCCCTTCTCTTCCCTCCTTCCATCCCTCCGCCCGTTCGTCCTATTCCTCCCATTCCCCTCTCTCCCTTCCTCTTCCTCCCATCCCTCCCTCCCCGTCCCTCCTTCCACCATCCTCCTTTCCTCTTCCTCCATCCCTTCCCTCCCTCTTCCTTCCACCATCCTTCCCTTACTCTTCCACACCCTCCTTCTCCCCTATCCCCTCCCTCTCCCATCCATCCCTCCTCTTCCTTCCACCCACCTTCCCTCCCGCCCTCTTTCTCCCACCCCACTCCTTCTTCCTTCTATCCCTCCCCTCCCTCCTCCTTCCTCCATCCATCTCCGCCCTTCCTCCCTCCTCCTTCTTCCTATCCCCTTGCACCCACCCTCAATCCCTCCCTCCCTTCCTTCCTCCACCCTCCCACCTTCCCCCACCCCCCCCATCCCCCATCTCGCAAACTGCATCCCCCGCCGCCTTGCTATCCATAATGTACTCTATCAGAAGGTGACTTGCGTCGGATGAATGATACACACGCGCGACCGGAATCCTTGTCAACCATTAATGGGCAAAATGTCACGGGGAATATACGATCCCGCCGTTCTTGATCGTAAAACAAAATGCGGAGCCGACGGGGGCGTGGCGAAGGTGGTGTGCAACATCAATACGTGTATGCGGGTGTGTTTGTTTAGATCTGTGTGTGTGTGTGTGGGGGGGGGGGTGGAGGGGGGTGTTTGGTGTGTGTGTGTGTGTGGGGGGGTGAAGGGGGTTGTGTGTGTGTGTGTGTGTGTGTGTGTGTGTGTGTGTGTGTTGTGTGTGTGTGTGTGTGTGCATATATACATATATACATATATACATATATATATATATATAATATATATATATATTATATATATATAATATAATATGCATAAACATACATACATACATACATAATACACAACACACACACACACACACACACAACACACACACACACACATATATATATATATATATATATATATATATATATATATATATATATATATATATTTATATATATCATACACATTCATATACACATAAATATATACATATACACATATATTCAAATATATATCTACATATATGTATGTATATATAATACATACAACATATATATATTGATACATATATATATAATATATATATATATATATATATATATATATATATATATATATATATATATATATATATATTATATATTCCTAACAATCTGGATACAAAACTGAAACTGATCAAGAGTGCCATGAAACCGCAACACAAAAGCCACAGCCTTAAACCAAAGGTGACGAAAGTGCCACGCGACGGCAGAGATACTTAAGGGACAGAGAAGAAATTAGGGATGATGATGACTAATGACCCTAATGACGTTATCTGACACGGGATGACCTTGGCGTACTGCTCCAAAGGGGTCGCAGCTGTTCTTGGCCTTCTTGTCAGTGCGCGAAAAAAAAATAATAAAAAATAAAAAAAATAAAGAATAAAAAATAAAAAACGCAAAACCCGACCTTAAACCATCTCTCTCTTTTTTTCTTGGTTTGTTTTTCTTTCTTTCTTTGTAATGGGAGATGTTGCAGGTGTCGAATTCTCGGGAGTTATTTTGGGAAAATTTGTTTTGAGTTTTGATTAGGGCGACGCGGGGTTATTAGGGCGAATTAGGGTCCGAGAGAATTCAATAATAAGTCAATGAATTAAAACTAATTTGAATTTTTTGGATGTCAGTTAATTTTTTTTTTTATATATGTCTAGACACATCGAAACGCATAGAGACACACACACACGCATGGTCACAGTTACAGACAGACATGCACACACACACACACAAACACACACAACACACAACATAACACACACACACACACACACACACACACACAACACAACACACACATGCAAACACACACAAACACACAATACACACACACAAACACACACACACACACACACACACACACAACAAAAAACACCAATTCAAAACCTCTCAAAACGAACAACACTCATCTGACAATTTTCACAGATTTCTCCCGAATCATAACCAAAAGATACCCAAAAAAAAAAGAAAAAAAAGTAATTAACTCACCAAAATAACCCACAACAGTAAGGAGGAGGAGGAGGAGGAGGAGAGAAGAAGAAGAAGAAGGAGGAGAAGGAGGAGGAAGAAGAAGAAGAAGAAGAAGAAGAAGAAGAAGAAGAAGAAGAAGAAGAAGAAGAAGAAGAAGAAGAAGAAGAAGAAGAAGAAGAAGAAGGAGTAGGAGGGGGAGGGGGAAGGGGAGGACGGGGATATTTACATTTCGATTCCGAAATATAATATAACAGCAAACAGTCAAGTAAAATATAAGAAAAAAAAAAAAAAGAAAGCGAGAAAAAAAATGAGAAGAGAAAAGGGGTGTGTTGAGTGAAGATGATAACTGAATGTAATTTGAAGAAAAAAAAAGGAGAGAGAGAAAAAAACATTATGCGCATTTACTTACATATATATTCACACGCACACAAACACGCTTAGGTCCGCATGCTTCTCAATGAAACGCTTCCATTATGTCTAACAAGGCCAAACTTGACTCTCTCCCCCTTTGTTTATCCGTCATCTTCCCTCCCCTCCTTCGCCCCCTCTCCTTCCATCCCCTTTCCCTCGTCTTCTCTCCCTTCTGACTTCACACCTTCCCTCTTCTCCCCTCGCCCTCGCCCCCTCTCTCTACCCTCTTCTTGAACCCACGTCGCTCTCCCCTTTTTTGCTGATAACTTAATACATCCTAACTTGTCCATCCCCCTCCCCTCCCTCCCTTTCCCATTCTCCCCTGCAGCTCCCCTCCCTTCTCTCAATTTTCCTCGGTCTCCTCTACTCTCCCTTCTCCCTCCTTCCTCTTCTTTCTCTCTCCTCCCGCCTCCCTCTTCTCTCCTTTTCCCCTCCCCTTCTCCTTTCCTATTTTCTTCTCCTCCTTCCTCCATCCCCCCTCCCCTTTCACTTTTCCTCCTTTTTCCTTCTCCCTCCTCCCTCCTTCTCTGCCTTTTTCCTCCTCCCTTCTCCCTTCTACCTCCTCTGTTCATCCTCCCTTTTCTCTCCCTCTTCCTTTCTCTCCTTCTCCTCTGTTCATCCTCCCTTTTCTCTCCAACCTTCCTTTCTCTCCTTTTCCCTTCTCCCTCTTCCCTCCTCCCCTTCTCCCTTCTTCCTCCTCTCTCCAATCTTCCCTTTTCTCTCCTTCTCCCTCCTTCCTCTTTCCCTTCCTCCACTTCTCTCCCTTTCGCCGGCCTTCCACTTCTACGCTGCAACGTCTCGTGACCTACATCAGGCGCTTCAAGTGTCATTTTTCTTATGATTGTATCCCGTTCGTTTCCTTCTCTCTCTGTCTCTCTGTCTCTTCTCTTTCTCTCTCTCTCTCTCTCTCTCTCCTTCTTCTCCTTCTCCTTCCTTCTTTTTCTTTCTTTCTTTCTTTCTCTCCTCTCTTCTCTCTCTATTTCATTTTATTTTCGTTACTCTTTCTCCTCGGATTAGCTTCCTTTAATCTATTTCGGTTCATGTTTTGTTCTCTCTCACTTTCTCCCTGACCTTCCCTCTCCTTTACTCTCACCTTTTTGACTATCCCTCTCCCTCACTCTCTTTTTCTTCCTAACTTTCCCTCTATCTCACTCACTTTCTCTCTGACATTCCTTCACTCTCACTTTCTCCCTGACCTTCCCTCTCCCTCACTCTCACTTTCTCCCTGACCATCCCTCTCCCCCCTCACTCTTACCTCCCTGACCATCCCCTCCCCCTCACTCTCACTCCCTGACATCCTATCCCCCTCACTCTCACTTTCTCCCTGACCATCCCTCTCCTCCCTCACTCACACCTTCTAACCATCCCTCTCCCGTCACTCTCACCTTTCCCTGACCATCCTCTCCCCACCCCTCAAACCTCCTGACCATCCCTCTCCCCCTCACTCTCACCTTCTCCCTGACCACCCTTCCCCACCCTCATCTCACTTCTCCCTGACCACCCCTCTCCCCCCTCACTCTTACCTCCCTGACCATCCCTTCCCACCCTCACTCTCATCGTGACCGTCCTCTCTCCCTCACTCTCACTTTCTCCCTGACCATCCTCTCCCACCCCTACTCTCACCTTCTCCCTGACCGTCCTCTCTCCCTCACTCTCACTTTCTCACTTTCACTCACGCCCACCACCATTATTATCAACGTGGAGGCCATAGCTTTCAAAGGATTATACAACTATAACTTCGTTCTCCTCAGCAGAAGCTTCCAAGATTCTGTTCGTGTTTTAATGGAGTGTCCTAATGGATCCCGAGCTTTTTCATTTGCATCAGAAATTAATTAGTTACTGGTGCGAGACTTTCTTTCGGGAGCGTAAACAGATGGGACACTTTCTTATTTTTTTTTTTAGTGTTTGTGTTCGTTATAGGATGGTGATTGTTGGTTTTTTTTCTTCTTTCTTGTTTGTATTCTCTTTAACTTAGTTTTTTTTTCTTTGTCTATCTCTGTGTTTCGTTTGTCTGTGTGTGTCACTGTAATTGTCTTTGGTTCTCCCTCTTCTTTCCTCTTTCTCCCTTTCTCCCTCTTCCTGTTACAAACCTTTTCCCTCTCTATGTCCCTTTCTCTCCTCTCCCATTCTCTCCTCCTCCCTCACTCTCCTGCCCTCCTCCCCCTTTCTCACCCACACCTCTTTCCTTCACCAACTCACTTCTCTCTTCCCCTTTCTTTTTCTCTCTACCTCTCTCTCCCTTTCTCGCCTTTCCTTAACCTCCCTATGCTTCTCCCTCCTTCTTTCCTTCTACTACTCTTCTCTCTTTCTCCCTCACCTCTCCACTCCAACTCTCCTTCCTTTCCATTCCACTTCTCTCTCGCCCTCTTCCTCTCCTCCCTCTTTCCTTCTTCTACTCTCTTCTCCTCACCACCTCTTTCCCTCTCCCTCCCTCTTCCCTTCCTCCTATCCTTCTTCTCTCCCCCCCTCCTTATCTTTTCCCTCCCTTTCTCTTTCTCCCTCTCCCTCCCTCTTCTCCCTCACCCCTCTTTCTCCTCTCCCTCCCCCTCCCCTCCCTTTCCCTCCCTCTCCCTCTCCCTCTCCCTCCTCTTCCCTTCACCTACTCTCTTCTCCCTTCCCAACCTCCTCCTCCAGCTGACAAAAACGAAAATCCTCGATAAATGAATTGTAAGTGATCTGTTATATACGTTCTGTTACGGTAATGAACGAAATTTATTGCACTTTTCACTCAAATTTAACGATAAAAAATAAAAAGTAACCGAATCCTCAGGCGAATAAAACAAAGGTCATATTTCTTAGCAAAATGTAGTTTCATTTGTCATTCGTGAATCAATATTCGCAAAAAATGTGATGGAGAGTGAGGAGGAGTGATATTGAGAGAGAGAGAGAGAGAGAGAGAGAGAGAGAGAGAGGAGAGAAGAGAGAGAGAGAGAGAGAGAGAGAGAGAGAGAGAGAGAGGAGAGAGAGAGAGAAAATATATATATATATTATATATATATTATATATATATATATATATATATATATATACATAGAGAGAGAGAGAGAGAGAAATATATATATATATATATATATATATATATATATATATATATATATATATATAGAGAGAGAGAGAAGAGAGAGAGAGAGAGAGAGAGAGAGAGAGAGAAGAGAGAGAGAGAAAAAATATAATATATATATATAATAATATATATATATATATAATATATATAATATAGAGAGAGAGAGAAGAGGAGAGGAGAGAGAGAGAGAGAGAGAGAGAGAGAGAGAGAGAGAGGGAGGGAGAGAGGAGAGAGAGAGAGAGAGAGAGAGGAGAGAGAGAGAGAGAGAGAGAGAGAGAGAGAGAGAGAGAGAGAGAGAGAGAGAGAGAGAGAAAGAGAAGAGAGAGAGAGAGAGAGAAAGAGAAGAGAGAAGAGGAGAGAGAGAGAGAAGAGAAGAGAGAGAGAAAGAGAGCAAAAAGCANAGAAATGCATAGTATAACAAAATAGCCATCTGTGCCTGCGGAGATCCACGTATCGTGAGGAATGTACTGAAAGCCCAGATTCAGTATTAAAAACGAAACATACAGTGCAGCGCACATCGCATCACTACGACCACCACTATAACCAAATCAAACGACGAGCACCAGACTGATGTCTAGAGCATACTAGTAAGGATGCATCAACTTGACTCTCAATTTAATCTGGAACTACTTCCTAATACTTTAAATTGTTATTTTTTTTTTGTTCTTTATTTCTTTCTTACATTTTACTTATTCATTTTCAACACAACACTCGCCTACATTACACATCACTGAGACCACGCACACGACACACACGCGGCTACACACACACGCTACAACCACACAAAAGCCCATTGCCGTAATATAATAATCGGAAGGTGAAGTCGAGAAAGGAGAAGGGAATAAGGAAATGGAACAATAGGAGGAGTAATAACTATCCGAAGGGGACGAAGGAGAAAAGTAGAGGAGAGAAACAAAGCAAATAGAGGGGAAAAGAGATCTCTTAAGAGTGAGTAGGGGAGAAAGACGCAGAAGCGGAAAAGAGAATAAGGAAAAGGGGAATAATAGAAAACAAAATCACTGTTAACAAGGATTGGAAGCGAAGCTATGCGAAGGGGAATCGCAAAGAAAAAGAAAAGCGAATATATGATTAAAAAAAAACGATAAACGAAGAGAGGGAACGCTGATTATAAGAGAAGAAGCGAAAAAGCCATCAAACAAATGGGAATGGAAATGTGAGATGTCATATCTAACAGGAAAGGTAAAAGAGCAAAAAGAATATCAAACAAACCAAAAGAGAGACAATATTATGAGATAAAGTAGGACGAAGAAACTGACGGCTCCAGCTGGTGGGAGATGGACAAGGTGAAGAAATGTGTTAATTCTCATGGGGTAAGGAAGTGAGGGGGTCGGTGTGCTATGTAGGCTTCTCCTCTATCCTACCGGTGTCTCGTCCTCTCTCTCTCAGGGGATCGCTCTCGTACAGTCACAGTCTCGTGGCTCTCTCTGCTCTTCTCTCCTCGGTGTCACTCAATTCTCGGTGTGTAAGTAGGGCTCAAGTATGAGTGGTAACATAGAAAAGATTGAGGGTGTGAGAGGCACAGAGAGGAGGTGATTCGCAGGGATACACGAAGGTCGGTAGAGGGAAATGACGTACGTCGCGGTGAGACGGGAAAGACGAGGTGCTGGAATGCAGGCACTCATCAGATCTGCGATGGCTCGGTGACTCTCGATCTTCGTGCGTAAAGCATGCACGGTCTCGCGCGTCTCTCTCCGAGTAGGGCTTGTATTATCGATGAAGTGGTGCGATGGAGGGTATATCATGACTGTATGTCGGATAAGGCATTCGCTAGCGTGGTCACGTGACTGACTCGGTACTCACACTCGACTCGAGGGCGGGTTAAAGGGCAAAGACTCGTCCGAAGCCTGACTGCGCACGATCAGTGGACCAGTATCTGCGCTTCACTCGGCCTCTCCGGCAGGAAGGTATCAAGAACGAGGGCCGTGGATCGTAACGGGATAAGGTACCGCATCGTCGCCCCCCTTCAGTTCGCGCCGTTCCCGATGAGGGCACTCAAGACAGTACTGCGGCCGACTGTGAGGCACTTCCAACCTTGATGCGAATCGACGCGAGAGACGAGATCCACACACGCTACGTACGCAGACGAAGAGAGATAAGATTTAGAAGAGAGAAGTATGTAGACGATGTAGATGAGTATCCCCCTGAGACACTCGGACCAGATGAGAAGAGAGAGAGAAGGCGAGGAGAAAAACAAAATGACATGTGAGCGACCCGAGTTTTTTTTTTTCGTAAGGCCTTAGGCGTCTGAAGTCATAGTGGTAACGAGACTAGGGCGAAAGGGCCCGGGTTGGAGATAATAGGAGTTACGCACCAATAGAGTCCCGAATATTGATTGACGAGTACGAAAAGCCACCTGTTTAGAGTTGCTTAAAGATGGAATATGAGCGCACTCCAATTGGAATAAAAACTGGTCCAGTGGTAAGAAGAAGGGTAAGAAGTGAGAAGAATGGTAATAGAAAAAAAATATTGGTGAATGGATGGCGTCCTTCATGATAAGCGACCGAAGTCATAAGAAGTAACCGAAGGCGTGGAATTACAGGAAGAGATCTGCAAAAGAATCTGGTAAGAGATGCTCCTCGTGGAGTGTCTGATTAAGAGAATATAGGTGCCTGGTTCGGTGGGGGAAGGATTTGAAAGTTAAGTGCCTATGAAGTAATGAATTCCGAAAAAGGAGGTTGAAAATTAAAGTGAGGTGTGAGATTAAATAACAAATGAAAGCATGGAAATAAGAAGGAGAAAGAAGAGAATAATTAATTGAATATAAGTGAAGGAATGCAGAAGCTTGATATATTTATATGCGTTTGATATGTGAAGGAATCCGTTCTGAGAGTACAGTCAAAATGAGGAGTATGGGAAGGAGTAAAAAAATGAGGTAGAGAATATATTGAGAGGAGCAACCTTGAAAGAGGGAGAGGGAGACGGAGGGTGAGGTGGAAAGAGCGACCAGAGAGAGAGAGACACCACACAGGACACCATGAAAAATATTCCGAATAAGTGAGAAGACGCTGGGAAAGAAGGGGAGAAGGGGGTTGGTAAGACATTGTAGTATCCTTTGGGAAATAAGGAAGGAGGATTCCGTTTCATCCATAGAGAAGGGGACCGACGGGAAGCGATCTGGGAATCTCACGAATCTGGAGGTGAGTTTTTCTTTTTTTTTTTTTTTTTTTTGATATGTTTTTGTTGAGGAGAGAGGAGAGAGAACAGAGAGAGGAGGAGAGGAGAGGATGGGGATGAGAGGAGAGGAGGGGAGAGAAGGAGAGATGGAGGATGGGAGAGAGAGAGAGAGTAGAGAGAGAGAGAGAGAGAGGGAGGTTTTTTTTTTTAAATGTATGGCCTGCCTTGTGTTTGTTTATATGCGAAGCGAACGTTTGGTTATGGCTTCTGGATTGGTAAGCGATCCTCGCGTCTCGCTCCGTTATAACCACCGCCACCCCTCTTCGCCGCGTTCTCATTTCTCCAGCTTCTGTCTTCTCCTCCTCATCGCCTCCTCTCTCCTTGCTCTCCCCCTCTGCTCCTCTCTCACCTCTCTTCTACTCTCCACCTCTCTCTTCTGTTCTCCCGGCTCTTCTCCTCTCCGTCTTAAGCGTCCTGCTCTCCTCTCCACTCTCTCTTCTGTTTGTACTCCCAAGCCCGCGATGCGTGCCTCTGCCTATACCGTCTCTCTTCTCCTCCCCACCTTTCTCTTTCTTTCTTCTCTCCCCCTCTCTTCCTCTCCAACCTCTCTTTGGCTGTTCTGTCCCCTCTCTTCGCCATCCTCTCTCGTCCCTCTCCCCTCAGAACTTCTCTTCTTCTCTCCCCCTCTCTCCTCTTACACCTCCTCGTTCTGTTCTCCCCCTCTTCCTCTCTCTCTCCCTTTTCTCCCCTCAGAGAAACCTTTTGCTGGTCTCGCCTCCTTTCGGTATTCCGAGGTTCTTCCTTCTCCTCTCTCCGCCTCTCGTCTTCTCCTGCTCATCCCCCTCTCTCCTATCAAACCTCGCTCTTCTGCCTTCTTCCACCTCTTCTCTTTCTGTTCGTGCCACCTCTCTCCGTCGTCTCCCTCCGCCCTCTGCTCCTCTCTCTCTCCTTTCTCCCCTTCAGAACCTTTTTGCCGGTGCTCGCTCCTTTCTATTCTGAGGGGAAGCAGCCCTCCAACTGCGGGCCTTCACCTTGCTCTCGTGTTTAGGGTCGATGCTTGACGGGAAGCACTTTGCATGGACTGGTCCCGTGGGTGGCTGGTCGAGAGAGGAGTGAGGGGCGGGGGTAGCGGGGGGTTGTGGTAGAGAGGGGGTTGGGTGGGGGTTAATGAGGTATAAGGGATAAAAGGAGAGAGGAGGGAGGGAAGGGGGTTCGGTAGGGAGGGGGCGACGTTAGATATGGGGAGGGTTAAGGATAAGGGAGATGAGGGAGGAAGGAAGGGCAGAGGAGAGGGGGGGGAGGGGGAGGGAGAAGAGGAAAGGATAAGAGATAAGAGAGACCGAGGAGAGAGACACACACTATAGATTAATAACACAGACTGAAGAAGAGAGGAAAACGCATTATAGAACACCAGAGGAAATAAGTAAAAAATACACACCAACAGGCAAATTACAAATAAAAAAGGAAGCTTAAGAAAATGAAATGAAGCGACGCCGTTCCTCCCAGGCCAGCGACCTCTGGGATGCCCCCCCCCCCTCCCTCCTCCCCCCCCCCCCTTGAAACCTCAGCCAAGGAGAGAAAGGGACATGAATAGAACCATGAATAAGGAATGGCGTGGACGACAGCGTGAAGTGGATAGGGCTCGGGTCACGGGTGCGGGAAGGTGGGCGGATGTGAACGGATGGGAGGAGAAGGGGGTGGGGGAAGGAGAGGGAGAGAGAGGAGGAGGAGGAGAAGGAGGTAGAAAAAGAATGGGAGTAGGTAGTGAGAGGGGGAGGTAAAAAGGTAGATAGGAGGGAGAGGAGAGAGAATAGATCGAAAATGGGGAGAGGAGAAAGTGCTAGGTAGAAAGAGGAGAGAGGAAAAGAGGCAGATAGAAGGAGGAAAGAAGAAAAGAGGCAGATGGAAAGAGGAATGAGGGAATGGAGTAGATAGAAAGAAATGAAGAAAAAGAGAGTAGATAGAAGGTGGAGAGAGGAGAATAAATAAGCAGAAAGAGGAGAGAGGAAAGGTAGTAGGCAGATACAAGTGAGCGGAAAAAATAGTAGATAACGGAAAGCAAAGTGAACGAGTTAAGGGAACAGAGTAATAGGATAGAAAGGGATGATGATAGCTGGAGCGAACATACACAAAAAAGAGGAAACGGTAATGCTATTAAAAAGGGAATTCAATTCAGCGTAGAGAGGAAGAGGAGGAAAGAGAGGGAGAGGAGGAAGAGGAGGGAGAGGAGGAAGAGGAGGGAGAGCAAGAATTGACGTGGTTGCGTTTCAGTGGTTTGGAGCGCTTCCTGTGCCGTCGGAGGGGCGAGAATGAGTGAATGAGCGAGCGGGGGGGGGGGGGGGAGTGAGTATAAAAGCATGAATGAGTGAGTGAGTGCCTCGCCTATAGAGAAGAGAGAGAGGAGAAAGAGAGAGAAGAGAGAGAGAGAGAGAGAGAGAGAGAGAGGAGAGAGAGAGAGAGAGAGAGAGAGAGAGAGAGAGAGAGAGAGAGAGAAGAGAAGAGACAGAGGGATGTGTGCGTGGATATTTTGGAATTGTGCTGTATTACATAACTTCAGCGTTTGACAAAACGGACTCTGCGCATGTGGCTCGGTGTGTGGCCATTTAATTGAGGCCGACTCGTGTTACGGTGCTAATGTAAACTTACCTTGATTATGTCCGGTTTTTCTCACGCCGCCCCCTCGCATACCCCCCCCCACTTCTCGCATCACCTCCCTTTTCTGTGATGTGTTCATCTCTTTCTTCTTTCTCTTTGTCTCTCTTTCTCTTTCTCTCTCTTTTTCTCTCTCTCTCTCTCTCTCTCTCTCTCTCTCTCTCTCTCTCTCTCTCTCTCTCTCTCTCTCTCTCATCTCTCTCTCTCTCTCTCTCTTCTCTTCCCGGCGATTCTTACGAGGTGGTTATGCTGCTTGAAGGTCTTGATGAGTCGACCAGAGAGCAGACTGCCATGGTAACTCACGCACGACTCGCACGCACACCCGCACGCACGCACCCATTCACTTACCTTGAGAAGGGACGCGGAGAGTAGGGTGTGTGACTTGTTTTCCGGAAGTTTTGCGATTATTATTTTATTATTATTTATTTATTTATTTTATTATTATTATTATTTTTTTTTTTTTGATAGAAGGGTCGTTTTTTTATCGATTTCGATTGTTTTTTTTTTTTTTTTTTTTTTTTTTTTTTTTTTTTTTTTTTTTACAGAGAATGATTACTGGTTTGGGGCAGTAGACCCTCGAGTGTTTTTAAATACTACACGAAAGAAAGTGTTGGAAATGATAAAAAAAAAGTGTAAACGAATTTAAAAAGTTGTGCACATAGGCCTATATCATTTACGGAGAGAACGAATTTACAAAGAGTGCGCACATAGGCCTATATCATTTACGGAGAGACTTACGAATTTACACACATAGGCCTATATCATTTACGGTAGCACATAGGCCTATATCATTTACGGAGAGACTTGAAGGCGTATGTAAAGCTCTTTGTGGTTTTGAAAGCAGTGAGCATCAAAGAGATTTTCCAGAAATTTTAAGAGCTTCTGTTTTTTTTTTTCTTTTCTTTTCTTTCGTTTTTTTATGTTTTAGGGAAGAAACTGTAGTCTATCATCTTCATTTCGATTCCAGCGCATAGGCCTTTGTAGACTGGCATTTCTTGATTCTAAAATTTCTTCTCTTTTTAATCTCCATTTTCCTTATTCATTTTTTTATCTTTTTTTTCTTCATTTTTCCTCTCTTTTTTCTCCATTTTCCTTATTCATTTTTTTATTTATTTATTTTTTCTCTATATATCAAGGTCTCTATTCCACTTTGCTCCACTCTGCCTGGGTTCGCCGCCGCCATCTGGGCTAACCTTCTAACGGCTCTGAATAATTGATTGCCTCGAGAGATGATATTACTTGGAAG
>NW_020869546.1:262037-287037 GCF_003789085.1 Penaeus vannamei | reverse complement strand
GTGCACGGATTAATATATACACAGAAATATACATATATCTCTTATCTCTTATACATGTACATACACACACATGCACACGCACATGCACATGCACACACATATGTACACGCACATGCACATGCACACACACATGCACACGCACATGCACACGCACATGCACATGCACACAACACACACACACACACACAAACACACACACACGCAAACACACAAACAACACGAACAAAACCCCGACGCGACACGACCCCAACCGGCGCGTCTCGAACCGTTCCCCGATTTTCCGGATAAGATCAAGAGCCGAGAACGGAAGCCTGAGGACGCGCGCCAATCCTTCGCCATTTGACCGATTATTAATAACAGTCCGGGTGGAAGTTGGGGAAAAAAGGGGGGAAGGGGAAGGGGGTAAGAAGAAGGGGGGAAGGGGGCGGGCAAGGGGGGAAGAGTTGTAAGGTGTAGGGGAGGGGGCTGCGAGGGGGGGAGAGAGAGTTGTAAGGTCGTAGGGGGAAGGGGTGGGGTGGGGTGGGGGGTGAGGAGGTGGGGGGGGAGTGAAGAGTTGTAGGGTCGGAGCGCGAAAAGTTGCGAGGGGTGAAAGGGGGCGGAAAGTTTCAAAGTTTAAGGCGCGAAAATTTGCAAGGAGTTGAAAGCGCGATAAATTACGTGGGTTTTAAACACGGGGAAAAAATGCGAGGATTTAATGCGCGAAATCTTATCAGTCTCAAGAGCACGAACAAAAAAAAAAGTTAAAGCACGAAAAATACCTCTTTTAGAGCACGAAAAAAAAAAAAATTAAAGCACTTAAAATACCTGTTTTAGAGCGGAAAAAAAAAAAAAAAAAAAAAAACAGCGAAAAAAGATTACCAGGATTTTGATTGCAAAAAAAGAAAAAAAAATTGCTAGGGACTAATGCGCGAAAAAAATTACGAAACGCGAAGGAGCGAAAAAAAATTGCGCGGGGAGTTGGCGCGGATCGACCGGCAGGCGCGGGTCGGATTCCACTCGGATGTCGCCGATCCTCACTTGTTTGGCTTCGAGGAAGAATTTAATATCCTCAAAGGAAGCTGCCTTCGCCCGCGGAGGGTCTGCCTGGTCGCTGCTCGGGGGGGAAGGAGGGAGGAGGGGAGAAGGGGGAGAGAAGGGGGGGGGGAAGAAATGGTGTAGGTGGTTGGTATTTTTCCCTTTTTTTTATTTATTTATTTATTTATTTATTTTTTTTTTTTTTTTTTTTGGTATCGGGTGTTCGGTGAGACATATTCGGAGGGAAATTTTGAGAAACTATTTTTTTTTCTTTCTTTCTTTTTTTTGGGGGGTTGGGTGGGGAAGGGGGGTCCTTTTTTTTTAAGGAAAAATGACAAGAATGATATTTTGAGAAGATATGTGTATCTATATCTATATGCATTTTTGGTGGATTTTTTATTTATTTATTTATTTATTTTTATTTCTTTTTTTAAGGAAACAGTACAAGGATAAGGTTTTGAGTTTTTTTTTTTTGGGGGGGGGGTATTTATTTAGATTTTATATTTTATCTTTTTTTTTCATTATTATTATTGGGTCATAAAGGATTGCGATTAGTTTTCTGTTTTTATTTATTTTTTTATTTTTTTTTCTCTTATTTATTTTATTCCAATCTTCTTCTTTTTCACTTTCTCTTTATTTTTATTATTGTTGCATCTCCCGCGATTAGTTTTCTGTTTTTTATTTTTTATTTTTAAAATTCTTTTCCAATCTGCTTGTTCTTCACTTTCTCTTTATTTTTATTATTTATTCATTTGTTTCTTTTGTTCTACGCTCTTTAATTATATTCTTGCTTTCGTTTCTCAGTCAGTTATCTGTACTCTTCAATTCCTGGTTTCTTCTCATCATCATTCTTCTTTTCTTTTTCTTCCTCTTTTGATTCATTCTCTACGCATTTTCCTCTCTTTTCTCTACGTTTTCTTGATTTTTATTTTTCTCCTTCCTTTTATCGTTACTTTTCCTCCTCCCTCTTTCTCCCATTTCTCTCCCTTTTATTCACAGTCGCTTCTTCGTCTTCATCATCTTTTCTCACCTGCTCCTTCGTTCGCACTCTCCCATCCAACCTGTTCCTTCCCCTTCCCCTTTCTTTCCCCTCTCCTTTCTTTCTTTCTTCCCTTTTATTCCCAGTCGCTTCTTCGTCTTCATCATCATCCTTTTCTCACCTCCTCCTTCGTTCACATTCTCCCATCCAACCTACTTCTTTTCCTCCTCCTCCTCCCTTTTCTCCCGTTTCTCCCCCCTTTATTCCCAGTCGCTTCTTCATCTTCATCATCTTTTCTCACCTGCTCCCTCATTCGCACTCTCCTATCCAACCTGTTCCTTCCCCTTCCCCTTTCTTTTCCTTCCCCTTCCCCTTTGTTTCCCCTCCTTTCTTTCTCTCCCCTTTATTCCCAGTCGCTTCTTCGTCTTCATCATCATCCTTTTCTCACCTCCTCCTTCGTTCATTCGTTTACACTCTACCATCCAACCTATTTCTTTTCCCCTTCCTTCCCCTTTCTCTCCCCTTTATTCCCAGTCGCTTCTTCATCTTCATCATCATCCTTTTCTCACCTCCTCCTTCGTTCTCACTCTCCCATCCAACCTGTTCCTTCCCCTTGCCCTTTCCCCTCTCCTCTTTCTCTCCCCCTTTATTCCCAGTCGCTTCTTCATCTTCATCATCATCCTTTTCTCACCTTCTCCTTCGTTCTCACTCTCCCATCCAACCTGTTCCTTCCCCTTGCCATTTCTTTTCCCCTTCCTTCCCCTTTCTCTCCCCTTTATTCCCAGTTGCTTCTTCACCTTCATCATCATCCTTTTCTCACCTCCTCCTTCGTTCTCACTCTCCCATCCAACCTGTTCCTTCCCCTTCCCCTTTCTTTCCCCTCTCCTCCTTTCTCTCCCCTTTATTCCCAGTCGCTTCTTCATCTTCATCATCATCCTTTTCTCACCTCCTCCTCCTTCGTTCTCACTCTCCCATCCAACCTCTTCCTTCCCCTTCCCCTTTCTTTCCCCTCTCCTCCTCCTTTCTCTCCCCTTTATTCCCAGTCGCTTCTTCATCTTCATCATCATCCTTTTCTCACCTCCTCCTTCGTTCTCACTCTCTCCCATCCAGCCGATTTATCAGGACACGCGCAAGAAAACTGGAATGTGTATATAGCCGCCTCTTTTAACTCCGAGAGGAACGCTGTAAAGAACGGGAATGGAGAGGGAGGGAGTGGGAGTGGGGGAGGGGGGAGGGAGTGAGTGGGTGGAGAGGGGAGTGAGAGTGGGAGGAGGAGAGTGGGGAGGAGTGAATGGGTGGATGAGGGGGAATGAGAGTAGGGGAGGAAGAGGTGGGGAGGGAGGGAGTGGGTGAAGGGAGGGGAGGGGGGAGGAAGTAAGGGAATAGGTAAAGGGAGAGGGAGAGGGAGGGAGTGGGGGAAAGGTGGGAGTGGGTGATGGAGAGATGAAGAGAGAGGGGGGGGTAGGGAGGGAAACAGAAGATGGATGGAATGGGAAAGGGAAGAAAAAGCAAAGGAAGAGAATGAAAAAGAGGAAAAGAAGTGAGATGGCACAAGAATAAGTGACAGATAAGATAAAAAAGCAAAATCAAGCAAACGTTAAATAGATAGGAAAAATAAAACACTGGAGGACTAGACAAGACACAAGTAATAAACAGTGAACACGAAGAGGAAAAATTAAAAGAGTGGATGCGAATAAAAATGAAAAGCTAAAAAAGACTGAATTAAGTATTTGTAAGAATAAATGGGAAAATTTGGGAAGCGAAAGTGAGGAAGTGGAGAAAGCGGAAAAGAGAATATGGAGAAAAGAATAAGAATAAATAAAAAGAAAACCGAAAATTAGAAGAACATAAAGAATGATAAAGAATAAAAAAGAGAAAAATAAAAGAATGATCAGAAAAAACAACAAGGTAAAACGAAGCAAAAAAGTGGACGAAAGGAAGAAGAGAAGAGAGACGATAAGAGATAAGACGAAGCCAAAAAAAAAAAAAAAAAAAAAAAAAAAAAAAAAAAAAAAAAAAAAAACGAAAGGAAGAAGAGAAGAGAGACGATAAGAGACGCCGCGTGGTCGTTAGAAAGAGAGTGAATGAAGGAGAATGGGAAGACGCTGGAAATTCATCTTTTGAGGAGCGTTAGGAATTATTGATGGCGTTTGGGACTGTGATTACGGGGAGAGAAGGATGATGGTGGTAAGGGGAGGGAGAGGAAGAAAGGAGAGGAGGAGGGAAGAGGGAGGGAAGAGGAAGGGGGAGAAAGAGGGAGAGGAGAGAATTGGAGAGGAGAGGAGAGGAGAAAGAGAAGGAGGAGGAGGAGGAGAGGGAAGAGGAAGGGAAAGAGGAAGGAGGAGGAGGGAGAAGAGGAGAGGAGGAAGGAAGAAGGAGGAGGAGAGGAGGAGGAGGAAGAGGAAGGGAAAGGAGAAAGAGGAGGGAGACGAATTGGAGAGGAGAGGAGAGGAAGAGGAAGGAGGAGGAGGGGAGGAGGAGGAGGAAGAGGAAGAGGGAAGGGAAAGAGAAGAGGGAGGAGAGAAGAGGGAGAGGAGGAGAGGGAGAGAAAGAAGAGGAGGAGGAGGAGGGAAAGGAGGGAAGGAAAGGAGGAAGAGAGGAGGAGAAAGAGGGAGAGGAGGATAGGAAGAAAGGAGAGAGAGGAGGGAGAGGAAGAAGAGGGAGAGAGGAAAGGAGAGGAGAAGAAAAAAGAGGGAAGGAAGAGGGGAAAGAAGGAGACGAAAAGGAGGGAGTGGGAGGAGGAAAAGAGAGGGAGAAAAGAAGGGATATGAGAATGATGATGGGAATGATGATGTAGATGGAGTTGGGAGAAGGAGAGGGAAGAAGAAGAAAGAAGGGATAAAAGATATGAAGAGAGGGAGATGGAAATGAATAGAAGGAGAAATTGAGAAGAGAGAGAGAGAGAGAGGAGAGAGAGAGAGAGAGAGATGAGAGAGAGAGAAGAGAGAGAGATAGAGAGAGAGGAGAGAGAGAGAGAGAGAGAGAATCAAGGGAATTATTTGAAAAAAAAGAAAGGGAGGGAGCGAATGAGTGATGAAATTAAGCCCACGTGAAACTAATAACAAAGGAAAAGCCGAAAGAGAGAGAGAGAGAAATGAATGAAGAGGAAAAAACAAGATAGATGAATGATACTTAAAGAGAGAGGAAAACGAAAGGGAAACGCAGAGGAGACGAAGAAGAACGATCATTATTATCATCATCATCATCATAATATTATTGATTATAGAGGTGATAATAGTGATGATATAACCATGTGATTGTAGCTTGGGCGAGATCATCATGGACATTAGACGCGCGGCGCCGGCGGGGGGGGGGGGGCGGGGGAGAGGTGTCTGGTCCGTTCAACTGGGAACGGGGGGGCGACACCGGGACTGCATCCATGACTTGGGGGAGCGGGTTGGTGGTGATTAGGAGGGAGGAGGATGCATGGATTTAGGGGAAGGGGGTGTGCATTGGACTGGTAGGAGGGAGGGAGGTGACTGGGGGGAGGGGGATCGCAGACTTAGAAAGGAGAACTTACATGACTTAAGATGAGAAGCGGAGGGTGCGATTCCATGATCCCCCCAGGGGGAAGTGGCCCAGTCGGGTACGGGGGTTCTGCATGACTCATGGGGGTGGGGGGTGGGGTGCTGCAATTAAGGCTGCGAGGCGCTCCGATCAGCACACATACTCTCATAACGCATTCAACCTTCGAGCGTCTAAGACTACAATCATTAGATACCATTCCGAACTCGGCGCATCTCATCTAGACCGCGAGCTCCACACTCACACGGAAACGGCGCCAACCGCGTCACTACCCGACACGCGCAGTGCACTAGAATCCCTATCACGCTCAATATCCCTAGCTGATGCCGCGTGCGTGAATGCTTGTGCTCTTGATTCGACCTGGAAGGCACGTGACGCGCGAGCCCGATCGCCTAGCCCGCTAAATCCGCACCATAGCTCACTACCATCCACTCACCTCACACCAACCAACCAAATAAAACCCTCCCACACGCTGGTCATCCGCACATCCGACACCACCCCGCTAACCACCGCACCATCCTTCACCCCGCTGATCACTACCCCCCATTCGAACAGCGCATATCCCCTCTCACGATCACTCATCATCACTTCGCGCGCACAAGTCCTGCCACGCCTATAACTCCAACCCACCCAAAACCACAGCAACCCGCACAATCATGACTTCCACTATCCGCGCGCCATACACACCTCCCACCCGACCACGCGCAACTACTATGTCCGACCGCTCCCCGGCACACTCCAGATAAATTTCTACTTACCCCACAAGACTCAGACCCAGACTCCCAACCCACTTCACACATGCAGACCTCCGTCACACACTACCGCCAAAACAAACACCAACTCCACCACAGCACAGCTAAATCATTATCAAACACCACCCCCTCGCGCCGCGTACTCGGTCTTGCAACACGTCACCATGCCTTATCACTTAAGCCACATATCACACGGTGCACGTACTCCACATCGCAGTCGACTCATAACGCTTAATCTAAGAACCGCAACTCCCCACCCCAATACCCTGCATCCTGATAACGCCTGCTCAACACACACGCACACTACATAATCTACCCGTACTGTGACTGAGCTTCCTCGATCGCCCACGACTCCTAGAGCTGCCGCAGATCAGAATGGCATCAGTCCTCCACACGCCTCCCCCCAAACGCCCGGCAGCCCACCACCACAACCTCAATGCCGTATCTCATCCCACCCGACCTACAGCACCGCTCATACCGCACTCAGCTTCGATCACCGCGCCCGAGTGCAATCACGCAACCTAACCACGCGCTACCCCAACGACGTAACCACCCGCAGCTCTCAAACTACACACTGCCCCAACCTGCACGCACAGAAGGTTATAAGATCCGCTCCCTGACGCTACCACGAACAACCAGCGCGTGACCATACACACCCCACAATACATAACTCTCGATCAGAACAGACACCGCCAACGACGTAACCGACTAGCAAACCGCGGTAGCAACACTCTACCCAGCGGAACAGCTGCTTGGCGGGGGGCGATGACTAGCCGTGCGGCTTGTCGATGCCGCACTAGCGTATGCTAGTTCGCGATAAAGAGACTCAGATGTCACAAGACACACACGAACAACACACTCTACCGTCATTACATGCATGACCATCAGAACTAATCATACAACGCTCGATCAACAACTGGCTTTGTGGGCGTAAGAGGTGGATAATGGAAGGGTTGGCAGGTGGTGGAGTGAGTGAGAGAATGTTGGTGATTGATCTGGTGAGACCCTCACACAGCACACTCCCCCCCCCACATACACACACACTCCCCCCCCACATACACACACACTCCCCCCCCCCCCACCCATAAACACACACACCGCCCACATACACCCACCACCACACAACACACCGGTAAACAGTTCTTGCAAGCATCTCACCGACTCCGATGGGCGGGGAAGGCTGGTTGTCTCATGCATGCAGAATGCAACCAACATGTTCTTAACTAAATGCTTCCGCTTATGTATGTGCATGTACACACACACACACACACACACACGGACACGAGCATGTAGACATTCGCCAGCTTGTGCATAGTTGCGTTGCTCTCTCTCTCTCTCTTCTGTTTTCGCTTCTTTTCTTTCTTCTGTATTTCTCTATTTATTGATTTCTTCTTCTCTCTCTCTCCTCTTCTCTTCTCCTCTCCTCTCTCTCTCTCTCTCTCTCTCTCTCTCTCTCTCTCTCTCTCTCTCTCTCTCTCTCTCTCTCTCTCTCTCTCTCTCTCTCTCCTCTCTCCTCTCCTCTCCTCTCTCTTCCTCTCTCTCCTCTCTCATCTCCCTCTCCTCTCCACTCCTCTCTTCTCCTCTCCTCTCCTCTCTCTCCTCTCCCTTTCGTCACTCTCATCTGTCTTCAACACAACACACACACACACACACACACACCCCCCCCCCCCCCACACACACACTTCCCCCACACACACACAACCACACGCACACCACACACACCACACACCACTCCCCCCTCCCCACACACACACACGCACACACTCCCCCCCCCCACACACACACACTCCCCCCCCCCCCCACACACACTCCACACACACACTCCACACACACCACACACACCACACACACCACCCCCCACACACACACACTCCCACCCTCCCACACACACACACACTCCACACACGCACGCAAATAAACACGAACACGCACCACACACACGCACACGCACGCAAATAAACACGAACACCCCGCAAACTCGGGAACTCAGGTCGCGAACTCGGCGTGTATGTAAATAAGTCATTAAGTAGTTCAACACATTTCGGAGCAACATGACAGGCGGGCGCGCGTGTGTCAAGGGGAGGAAGGGCCCCGGGAGAGGGAGAGGGTAAGGGTGAGGGGTGGAGGGGAAGGGGAGAGGGAGAGGGAGAGGGAGAGGGAGAGGAAGGGTGAGGGGTGGAGGGGTGAGGGGAAAGGGGAGAGGGAGAGGGAGAGGGAGAGGAAAGAGAGGAGAGGGAAGGTGAGGGATGGAGGGGAAAGGGGGAGAGAGGGAAAGAGGGGAGGGAAGGGGTGTGAGGGAAGGAGGGAGAGGGAAGAGGGAAGGGGGAGAGGGAAGAGGGGAAAGGGGAGAGAGAAGAGGGGAAAGGGGGAGGGAGAGAAGGGAGAGGGGGTGAGGGGAAGAGGGAAGGAGGTGAGGGGTGGAGGGGAAGAGAGGGAGAGGAGGGTGAGGGGTGGAGGGAAAGGTGAGAGGGGAGAGGCAGGGTGAGGGTGGAGGGGAAGAGGGGAGGTAAGGTGAGGGGTGGAGGGAAGAGAGGGAGAGGGAGGGTGAGGGGTGGAGGAAGGGGGAGAGCGGAAGAGGAGAAGGGTGAGGGGTGGAGGGGAAGGGGGAGAGGGAAGGGTGGGGGTGAAGGAGAGGGAAGAGGGAATGGTGAGGGATGGAGGAAGAGATGAGAGGGAAGAGGAAGAGGAGAAGGGGAATGGGAAATGGTGAGAGGGAGAAGGGGAAGGGAGATTGGAGAGGGAGAGGAAGAGAAGGGCAAAGGTGAGGGTGAAAAGGAAGAGGGGAAGGGAAAGGGAGAAGTGAAGGGGGAGAGAAAGGGACGAAGAGAGAGGGGGAAGGGGAAGGAGAGAGAGAGGGAGAGGTGAGGGCAGAGGGCAGAGAGGCGAAGCAGAAGGTACACGAGGAGAGAGCAAAGGAGGGGTACAGTAGGAGACGACACAAGAGGGGGGCCATAGGAGAGTAGTAGGGGGGGGGCACAGGAGACGATAAGGAGGGGGGCACAGGAGACGATACAGGAGGGGGGGAGGCATAGGAGATATACGGGGGAGGCATAGGAGAGTATACAGGAGGGGGGAGGCATAGGAGATATAGTAGGGAGCCAAGGAGATGATACTGGAGGGGGGAGGGGGGGAAGGGAGCGTAGGAGGGTAATAACAGCATCCCCGTAATAACCCCAAAGACGCCAAGGATGCCGCAGCCGCATTTGCATAGTTCAGTAACACCCTATTATCCCGTAAACAAGACATGACGGGTTACTCTGTGGGACGTGACTCCTTTTTCTTTTACAGTTGAGATGCGAAACGTCTTCGGTACATGTCTTGGGCGTGGGCGTGGGTGGGGAGGGGGGAGGGGGGGAGGAGGGGAGAGAGAGGAGGGGAGGAATGTGAAGATATTATGCGGTAGGAGGAGAGGGAGAGCGAGAGGGTGATAGATAGATAGGTAGTAGTAGGTAGGTACGGATGAATAAATTAGGAGAGAGAGAGAGAGAGAGAGAGAGAGAGAGAGAGAGAGAGAGAGAGAGAGAGAGAGAGAGAGAATAGTAGCTGGATGAAAAAAGGTAAAGGGGAAAGAGAGATAGGAATGGAGAGAGAAACGCAGACAGAAAGAGAGAGAGAGCGTCAGCAATATCGTTTGGGAGTCTCGCAGATATAAACTTTTTTTTTTTTCTTTTGATATAGTTAGGAATTGCACGTAGGCCTATAAACAGACATTTATGGCCCCCACCCTTCTTCAGTAGAGATTAACCCACTCTCTTTAAAGACTGGAAAGTGATTTAAAGAAAGTGATTTTGTATGAACGAATCCGCAAAGTTATTTATCATAAAAATTGGAAAGTAATTTAAAGAACGCAAGTTTGTATGAACGAATGAATGCATAAGGTTATCTGCAATAAAGATTGGAAATTGAATTAAAGAGAGGTTTGAGAGTGGAAACAAGGCAAGTGTGCAAAGGAGAAGAAGGGGTGAGAAGTAGACTCGGATAACGACTGGCGCAGTAGGATATTAAGCTGTATAGGCCTACTTGGACCGTCAGATTAACACCAAATGCAGACGTATGTACGCCTGAGGATTAGGCTTAGTTTTTGTCGTTTTTTTTTGTACTCGTTTTTGCTTATTATTTATTACTCAGGGGAGCGTCCATATCTGTCTGTATCTACCTTTTTTATGTCTGTATCTTTGGGTATTTATGTATTTGCCTATCTGTGTGTTTTATTTATGTACTTACATGCCTGTCTATCTATCTGTTTATATATTTCTCTCTATCTATTCATCTATATATCTATCTATCTATCCATATACATGCACCAGAGAAGCCAAACACGAATACTAATAATAACGATTGAGAAGTCATCCCGTCTGGAACTGATCACGTGATCCAGTGACATGACCCTGGAAGACCTTCAGAGGAGGGGAGAGAGGAAGGGGAGGGGAGAGGAGGAGGGGGAGGAGGAAGAGAGGGATTGTCTCTCGCCCTCCCTCCTTTCTTCACCCTTGTTGTCTCATTCTCCTTTGACAGTCCTTTATCCCGATGTCTCTCTTCCTTGTTTCCCCTCGTCTTCATCCTTGTTATTATCCTTATTACGAGACGTGTCCTTGCGTAATCCTATCTTTGGGTTTTATTTTCTGTTTCCTTAGTTTTTTTTTATGTATTATGTATCCTGGAGCTTACCCACTACACTTTCCCCTTTCTATCCTTCACTCTATGCCCTTCACTTTACACTCTGTTCTACCCTATATCCTTTTTTCTATACACAGTATACTTTCCCTTATACCTAGTACTCTACACCCTGAACCATAACCTGTATCCTCCACCGCACTCTTCCTTCTTCTCTCCATTTTCCCCCTCTCCCATCCCTCCTTTGTCCATCCTCCACCTTACACCCTTCCTTCTTTCCTCCATCCTTCCCTCTCCCATCCCTCCTTTATCCATCCTCCACCTTACACCCTTCTTCTTTCTCCATCCTTCCCCCTCCCATCCCTCCTTTATCCATCCTTCGCCCTACACCCTTCCTTCTTTCCTCCATCCTTCCCCCTCCCATCTCTCCTTTATCCATCCTCCACCTTACACCCTTCCTTCTTTCCTCCATCCTTCCCCCTCCCATCTCTCCTTTATCCATCCTTGCGAAATCCGGCGTCTATCCTTCACTCCGGAGTTCTTGGCCGCCGGATGTGGTTGAGGGTAGGGAGGGTCTCCGGTGGGCGGGTTAGGTTCGGTTTGTGGGCGTTGTCCTGGGGGTGGGCGTGGGCGGGCGTGGTGGTCGTGGACTGCATTTAGAGGCGCGTGTTTGTGGGCGGCTGTGGATTCGGTTGGGTGGGGTTGGCTGGGAGGGAGGGGGTGGGGGTGGGGGTGGAATGGGTCGTGGGAGTGGGAGTGGGAGTGGGGTTAGGTGGGAGGGAGGGGGTGGTGGGAGTGGAATGGGGCGTGAGTGGGAGTAGGCGTAGGTGGGAGGGAGGGTGGGAGTGGGAGTGGAATGGGTCGTGAGTGTGGGAGTGGGAGGAGTGGGGATGAGTTTGAGAGTGGGAGAGGGATGGGTGGGGACTGTGGAGTGAGAGTGGGGATGAGGCGAGAGTAGGAGTAGTTGTGGGATTAGGGTGAATGATAGCTGTAGAAGTGGGCGTGACTGCGGGGTATGAGGAGGGTCTGTTTGGGCTAAAACGATTACGAGAATGATTGATGGAGTGATAAATCATGTTTATTTGTTTTTTTTAGTAAATAAATCTACATAATGACAGGGATATGATGATGTAATAGCGAAGCAATTAATTTTATCGGAGTTATCACCGGTAAATATTTCCGTAATGATATTATTAATGACATTTTATTTGACATTTATGATATTGATAATTACCATTCCATTTATTTTCCATTTGGTGCGACACGTGTATCATTTAAGTTGTTTTAAATCCGTACTGATAGACATGATAGACATGAGAAACGTAACATGAACGTAATTTGGACCGAACGAGAGAAGAAAGAAGAACATGACTGAACAAGAACAAGTAAATAAAGAACTTGATTGCAATATTGATCGAAGGAAAGAAGAGAGAACATGACTGCAATTTGACTGAACGAGAGAAGGAGAGAAAGAGAAAAAACATGATAACAATACTAAATGAATAAGGAAAGGGGAAAAGATAACGAGGAAGGGAGAAGGAACAAGAAACGGAATGTGACGGAAAAAAAACGAAAACGAAAAAGGCAATTGCAGTTGTGTTCGGACATGACAGGGAGAGCGAAGAAGAAGAAGAATTAGAAGAAGAAGAGGAAGAAGCAGAAGGAGAAAATGAAGATGAAGACAAGAGGGAAACAAGACGAAGGAGAAAATGAAGATGAAGACGAGAGGGAGACAAGAAGGGAGACAAGACGAAGAAGAAGAAGAAAAAGAGGAAGAAGCAGAAGAAGAAAACGAAGACGAAGACAAGAAGGGAGACGAGACGAAGAAGAAGAGGAGGAGGAGGAGGAGGAGGAAGAAGAAAGAAAATGAAGATAAAGACGAGAACGAAGACAAGAAGGGAGACGAGACGAAGGAGAAACTGCCTGCAGAAGCGGTCGAGCAAGAAAGGGAAGAATGCATGCCGAGGCAGCGAAGGTGAGACTCGAGTGTCGCCTGAAGCGGGATTAAAATATGCCTTGATATCTGACACCCGACACCGATACCAACACCCACGCGTGTCAGCCTGATATCCGGGGCTGGCGACGCTGGTAACCTATCCCTTCCCTACCTCTCCTCCTTCTCGTTCTCGTTCTCCTCTCCCCTCTTCTTTCTCTTCCTTCTTCTTTTTTTTCTTCTCGTCCTTCTTTTTCTCCCCCTCCTCCTTCCTCTTCCTTCTCTTCCTCTTCCCCCTTCTCCCCCTACCCCTCCTCCTCCTCCTCCTCCTCCTCCTCCTCCTCCTCCTCCTCCTCCTCCTCCTTCCCCCTCCTCCTCCTCCTCTTTCTTCTCCCCTCCTCCTCCCCCCCACCTTCCCCACTCCTCCTCCTCCTCCTTCCCTTACTCCTCCCTACCTTCCCCACTCCCCTCCCCCTTCCTTTCCCCTCTCGCCCTTCGGTTTGTAACGCGAAGAGGAAATGTCCTTGGTAATGCTGGTCTATGGATGTGAATGCCCGTTTTAGAGGGTGATTTACAGACAGACAGACAGAGTGTAATAGCGTGTGTCACTTGCCCGGCCGTTGGCGATGCTGCGAGGGGCGTGGGAGGGGGGAAGGGGGTGGAGATTTGGGGGGTGGGGACGCTGGGGAGGGGAGGGGGTGGAGATTGGCAACGCTGCGACCGTGAGCGTAGATTTAAGGGAATGGTTTTGTTTTTTGCGCGAATGAAGAAGATCGCGGTCGCCGTTAAAGGGGTGGGGGGGAGAGGGGGGGAGGAGGGGAGGAGGGGAGGAAGTTTTTTTTTTTTTTTTTTTTTTTTTTTTTTTTTTTTTTTTTTTTTTTTTTGGCCGCGCGAATCTATGGGGTGACATTTAGAAGGGGGTGGGGGTGGTGGTGGGTGGGGGGGGGAGGGAGGTTAATAACCCACTCGTTTGGCGTGCCGAGTTTTCTGGTGCACGGAGCGGGTATGAGTGGGGTGTTCGGTCCTGGGCATCGAGGGGTGGGGGGGGGGAGGATGCAGATCTGATGCATTCGCGCTCGGACATCGAGTAATAGACAGACAGATAGATAGGACATAGGGTGATAGAAAGATAAACAGACAGACAGATAGCACATAGAGTGACAGACAGACAGATAGCACATAGAGTGACAGACAGACAGATAGCACATAGAGTGACAGATAGCACATAGATCAGACAGATAGCACATAGAGTGACAGACAGACAGATAGACGTATAGACAACATAGAGTGACAGACAGACAGATAGCACAAGTGCAGACAGACAGATAGCACATAGACAGAGACAGATAGCACATAGAGTGGCAGACAGACAGATAGCACATAGAGTGGCAGACAGACAGATAGCACATAGACAGACAGACAGATAGCACATAGAGTGACAGACAGACAGATAGCACATAGAGTGACAGACAGACAGATAGCCCATAGAGTGGCAGACAGACAGATAGCACATAGAGTGACAGACAGACAGATAGCACATAGAGTGGCAGACAGACAGATAGCACACAGAGTGACAGACAGACAGACAGAGTAGAGCATAGAGTGGCAGACAGACAGATAGCACATAGAGTGGCAGACAGACAGATAGCACATAGAGTGACAGACAGACAGATAGCACATAGAGTGGCAGACAGACAGACAAACGGGCGGACATAGAAAGGGTGACAGGCGAAACGAACAGATAAAGAATGAGGAGACGAACCGACAGACAAAGATATCGAAACACGTGAGAGACATGAATAGGTTAGGAGGGGACGGGGAGTGGATAGCACCCCCCCCCTCCGCCCCTGCTCTCTCTAAAAGCGGCGTTTAATAGGTTACGCCCACGGAGATGAGCGGGTCGGGGACACACGCACACGCACTCACACGCAAGGTCTATTTAAGTACTTTGCATACCTTGCTCACACACCACACTCACGCACATGCACAGTCGCACGCACACGGACTCGCACTCTTACACACACACACACACACACACACACACACACACACACACACACACACACACACACACACACACACACACACACACACACACACACACACACACACTTTACACACACTTTACACACACTTCACACACACTTCACACGCACACTCACCGCAGCTGCCCGGGGCGAACAAAGACACAAGGCAGACAAAACAAAGAAATAATGTACGCGAGGAGCACAAACACATAGCAAAAAGGGGAGGGAAAAAATTATGTATACACAGCTTTGGATGAATAGTAGAGGGGTGGGGGTGGGGTGGGGGGAGGGGAGTGTTGGGGGTGGAAAGGGTGGGGTGGGGTATGTGGGTATGGGTGGTGGGAAGGGGAGTGGTGGGGAAGGAGAAGGGGGGGGTGTTTGGGTATGGGTGGGTGAGGGGGAGTGTTGGGGGTGGAAAGGGGGGGTGGGGTATGTGGGTATGGGTGGTGGGAAGGGGAGTGGTGGGGAAGGAGAAGGGGGGGGTGTGGGTATGGGTGGGTGAGGGGAGTGTTGGGGGTGGAAGGGGGGGTGGGGTATGTGGGTATGGGTGGTGGGAAGGGGAGTGGTGGGGAAGGAGACGGGGGGTGTGGGTATGGGTGGGTGAGGGGATTGTTGGGGGTGGAAAGGGGGGGTGGGGTATGTGGGTATGGGTGGGTGAAGGTAGGAGGGGGGAATAGAGAGGGGAGGGGTATGGGTGGGTGAAGGGGGGAAAGGAGAGGGGGGGTATGTGGGTATGGATGGATGAAGGTAGGAGGTGGGGGGGGGCAAGGAGAAGGAGGGGGGGGGTGGGGGTGGAAGGACGGGTGAAGGGTTTACATCACACGTGGAACTTGTAGCAGTGAATGGCGGAGTTGTGCTAACGTAAGCGAGTTTGTGCTATCATCAGCAAGTGGCGATCACAATAGCGGACTGTGCTAACAATGTCTTTCCTTTTTTTTTGCATGGGGAGGAGGGGCGAGGGGGGGGGGGGGAGGGAGGGGAGGGGGGGAGAGGGAGAAAGGCATAGTTGCTGATAATTTTTATTTCATTATTATATTCTGTAATTGTCATTATTATTATCATTATTGTTATTATTGTTGTTTTAGTGTTGTTATTAATGTTTTATTATTATTATTATTATTATATTATTTATTATTATTATTATTATTATTATTATTATTAATGTTGTTTTTGTTGTTATTGTTATTATTATTATTGTTATTATTATTATTATTATTAATGTTGTTGTTCTTGTTGTTATTATGATTATTATCATCATCATCATTATTATTATTATCAATACATTCATTTATTTGCTTTTTACGCAAGATATGTAATTCCTAAATATGTCAAGGAAGAAATGACAAGCTCAGAGGACGTCAGGATATACTATTAGACCTCGTATAAAATAGCAACAATAACAGTGCCAATGTCAACAAAAAATATGTAAATCTGTATCGCGTGACATGACTACCGTCGCCGCCGAGAAACTAATAGCTGGTGTCATTTTGCCTTGTCTTGTTTTTTCCACTTTTTTTTTTTACTTTTTTCCTTCTTTTTATTCATCTTTTTTTAACTTTCTTTTTTGTTTTTTGTTTTTTTTGGTTTTTCCTTGTTTTTTACTTTTTTCCTTCCTTTTTAGTTATCTTTTTTCTTTCTTTTTTTTTTCGTTTTTTTTTTTTCTTTTTTATTCTTTTTCCTTCTTCCTTTTTGTTTCTATTTTTTTTAAAACTTTTTTCTTTTATTTTTCTCTCTCTCTCTTTTTCCTTTTTTAATGTTTTTTTATTCTCCCCGCTTTTATTTAGTTCTTTTTTATCTTATGCTTATGTTACTGTAACCGTATACTTTATTTTTTCATTTAATGTTATAATTATTTATTTTTTTATTATCGTTATTATCTTATTATCATTATTTATCATTATTATTATTATTTTTTTATATTATTAATTATCTTTATTGACGTTATCATTATTACCAATTATTATTATTTATTACAATTATCTTATTAATCATTTCAACGCGTATTCAAGGATCGGGGCGGAAGGAATCCGGGGCGGATTTTCGGATTGAGGGGGGGAGAGGGACAGGGGGAGGGATGAGAGGGGAGGGAGGGAGAGAGGGAGAGGAGAGAGGAGAGAGAGAGAGAAGAGAGTGGAGGAGAGAGAGAGAGAGAGAGAGATGATGAGAGAGAGAGAGAGGGAGAGAGAGAGAGAGAGGGAGGAGGGGAGGAGAGGGGAGGGAGGGAGAGAGAGGGAGGGGGGAGGGGGAGGGGGAGGGAGGGGAGAGGGAGTGGGGGGGAGGGGGGGGAGGGAGGGAGAGCGAGGAGGGATGGGGAGAGGGGAATGGAAGAGAGAGAGAGAAGAGAGAGAGAGAGACGATGATGGTGATTAATAATGGAGAAAGTATTATAGAAAATTGAAAGAGTTGAAAGTCGCATACAGAAAGCGACTGGTGGTGAAGATATAATGAAGCAGAGAACATGGGAAAAGATAATTAACTTAACGATGCATATGATAATAGAAAATATTAGCGAACGAGAACGAAAAATTAAAATGTAAAGAAGTGAAGTCAGTGATAATAATGATAATGAAGACCACGCTCGTAATTGCAGGTTCGAATAATGACTTTTATAAATGATTAACATTGCAGGTCGTAACACGAACGAGAGAGGCAGAAAAGTCCATAATAAATAACACCGAAAAGGAGGTTAATAGCTCTTGCCATCAGAGAACTGCCGACTGATACACATTTAATTAAGAGACTAAAATAGCGATGATGGGAACGGCCTCCCATGACGGTGATAAAAGCAGTGATTCACCAACTAGTTCCGTCGTTACTAATAATATTGGGCCATCGGCGATAATGAAATATTAAGCGCCAACCTATCGAGTTACTTACGAATGAATCGCCAGCTGACAGTTACACTGAAGTACCAATTATGGGGTGTTTTGAATTGATGGCTGAGCATGGATGGGTTGGTTGTGAGTGGATCGAGGGGGCTGGAGGGGAAAGAGGAGAGGGGGAGGGGGGGAGGGGGAAGGGGGGGAGGGGGGGAAGGGGAGGGGGAGGGGGGAGAGGGGAGAAGGAGGGAGAAGGAGGAAGGGGAAGGGGAGAAAGAGGAGGGGAGATAGGAGGGAGGAGGGGAAGGGAGGGGAAAAGGGGGAGGAGAGGGTGGAGAGGGGAAGGTAGGGGGGGGATGGAAGAAAGGGTCGATTGAGGGATGGGTTTGAAAGACAGGGGGAGATGAAGTAGAAAGAGGGAAAGGTACACACACACACACACACACACACACACACACACACACACACACACACACACACACACACACACACACACACACACACACACACACACAAGACCCAGTAAGAGTAAGAGAGAGAAGAGAGAGAAAGAGAAATAAGCGAAAGAAATCGTGAATTCAGAATTTTAAAAAGGACGTCAAACCGGCACGCAAGCATATCCATTCTCCACACTTACGCCAGCATCCGTAAAACCGTGTTCATGCCGCCGAGCGAGATGGCGGAAATAAAACGGATACGAGAATCGCCACCCGAGAGACGGCTACGAGGTTCTCGGCCCCAGAACCGGATTTCTCGTGATTTGCCTCCGATCGTATCCGCTCTCGGGGGTGAGAGGGATAATGTCCGCTCTGGGAAGTGTCGGGGTTCGAACTCGGAATATCCCTCCAAGACGCCCAGGCTCGTCCTTCATCGAACGGCTGTGATTTTGGTCGGGATTCTGCGGCCGGTTGTCGGTCGTCTCGTTTTCTCGTTTTTTTTTTTTTTTGTTTTTTTTTTTTTTTTTTTTTTTTTCGTCGTTGTTGTTGGAATTGTTTTTTTTTTGTATTTTTGGTTTCGTATGTGTGTGGTGTGTGTGTGTGTGTGTGCGTGTGCGTGCGTGCGTGTGTGTGTGTGTGTGTGTGTGTGTGTGTGTGTGTGTGTGTGTGTGTGTATGTGTATGTGTGTGTGTATCAATGATAGAGTGAGAGGAAGGGGGGGCGTTAAGTATTGATAACCACCCCATTAACCCCTGAAATTTGCGAACATTTTATTACATTTGCACTGTCAATATACATACAAATATCCCGTGAAGCTCTGTGAATTGGGGATGGGGGGGTGGGGGGTGGGGGTGGGGAGGCTCAGGCAGATAGACAGGGATAAAGATAATGCTGTACAGGATGGAAAATGGAGACAAAGACACGGAAAAAAGAGGTAGAATGAAGGATACCAAAAGGAGGAGAGAGAGAGAGAGAGAGAGAGAGAGAGAGAGAGAGAGAGAGAGAGAGAGAGAGAGAGAGAGAGAGAGAGAGAGAGAGAGAGAGAGAGAGAGAGAGAGAGGAGAGAGAGAAGAGAGGGAAGGAAGAAAATAGTAAAAAAATGTCCTAGGAGCAAAAAAGAGAGACACTTCAAGAGATTCCGAAAGACATAAAGGCATTAATCCGTTTAATAAGACGTGCAGAACCGACTTTAAGGATGGTTGGGGTGTTTGTTGATTCTTCGTTTTCTCTTTTAGTCCTTTATCGTTTTCTTTTCTTTTATGTTTTCTCTTCTCCTAGTTCTTTTATCGTTTTTTTTCTCTTCTAGTTCTTTATTGTTTTTTTATGTTTTCTAGTTCTTTATCGTTTTTCCTTTTATTTTTTTCTCTTCTCCGAGTTCTTTATCGTTTTTTCTTTTCTGTTTTCTCTTCGCCTAGTTCCATATCTTCTATTTTTTCTTTGTTCTTTTCCTATTTTCATTCCCCTTTTTCTCCGCTGAGTACCGCGTAGTGTTTGGACGTCCCTTCTCGTTGCGTTTTTTAAACCCGTTTTTTTCTCTCTCTTACGAATCTGGTCTTTATTGTCCTTTGATGGAGATGTGAATAGCGAAGGCGGAGGAGGCATCGCCATAATGGAACCTGTTGCTGGGAAAATGTCCCTTACGCGTGGCTGATCAAAGGGTCGTAATGGCGTACGCCCGACCTCACTTCGGATCCTGACGGGGAGAAAGTTCTCGCGAGTTTTGAGGAACTGTTTTGCCGAGGTAATTACGGCGTGCCCGAGCCCTGCCGAGCCCTGCCAAGCCATGCCAAGCCATGCCAAGCCCTGCCAAGCTCCCTCCGGCTCTCGCCATTCAGCCGAACGGCCTGTGAACGAGAACGGTCGCCGGCCGGGTCGTTCGCCGCTGGCCGAGCGGGTTATTAGTTCCATTTCGTTGTCGCTTTTTTTTTTGTCTCTCTCTCTTTCCTCCTTCTCGTGTTTTTTCTCCTTTTTTCACGCTTTCTTTTCTTTCATCCTTACTTGGTAACGTACTCGGGACTCTCCTCTCCTTCCTCCTCCTCCTCCTCTCCTCCTCCTGCTTCCTCCTCCTCCTTCTTCTTCTTCTCCCTCCTCCTCTCATCATCATCATCATCATCATCATCTCATCATGCTCTCTCTCCTCCCCTCTCCTCCTCCTCCTCCTCCTCCTCTTCCTCCTCTCCTCCTTCTCCTCTCCCTCCTCCCCTCTCCTCTCTCTCCTCCTCCTCCTCCTCCCTCCTCCTCCTCCTCCCTCCTCCTCCTCCTCCTCCTCCTCCTCTCCTCCTCCTCCTCCTCCTCCTCCTCCTCCTCCTCCTCCTCCTCCTCCCCCCCCGCTTTTCTCCGTTCGCTCAAATAACTGTTTTATGTAGCTGTCAGACCCTGTCGGAAGCAAGCACCAAGTTCCCTTCCTATTAAGTACTGTTTTGAATGTTCGGGAACTTGTGATTTAATTATAAACTTTGGGTGTGTTTAGGTTCAAGGTTGATATATGTATATGTATGTATGTATGTATGTATGTATGTATGTATGTATAGATTCACCTGTTTTGGTTAGAGAGGATAATGACAATAACTGACTAATATATATGTATATATGTGCGTGTGTGTGTGTGTGTGTACATATATATAATTATACGCACACGCGCACACACACACTCATATATGTGTATGTATGTATGTATGTATATGTATGTATGGAAGAAAAACCCACAATGTAGACTAAAATTATTATTAATATGATGATATTTTTTCTGGCATAAATGTTTCTATTTTAATGTTTTTTTCTTTTTTTTCAGGTACGTTGTTTATAAATAAGCTTCCTGTAATCTACATGAGTTCCCTGGAGGTAATGTGCTGGTATATATTTTTTTCAAGCTGTGTCTGTATGTAAGCGAATGTGTACCGTTTTGTTTGTTTGTTTTGAAGAAAAAAAAAACCCGGTTCAGGAATACAAATATGTACGGTTTTGTTTGTTTTGAAGGAAAAAAACGGTTCAGGAATACATTAGTTCACTTCAAATGCTTTCTAGAATGTCATTGGAAAGTGTATTTCAATTTGTGACATCTTGGAATAGGAGGAATAGAGTCTTAAGAATGAGCTTAGCCGACAGAGTTCTTGAGAATGAAGGAATTGATGCAAGAGGGATATAAACTTTATTTTTTTTATTCCCCTAAGCCTGAAAATTTAACTTAGGTTGTAGCATAACGAGGAACAGTTTGTAATTAATAAGCCAAACCCGGAAACAGGTGGTGGTAATTGTTGGAAAACTAGATTACGCTAACTTGACTTATCTCTTATCTCTCATCATGATTTTCCACCTGACCTTTCTTTCTTCTCGCGTTGGGTTGGGGCTGGTTTGTAAATGGCCTTCTCTCGGTCTCCTCGTCTCTTCTTGTTCTTTGTCCACCTCTTTGCTCTTTCTTTTTATGTTTTTTTTTGTCTTTCTCTTCTCTCTCTTCTCTTTTCTTCTATGTTTTTTTTCTTTCTCTTCTCATCTGCTCTCTTCGATTATATTTTCTTTTCTTTCTTCATCTCTCTCTCTCTCGTCTCTCTCTCTCTGTCTGTCTCTTCTCTCTTCTCTCTCTCTCTCTCTCTCTCTATCTCTCTCTCTTCTCTCTTCTCTCTCTCTCTCTCTCTCTCTCTCTCTCTCTCTCTTCTCTCTCTTCTCTCTCTCTCTCTCTCTCTCTCTCTCTCTCTCTCTCTCTCATCTCTCTTCTCTCTCTCTCTCTCTCTCTCTCTCTCTCTCTCTCTCTCTCTCTCTCTCTCTCTCTCTCTTCTCTCTCTCTCTCTCTCTCTCTCTCTTTCTTTCCATCTCTTATTTATATATCTCTATTGATCTACTTATGTATCTATCTTTTTGTAGGTGTTCGTAACTTAAGACCATGGCAAGCTGTTGCTTCTTTGTTATGTGTATCGTAAGTTATACATATATACATATATATATGTGTGTGTGTGTGTGTGTGTGTGTGTGTGTGTGTGTGTGTGTGTGTGTGTGTGTGTGTGTATGTTACGGCCATATGGTTGCGTTGTGGTTTCTAATTCCATGCCTTTTTTTTACCTTTTATTAATTTCTAAAGGTAGCGGGTTGCGTTCTTAACCCCAGATCGGTCTTTGTTGTTAGGGAAGATTCTTGGGTTATTGTTGTTATTTTTTGGCGGTTATTATCTCCTTAATCGTCACAGATTTATTTGTGTTTATTGTGATGAATCTAATCCTTGGCATCTTAGTGGTGACGTAAACGATGCATTTTTTCCGATATAAGATGATGTCTCATCTCCCCCCCCCCGTCCCCTTCCTCTCCCCCCTTCCCCACTTTCCTTCCCTCCCCATCCCACTTTCCCTCCCGTCTCCACCTTTCTTCCCTCTTCCCCTCCCCTCTCCCTTCCCCACCCGCCTCTCCTCGCTTCCCCACTTCCCTTCTTCCCTTCCCCTCCCTCCCCCTTCCCTCCCCCCACTTTCACCTTGAAAGCTTGACCTCCGTGCCTACTCGGCCATTTTGACCCCGAAGCCTCGTTATGCGATGTGAATGACCCCTCAAGGTGACCTCGTTGCGTGCGGTTCCTGTGTGTTAGATGCTTGTTATTTTTCTTCATAATTTTGTTTGTGACCTTTACCTGAGTTGACCTTTGACCTCCGTTTGTCTTTTTTTTCTTTTTCTCTTTCTTTTCTCTCTCTCCCCTTACCTAACCAGGTCGTCCCGGTATGACCTCTTCACATGACCTGCCTTTTGTGCTGGTCATTGGCCTGACCTGGTGGAGTAACCTACCTGATGTCTCGTGTAATTAGTGGTTCAGGTGCGGGGGTTGGGGGGAAGGGGGGGGGAGGGGGATCTCTTATTTTCGAATGATACGGTATTTTTTTGTGAGGTACTTATTATGCGTGCACATTATTTTGATTTGTGATTTTTTTTTTTGGGGGGGGGGGGGGTTTCACGTCAAGTTTCTGTCGGTTCAGTTGTTTCATACTCTCTCTATCTCATTCTCTCTTTCTCTCTCTCTCTCTCTTCATCTTCTCTCTTCTCTATTCTCTTCTCTCTCTCTCATCTCTCTCTCTTCTCTCTCTCTCTCTCTCTCTCTCTTCTCTCTCTCTCTACTCTCTCTTCTCTCTCTCTCTCTCTCTCTCTCTCTCTCCTCTCCCTCTCTCTCTCTCTTTCTTTCTCTTCTTCCGTCTTCTCTCTCTCTCTTCTCTCTCTCTCATCTCTACTCTCTCTCTCTTTCTCTCTCTCTCTCTCTTCTCTCTCTCCTCTCTCTCTCTCTCTGTCCCTCTCTCTCTTCTCTTATCTCGTCTCTCTCTCTCTCTTCCTCCTCGTCATCTCTCTCTCTCTCTCTCTCCTCTCTCTCCTCTCTCTCTCTCTCTCTCTCTCGCTCAGTTCTCTTCTCTCTCTCTCTCTCTCTCTCCCTCTCTCTCTCCTCCCTCTCCCTCTCTTCTCCCTCTCTCCCTGTCCTCTCTCTCCATGCGTGGGTGTGTGTTGCACCCCAGAGCGTCAATCATTGCCCTGGTCACCACAATGCTGGCTGCCTTCCCTCCCCCTCCCCCTCCTCCAGTCCCCTCTCTTCCACTCCCCCATCCCTCCCCTCTCCTCCACCCTTCCTTCCCTTCCTCCTCCTCCCCTCACTCCCAGCTCTTCCTCCTCCTCCTCCCCTCTCTCCTACCTCCTCCTCCTCCTCTCCCCACCCCTCTCCGCACACTTGTTCTCCCTCTCACCCCCCACTCATCTCTATCTCCCTCTCTCTCCCTCACTACCTCACAACGACTGCCCAGATAGCTTAATAGAGCTTAGTCCCCGCTATGCTAGGCCACGCTTGCATTCCGCAGAGGGGAGGTGGGGGTGAGGGGGAGGGGAGGATGGGGGTGGGGGAGGAGGGAGATGGGGGTGGGGGAGGAAGGAGATGGGGGTGGAGGAGGAGGGAGGGGGTGGGGGAGAGGAGATGGGGTGGGGGAGGAGGGATGATGGGGAAGGTGGGGATGATGGGGGTGGGGGAGGGAGATGGGATGGGGAGGAGGGAGATAGGGAAGGTGAGGGGAAGGGGGAGGGGAATAGGGGTAAAGGAAAGTGGGAAGGGGGGAGGGGAATAGGGGTAAAGGAAAGGGGAGAAGGGGGGTGATGATGGAGGAGGAGGGGGATGGGAATACGTGGAAGGGGAAGGGGTTAGGGAGATTGGGGGAGGAGGGTAGTGATAGGGGAAGGTGGAGGAGCTAGATTGGGGATAAAGGGAAGGAATGGAAGAGGGAGGGGGAAGGGAGGCGGGCAGCGGGTGAAAGTCTCTCTGGGCGGAGGTGGCATGACATGAACTGCATATGTGGGGGCGGGGGAGGGGGGGCGGTGCGTGAGAGCTGAAGGGGGTCATGGAGCTGGGAGAGTAGGCGTGTGTGTGTGAAGGAATATATAGAGAGAGAGAGAGAGAGAGAGAGAGAGAGAGAGAGAGAGAGAAGAGAGAGAGAGGAGAGAGAGAGAATGAGAGAGAAAGAGACAGACAGAGAGGGAATTTGATTTGAGAGGCAAATGAAAAAGAAAAAGTGGAAAAAAGATACTTGAGCGATAGAGAGAGAGAGAGAGAGAGAGAGAGAAAGAAAGAAAGAAAGAGAAAGAGAAAGAGAGAAAGGGAGACGGCAATATGGCGGAACGAATTTCAGAGGAAGGGGGAAGAACAACGACCACCCTCTTTCCCTCCCCAGCACCCAGCCAAGGTGGCCGTGCACCTGTTGGTACGGACAGACTCTCCGACATCAACAAACCCCATTCTCGCGTCGAGTCTGACTTCCTGATTATTTTTAGAATTAGGTGGTTCTCTTTTCGTGTCATATGGTCCGTTGGTCTCCTTTTTTATCAGTTTATCTCTTCTTATTCTGATTTAATTGCTCTTTTTGTTAGTTCAGTGATAGGGATTATTGTTTTGATAACCGA
>NW_020869546.1:240019-258270 GCF_003789085.1 Penaeus vannamei | reverse complement strand
TCTCTCCCTTCTCCCTTCCCTCTCTCCTCTCTCTCTTCTCTCTCTCTCTCTCTCCTCCTCCTCATCTCTCTCTCTCTCCCTTCTCCCTCTCCGTCTCCCTCCCTCCCCCTCCCTCCCTCCTTCCCTCCCTCCCTCCCTCCCTCCCTCCCCTCCCCTCCCTCTCTCTCTCTCTCTTCTCTCTCTCTCTCTCTCTCTCTCTCTCTCTCTCTCTCTCTCTCTCTCTCTCTCCCAACCCCCCAGTCCACAACCCCTCCCACCTCCCCCCTCCCCCCAGCCCGACCCTCATCCACAACCCCCGGCCCGATGATTTGTAAATCTGGTTGTGATCCCGTTGGTAAACAAGCCCTGTTGACCCTGGGCTGAGAGCGTCGACGATGGGGCTGAAAACGGGGCTGGGGGGGAGGGGGCTGGGGAGAGGGGAGAGGGGAAGGGAGAGGGGTGAGGGAGGGGGAGGGAAGGGGAAGGGAGGGGAGGGAGAGGGATGAGGAGAGGGGAGAGGGGAGGTGAGAGGGGAGGAGAGGTGGGAGCTGGGGAAGGGAAGGGAGAGGAGAGGGGGAAGAGGTGGAAGCTGGGGAAGGAAGAAGTGAGGGGAAGGAGAGGAAGGGGAAAGGGAGATGAGGGGGAAGGGGGAGGGGAAAGTACTGGGGAAGGGGATGGGGAAAGTGAGAAGGGTTAATGTGATGGGGGAGTGGGGTGAAGGAACTGGAAGGGGGGCAGGAAAGGAAAGGAGGGGGGTGGAAGGGGTATAGTAGACGGTGGCAGGAAGGGGTATGGGGGGGGGCGCTAGAGGGACTCTGGATGGGACAGGAGGGCCCGATGTGACGCGAGGGAGAGGGGTGGGGGGGGACGTGTTTCACGGAGGGGGAAGGGCGGAAGAATTGATATTTTTTGTATATATATTTATTATTATTATAGTTATTATTCCCCCCTCTTGACCAAGATTGAGTTTTGGTGCCCTGGATGTTACCTTTCTCTCTCTCTCTGCCAATATATATATATATGTATATATATATATATATTATATATATATATATATAATATATATATATATAATATATATATATATATGTATGTATGTATGTATGTAGAGAGAGAGAGAGAGAGAGAGAGAGAGAGAGAGAGAGAGAGAGAGAGAGAGAGAGAGAGAGAGAGAGAGAGAGAGAGAGAGAGAGAGAGAGGAGAGAGAGAGAGAGAGAGAGACAACACACACACACACACACACACAGACGGACGTGCATGTGTGTTTTATCAGTATTGAATATTGGTTTATATTCTAAGAATAATGTAGTGTAATTGTCTTGCAAAAAAAAAGAAAAAAAATGCATTCGCCATTTTGTTAGCTTAGTTGACTATCGCCCCAAGTTAGGTTACGCGAAATTAAATTTTACGAAACGTATATGAATTTCCTGTTCCCGTTGGCGTTTGGAGGAAAACGAAACGCATTTTGAAAAACGAGACTCAAATGTTCAGTCATTAGATATTCGTATTTTTCCGGCAAATTTCATCGCAAATGAAAATACTCTGTCGGCGTTATTGTGTCTCGCATTGCTGCAACGGGACGAGATCACAACGCTAAAACCTTTTTTTTCGTGCCTTTTTGTCGCCGGTTCCAGCTTATGTCGCGTAAAAACGGAGCTGGGGATTGCTCTGTTTGCCGGTGTTGCTGAATAGTCGGCTCGTTGACGGTCTAATACACGTGAAACTCCTATTTGAGAACTGAAAAAATACTCGAAAAAAAAAAAAAATGGCTGCGCGTTCGAGTGGTTGTCTTTGGCGCTCGTTTTCTATGAGACGATGTGACCGTTTTCTATGCTTTTTATTTTGGATTTTTCTTCGATAGCTTCGGAAGGACAATTTCGTCTGATGTATAGGTATATTATACATTTTTTGGGAAAGCATTAATAGGATGAAGTTTTAGGGTGAATTAGGGGAAAATATACATTTAGTTATTATCTGTTTATTGAAAAAAATGGGGTGTAAAGTCCTCCTCGATTCATGGTATTTATAACCGATATTAAATTAACACTCAATCAAGCTGCGGTGATAATGAAGCACAATTGTTTTCGTCCAAATTAATGTCACCGGAGAGCATTAATATTAAAATATGATATATAATGATTAAAGCGTTTATGAAGCGTTATAGCGGTGGCGATAGTATCTTTAATTTGAAAGCCGGTGAGGTCGACAAACAAACAAAAAAAACGAATTCGTGACGGGGAATTTCGGCGTGCCCGAGACATACCTAGTGATAGCCTAATTAAATGCTGTATAATGGTAGAAAAAAAAGTTTTACAATGTAGCCATCGTCCCCGAGACATACCTAAAAAAAAAAAAAAAAAAAAAGATACAGTTGTGGTATCTGTGACAAAGAACCTCGGGTATATTACGTGATAATTCGCTAATTCGCCGAGTCCGCCTGGAAATTATTTTTTAGCCCATGTGGTATCGACCGCCGACGCCCCTTGTTCTTGCTTGTTCTTGGTCGTATTGCTCGTTGCGAAGGCTGTCAGGCGCTCTTGCCTCTTTTATGGACACGGCGGGGCAGTAAAGAGGATTACGTGCCGATCGCAGAATTAAGTTCCGCGCCGCCACGGTCGCCAATATTTAACGCCGTCAAAAATCGGGTAAATGGGTACTGCTCTTTTTGTTTTTTCTTTTTTTCTTTCTTTTTTTAATCTTTATTCCTTTTTTAATTATTGTTTATTTCTTCTGGTATTTTGCGCACGTCTGTGAAGGGGTACGAGGAATGTGCGCCTGCTCGGGTCTTCTGAATTTTGATTAAATTGTTTATGATAGCTGCGCCGCGGATTAGAAGAGTGACGTTAAGGTTTATTTAGGAAAATTATCTTGTTTGCGCTTAATTCCGAACTGGGTTTTAAAATGCCGGGCAGCTTCAGGGATTTGATCTCGGCTGTGTATGAGCGGTTTTAATTAGCGGCGATAGTGGGAGCTCATTAGATGCGCCGCGGTAATTATCATTTAATTAACAGTTTCTTACCTGTTCTGTAGTATGGGTTGCCGATAGTGCTATCTGAATGTGTATGTGTCGGAGTGTGGCTGGGCGATGCTGTTTCAGATCGTGTGATATGGGTGTGTGTGGGGGGGGGGGGGGGTGTGTGTGTGTGATGAGAGAGAGGAGAGAAAGAGAGAAGAGAGAGGAAGAGGGAGAGAGAGAGAGAGGAGAGAGAGAGAGAGAGAGAAAGGGATAGAGAGAGAGAAAGAGGATAGAGAGAGAGAAAGAGGAAGAGAGAGAGAGAGAGAGAGAAAGAGACAGAGATTGAGGAGAGAGAGAGAGAGAGAGTGCGCGCGTGTACGTTTGCGTGTGTGTGTGCGCACATGTGTACACCTTCGCTCTCAACAACATGAGTACGAGCGCATGCGTTTTGCGATGTGCAAATGCCCGACGCCGCTACCTGTGGGGATTAAGCCCGGCATATGAATAAGCCCCCCGTTGTAGATGGAGTTGAATGGCGCTTCGAATCCGAATTGATTTATTTGCATAATAGCGCAAATGCTAAGCAACATCCCCCCTCCCCTCCCCCCCTCCCCCTTCCACTTCCCCTCCCCCTCCCCTTCCCTTCCCCCTCCCCTCCCTTCCCTCCCCTCCCCCCTCCCGCTATGCAAATGGACATTTAAACGACTCGAAGTACAAGCAGTTGCGAGCCGGGAATGGGAACCGGGCTTTTATACGAGTCCCAGATATGAAATTGGCCCCCGGTTTAAGGCGCGTTGCTGTCATGTTAACCTAAATGGCCGCTGGAGGTGAAGATCCGACTTGAAAAAGGGGGGAGGGGGGTAAAGAAGGGAGGGGTAAAGAAGGGGGAAGGGGGTGGGGTAAAGAAGGGGAGGAGGGATGGGTACTGAAGTGGGGATGAGGGGGGTAAAGAAGTGGGGAAGGGGGGGTGGGGAGGGGGGTAAAGAAGTGTAAAGGGGGGTAGGGTAGGCTGTCCATCCATGCCCCTTATTTTAAATCTACCAACTCGCGCGATTTCATGGACAGTTGTTTTAAAAGTAAGAAAAAAAAAAAAAGAAAAAAAAATAAACAGAAGTAAAAGTAAGAAGGGAAAAATAATAAAAAAAATATGGTAACAGTTGTTTAGAAGGAGCACATGCGAGACAAATTGTTTAGTTTAATAGGATTACAAGAGCTAAGTAAACGGTGATCGCCCGGGAGCCGTTGGAGGGGGGGGGGTAAGGGGGAGGGGGGATAACCGGCTCTTTGGGGGGGGGGTATGGGTATGGAGGGGGGGGGAGGGGAGTTCTCTTTGATTTTTTTTTTTTTATTTTTGAAGTGGCGGTGGTTTCGTAAGTGGATTTGCTGTTTTGTTGTTTTTTTTGTCTTGGTATTATCATCATTATTATTGTTATCATCATTATCACTATTGCTATTAGTGTTGTTTTTCCTGTTGTTATTATTATTATTATTATTATCGCCATCATCAATTATTATTATTATTATTATTATTATTATTATTAATTATTATTATAAGTTATTACTACTACCGCCACCACAACTACTACTGCCATCTTTTTTTTATCATTATCAGTATTGCTGTTTTAGTTATAATTTTTCAGAATTAAAAAAAAAGTGTGATTTCCATTATTTTTCGTAGCACAAGTAGAAGTAGCAGCAGCAGCAGTAGTAGTAGTAATGGTAGTATTAGTGTATAGTAATGTCATTTATATTATTTTATTAGTAGTAGTAGTAATAGTAGTAGAGTAGTATATAGTAATGTCATTTATATATTATTTATTATTAGTAGTAGTAGTAATAGTAGTAGTTGTATATAGTTATTGTCATTTATATCATTAGTAGTAGTCGTAATAGTATATAGTAATGTCATTTAAATTATTATTAGTAGTGGTAATAGTAGTAGTAGTATAGTATATAGTAATGTCATATTAGCCTCTTATAACTCGACCCCCGTTCATCCCTTTACATGTATTACACGGCCTCCGCGCCCCGCCCACGCCCAGAGGGAAGATCACACGAAGGTGGCAGTACAGCTAATCGCCTTGTCATGTTCTTCGGGGTCTCCAGGCAGCGTGCATCGGGAGGCAGCAGCTGTTCGGAGACGATTAGTGAAAGTTGCGCTGCTGATCTGTTAGATTATTTCAGAAGTGGCCAGCTGTTTTAACTGAGCGCGGATTGTTAGTCATTTTTCGGAGAGAGGAGGGGGTGGGAGGGGGCGGTGTTTTCGGTGGTTGCGAAATGGGGGTTAAGGGTGGGGTTGGGTGGGGGTGTTGATTTGTAGGGGTTGGGGAAAGGGGTTGAGTTGTAGGAGGTGGGGGATGGGGAGGTTTGAGTTGTAGGGGTGGGGAAAGGAGGGAGGTAGGGGGGGGGTTCACTGATTGGATTACACGGTTTCGGTCGATGATCTGTTTTGATAACGACCGAATGACCGAATGGCTTGTCTGAAATTTTTGGCTGCCAGTGGATTGTTTTTACTTTTCTTTTCTTTTCTTTTTTTGTATTAATGGCTCGTTTGGAGTTTTTTAATTGTCTTTGGCTTGTCTGTATACATTACCTGTTAATGTTTATTTTTATTTTTTAAAGCTGGTTGATGGATGGCGTTCGGTTGTGCGAAAAATCTAATACTTCGCATTGGTTATTTGCGGAAGGGAAAGGTTTAGGGGAGGCGGGTGGGTGGGAGGGGGTGGGCAGACAGGGGGACATTGCGGAAGTGGCCAGCTGGTTGTCGGCTGGAATGGCGTCAACCAGCTGTTGGGCAGTAAAGGAGGTGGTTACATTAATCTCTGTGATCTCGAAGCAAGTTGTTTTTGTTAGCAGAGAAGGATCACTGTATCCAATGTTTGGTGTAGGGATTACGCAGGACGTGTGTGGTGGTGTCATCCTGGGGGTTGTGTGGGGGGGGGGGAGAGGTCCTTCGTCATCAAAGGGTCATCTCCCTCCTTAACCCTCCCCCCCCCCCTCCCCTTCCCCCCGGGTCCGCCTCCTCCCGCTCTTTTAACTCCTCTTCTCCCTCTTTTTACTCCCCTCCTGTCTTCTCTTCCCTTCGTACCTTTCTTTTTGTATCACCTTTGCTTTATTTCTCTTCCTTCTGTTTACCTTCTTTCTTCTGTCTTCCTTCCATCTCTCTCTCTCCACTCCCCTGCCCCCACCCTCACTCAAATTTTCCCTTCTCTCTTCTTTACCTTCTCTTTCCTTCTTCCACTTTTATCCTCTCCATCTCAACGTTCACCTCTTCTCACTGCTACTTTTTATTTTTTATGATTCTCGTATATTCTTCTCTCTCTCTCTCTCTCTTCTCTCTCTCCTCTCTCTTCTCTCTCTCTCTCTCTCTCTCGTCTCTCCTTCTTTTTCTCATGGTGGCATTTGGCCGATTTTTCTTACTTTACCTTTCATCTCCCTTCGCCTTCCCTTTCGCTTCTCTTTTCTTTCTCCTCTCCTGTATTGTCTCCTCCCCCTTCCTTCCTACTATTTATCTTTATCCTCTTACCTCCTCGCCTTTCCCTCTTCCCCTTTCCTCCTCCATCCTCTCCCTCTTTTTACCCCCTTTCCCCTTCCCCCCCTCCCCCTTTCCTTTCACCCCCTCCCCCCTCGCCCTGAGGACCCCAGGACACGGGGAACGCCCCAATTGCGAGCTCTCCCGCCCTCTCGGATACAGAATAAATAAAAGCTGACAATGGGAGTCGCTTTGCAAGGCTGATTTTCGGAGGATCAGGTTTGCAACATTGCCAATACGATTAATGAGGGAGAGTAAGGTATAAGGGGGTATGAGGGTACGGGGGAGAGGGAGGAAGGGGGAAGGGGTTGGGAGGGAGGGGGGGAGGGAGAGGGAGAAGGAGGAGGAAGAGAGAAGAGAGAGGGAGGGAGGGAGGAAGAGAAAGAGAGGGAGGGAGAGAGGAAGGGAGAGAATAAGGACTGGGAAAGGGAGAGAAAGAGGAAGAGGGAAAGGAGGTGAAGAAAGGGATTGGGGTATAGGGGAGGGAGGGCCAATGGGTAATTCCCCCATTCATATATGAAGCGTGATGATATTTCATACACCGTACGTTAACACTTATTTTTTAAAGTGAGATGATAGTTCATGGAGAGATGGAGAGAGAGAGAGAGAGAGAGAGAGAGAGAGAGAGAGAGAGAGAGAGAGAGAGAGAGAGAGAGAGAGAGAGAGAGAGAGAGAGAGAGTGAGAGTGACAGAACGAAAGAAAGAAAGAGAGAGATAGCGAAAGAAAACGAGAGAGAGACAGAACGAAAGAAAGAGTGAGAGCGAGCGAATGAGAAAGAGAGAAACAAGGCGATAAAAGACCAAGAGAGCAGAGGCGATGTACACAGGGGGATCCGAGAGGTGGGGGGGGGCGTCTCGGAGGGAGCAAGCGTATCCAGGGCGGGCGAAAGGGGCGGCGGGCGGAGGCAGGGTGTCTTAGGTTCTTAGCCTCAAGCCTTCTCGTGTTCGGATCTACGAGACAAGGGGCGTTGTAGGAGCGTGTTCGGGACGCCGGGAGGAGAGGCGGCGGCAGGAGGCGGCGCTCGGACAGCCCCTACATGCGGTCCTTCAGCAGGAGAATGAGGAGGGGTAAGGGGTCGCGAAGTCTTCTTCCTTCGTCCTTCTTCGTCTGCTTTTTTTTTCTTTTTTTTCCTATTTTCTCTTTTTCCTTATCTTTCTCTTATTTTTTGTTTTTCTTATTTCTTCTCTCTTAGAAATAATCGAAAAAAAAAAACGAACACCAGGACGAGGGATGATAAAACGGATATTTTTTAACGCGAAAGGGGAAAGGGGAATGGGGAGGCGGCCGTCGGGGCGTGACGTCACGACCGGGGCCGCGGGCAGACTGCGAATCGTCATCAACAAACTTCCGGTGACGTCATCTAACTGCCCATCGGCCGGCGGGGATCGGCGATCGGCGCGGTTGCGGTCGTTGTTGCATCATGTCGCAGCTTAAACGGGTGACGGGAGCATTTTGTGATCTGTTTTTAAGGACTGCCGAAGGAGGGGGGGGGGGGAGAGAGGGAGGAGGAGAGGAGGGGGGGAGGAGGGAGGGGGGGGGAGGAGGAGGAGGGGGTGGAGAGGAAAAGGTGGAGGGAGGGAGGGAGGGGAATGGGAGTGTGAGAACGGGGGTTTATTAATTTCTTTCGCTCGTTGTAGCTATCTTTAGTCTTTCTTTGATCTCTCCCTCCTCTCCCTCCCCCTCCCCCTCCTCTCCCTCTCTCTTTTCCCCCTCTCTCCCACCTCTCTCCCCCTCTCCCACTCTCTCTCCCCCTTCCCACCTCTCTCCTCTCTCCCTCTCTCCTCTCTCTCTCTCTCTCTCTCTCTCTCTCTCTCTCTCTCTCTTCTCTCTCTCTCTCTCTCTCTCTCTCTCTCTCTCTCTCTCTCTCTCTCTCACTCACTCACTCACTCACTCACATTCTCCCAATTCCTTCCTCTCATCCCCTTCCCCTTTCTCTCTCTCTCTCTCTCTCCTCCTCTTCTCAGTCTCCTCGAATTGTCTCGAAGTAAAGAGAAGCACGATAATGGAAAGTATTTAATTTTCATACGTAATTATTGGGTTTTGATTATGAGAGAGAAAACCCGATAGAGTATAAATTGATTTTGGATTGGTTTTCGTATTTCCTTCTGGCCTTCATCGGACTCTCGTATTTTTGGATATCTAAAATGTAATTAGGTTGGCTTTTGGATGCGTTGCTTGTGTGTAGGTCGCACACGGACACACGCACGCACGCGCGCGCACCCACACACGCATAAACACACACACATACACACACGCACACATAAACACACACACACATTATATATTTATAGATAGATAGAGGTAGATAGAGATAAGTATGTATAATGGAATTTTATTTTGCATTGAACATGCGTCCATATGCCGTGATTGTGTCTATTTTCGTGTGTGTCACCTCTCTCAGTCTGTGTATCTACATATCTGCACGTCATTGCACTCCCCATACAATATGCACATCCGCGTGCGTGCGTGCGTGCGTGCGTGCGCGGCCCCTAATCCGGCCCGACACGGACAGCGCCCGGGGGAGGGGGAGGTGACCCGACCCGGCCTGACCTCGGCCCGCAGAGGACCTGGCCGCCCGGAATGCGGACCAGCGACGACGGGCCCGCGGACGGCTCGGCGAAGTCGTGATGTCAGGTCCCGCTCGGGGGGGAAAAAGGAGAAACTCGAGCCAGGTTAACAGCGGGCGAGAGAGGGTATTAGGTACAGTTGTCCACACTCGGCGCGGTCCAAAACAGGGGGCAAAAACGCGCAAGAACAACAAACACTTTCGAATGGTGCAAGGACGGGGCAGGGCGCTTACGCCGTCGGGCCGCGCGGATGAGGAACAGCGGTAGCCAGTTTTTTTTTTTTTTTTTTTTTTTTTTTCTTGGGTTGGTGTTAGCTCTTTCGTTCTTTTTTCTTTTTGTTTATTTATTTATTTACTTTTTTGGTTTATTTAATTTGGCTGTCTCTTCTCTCTCTCTCTCTCTCTCTCTCTCTCTCTCTCTCTCTCTCTCTCTCTCTCTCTCTCTCTCTCTCTCTCTCTCTCTCTCTCTCTCTCTCTCTCTCTCTCCCCTCCCCCTCCTCCCTTCCCTCCCTCCCCTCCCTCCCCCTCCCTCCCTCATTTTCCCCTTCCCTCCTTCCCTCCACTTATCCTTCCTCCATCCCTCCAACTCAGTTCACTCGTATCCTTTTAATCCTCCCTTTACATCCCCGCATGTCCCTCCCATACATCCTCCTCGTCCCAACATGGTAATTAAAGAGACAAAAAAAAAATAATCGTCTTACAACTGCGGCCAAAATCGAGTCCAGTGAGACACCGTCGCTGTGTGGAGGTCGACCTGCGAAGTGGTCAAGCGGAAACATACAGGTTCTTTTGTGGGGAGGGGGTGGGGTGGGTACGTCTTCCCCCCTGGCTACTCCCGTCTCCTGCTCCTTCTTCCCGTCTCTCTCTTCTTATCCTTATCCTTACCCTTCTCCTGGTCTCTGCTCTTCTTCCTTATTTTTTCCCCATCGTCTTCTACTTCTCCCTTATCCTCCCCTTGCCTCTCCCCTCATCCTCCTCCCCTTCCTTATCCCTTACCTCATCCTCATTCTTTCCCTTTTCCCGGGACACTGAAGAGGATCTCTCTCTCTCTCTCTCTCTCTCTCTCTCTCTCTCTCTCTCTCCTCTCTCTCTCTCTCTCTCTCTCTCTCTCTCTCTCTCTCTCTCTCTCTCTCTCTCAGGTCCCTATGGGAAGTGCACGTCAATTCCGTTATTCCATTTCTTTCGACTTTATCTAATTAATCGTGTGATTGCGTGGCTCGCGGTGGCAGGATTCAGGGCCGGGATGCGCGTGGTCTGCGGCGGAAAGGGTGGGGTGGAGGGGTTCACTTAATTAGGTGGCAGGTTGGGGCGTCGTCGGCGGCCGGCGCGAACACCTGTAGGTTGGGGGGGGATGGTTTGTTAATGCGCCTCGGGATTGTTCTGTTTTATCTACCTCTGCTCTTGTCTTGTCTTGTTGTGTTTCTCTCTTTTTCTGTCTCTCTCTCTCTCTCTCCTCTCTCTCTCTCTCTCTCTCTCTCTCTCGTCTCTCTCTCTTCTCTCTCTCTCCTCTCTCTCTCTCTCTCTCTCTCTCTCCTCTCTCTCACGCGCAAGCACACAACACACACACACACACACACACACACACACACACACACACACACACACACACAACACACAACACACACACACAACACACACCACACATCCCCTCCCTCCCCTCCCCTCCCCTCCCCCAGACCATCTCGCGACCTAACCGAATTATTATTTTTCTAAAAAAAAGTCGAATGGATATCTGTTCGCTGATGACTTGATGCAGCGTGTTTACTCTATTATTGCGTTCGAAGCCCCGCCGTCAATCAAATTATCGGCGTGTCTGTAATCGGGTGTTTGATGAGTGATGGACAAGCGCCATGCCGGTTGTTCTGGTGGAGCCGCTGTCGGAGAGGGCCGAGTGATGGTGAAAGTGGCGCACATGGGGACGTACACAGTTGTGCGTACGCTCGCGTTCTTGCGTGCAGTCACACTTATGCACACACACACACACACAACACACACACACACACACACACACACACACACACACACACACACACACACACACACACACACACACACACACACAACACACACACACACACACACACACACACACACACACACACACACACACACACACCCACACACACACACACACACTCACACACACACACACACACACAACACACACACACACACACACACACACACACACAGCACACACACACACACACACACACACACACACACACACAAGGCCTTCTTAAACACATGCGGTCATTGGTTTATACACACGTGCACTCGCGCGTGTATGGGTGAGTGAGTGAATGAGAAACAAAATGAGGAGAGGAGAGAGACGGAAAAGTTATTAGCGCAATAAGAGAGAAAAGAGAAAGAGAAGAATTTTTTTATAGATAACATGTAACAGATAGTAGTGTATGTGTGTTATGTTTATTAACGTTTGCAGGAGAGTATCAAGGTGTCTGCCGTTCAGGGGTATCAGGGCATCGAGGCCCTCATACCGATCCCTTATCCCCCTACTGCTACTAGGCAGAGGAGGGGGTGGGGGGTGGGGGGGGGGGAGAGAAACAGGGGCAGGGTCTCTCACGTCATGACATTTATGCTGCTCTTAGTTTCAAGATCGGATGACTCGCTTCTTCTGACATGCTGACATGTTTTGTTATTAGGCTGGGCGTGCGGGGTGGGGGGTGTCTCTGGTGGGTGGGAGGGGGGTATGTGGTGGGCGGGGAGAGGGGGAGGAGATGGGGGAAAGGCAAGGGGAGGGGGGGAGGGGTTGTGAGAAGTGTTGATCCTCGTCTGACCTCTCGAGGAGATGGAGGACGACCTTCGCGTTCGGTGGGGCGTGACCTCCTCTCGCTCTCCAGTCCGTGTCCCGCTCGGCCTTCAGGTGGAGGTCTTGCAGTCGGCTCGAAGGAGGGGGTCGATGTTGGGGGGGGGGTGCTTCTGCTCGGTTGAATAGAAGGGGGGGTTAAGGAACAGACTCATTCTGTCTCTCTCTCATATAATCTGTTTCGTATTCTCTCTCTCTCTCTCTCTCTCTCTCTCTCTCTCTCTCTCTCTCTCTCTCTCTCTCCTCTCTCTCTCTCTTCTCTCTCTCCTCTCTTCTCTCTCTCTCTCCCTCCCTCCCTCCCTCCTCTCTCCCTCCCCCTCTCTCTCCCTCTTTTCCCCTTCCCCTCCCCCCCCACACACACACGTATACCACACATCTCCAACCACAGAATAAAAAGCGATTCACGAGCTTTTAGTACACGCGGCCGCATGGGACGAGCTATATAATTTTTCTCGGGGTGGGGGGGGTGGGGGGGCAAGCAGCTGCCTATTAAGAACTCTTATCTCGGTGTTAAGTGCTTCGAGCGGACGAAATAGAGTCTCGATGCAATTAGTCGGTCGAATCGTGCAACGGCTTCCCGGTCGCAGTAAAAAAAAAAAAAGAAAAAAGAAAAAAAAGAATTGGAATATTAGACGTAAACAGTTCGATTTGAGAAAGAGGAAGGATAGCGGAGGAGGTGGAATGATAATGAAGGACGAAGAGTGGATTAAGATGATGATGATGATTCATGGGTGATTATCTGGAGCAAAATAACAATAATTGAAGAGCGACATGGCGGCGAGTCGGAGTGCCCTTTTGAAGACTGCCACGCTTCGTTGTGCTCTCGCGGCGCCGCTTTTAGTGCTGGAACCTGGCGGCGGCGGCGGGGAGGGGTCCACGAGGCTCGCTTTCCCGTGTTGTTCTAGTGTCGGTTCGCCCTTATTGACGAGGACTGTATTCTTTTTTGTGATGTTTGAATTAATATGTTTACAAGTGTTGATGTTCCTGGTCTCGGCTTGAGTGTGGGATGATTTATCGTCACTGTTATATATATATATATATATATTTGCGTTTCGGGGAATATGGGAAACTGGGATTCACGCGGAAACCCTGAAATAATCACGGATTCCATGTAATCGCTGTGGCCATCAACAGGTACAGTTATTTCGCGAAAAAATGTGTGTGTGTGTATATATATATATATATATATATATATATATATATATATAGATACATATATACATATATATTTATGTATATATAACATGATACCCTTAGAGTAGTTTCTGTGGTATATCAATAATGCATTGGCGTCCAAAATATTGACTATATCTGCAAAAAAAAAAAAAAAAAAAAAAAAACGCAATTAAGAAAAAATGGTCACAATTACATGAAATTCCTGATTATTCAGGGTTTACGTGTAATCTCTAGTTTCACATATTCATTGTAACATGCGTATATATATTTTGTGTGTGTGTGTGTGTGTGTGTATGTATGTCTGTGTCTATTTGTATGTGTCTGTGTGTGTGTGTGTGTGTGTATGTCTGTCTGTGTGTGTGCTAGTAAGAAAGCCATGAACATGTATAGTTAGGTAGGTAGGTAAATAGATAGATATGCAAATATGCAAATATATGTGCGTGCGTGTAAACTGATTGATAGCAGATATGCATGTACATATTCTGTCGTGTGCGGTATCTAAATTCCTGTTGATATAGATATCGGAATCCCTCGCGCCTCGATGACCACCTTCCCCTCCCCCCCCCCCTGCCTTCAGCTCATCACCCAGCTTTCCCCCGCTCCCCCCTCCCCTGTCCCAGTCCAATACCCACCTCCCCCTCTCCCCCTTCTTCCCCAGCCATCCCCCCGCCTCCACCACCTCCCTCCAGTCCATCACCCCAGCCTCCCCCCCCCTCCCCTGTCCAGTCCCATCACCCCACCCTCCCTCTCCCTCTCCCCCTCCCCTGTCAAGTCCATCACCCCCCTCCCCCTCCCCTGTCCCCAGTCCCTCACCCTCATCCTCCCACACCACCCACCCCTATCCCCAGTCCATCACCCTCCCCCACCCCAGTCCTCCGCCTGAGTGTGGTTGGCCATTTTCACGCCAGAGTCGCTGCCGGAGGGAGAAGGAGGAGGGAGGGGGAGACGCGCGGGGGGTAGGGGGACATCGCTCGGCTGGTCATCTGATAATTCCGTCCCGGTGGTCAGCTGTGTCCGTGGGGCCCATGCCCCGCCCGCGTCCCTCCTGCTGCTACTGCTGGCGGTGCGGGCGGGTGAGGTCGCTGCTGCGCGCTACTTGTTACGGTCCGAGGGTCTGGAGGAAGGGGATGGGTGGGGGAGGATGGGGGAGGGGGATTTGGTTTGTTTGTGGTGCTTTTTTTTTGGGGGGAGGATGGGAGGGGGGGGCGGAGGAGTGGTGCTTTTTTGGTCGGGATGCTCCTTGTTTGATTTTTCTTTCATTTTGTATTTTTTTCGGTTTGTCAATTTCTCTCTCTCTCTCTCTCTCTCTCCTCTCTCTCTCTCTCTCTCTCTCTCTCTCTCTCTCTCTCTCTCTCTCTCTCTCTCTCCTCTCCTCTCTCTCTCTCTCTCTCCCCTCTCCTCTCCCCCCCCCCCACCATTTGTGTGTGTATTTACACGCCGTGCACGCACACAACCTAGGCCACGAGGAGGTGGTGGAAGGCCCTTGGGTCGGGGGTGGAGGTGGGGGGGGGTAAATTGCATTTATACATCCTGTCGAGCTCCACAGGTCTCGTCCAAAACCTCGCGCTGATTAATTTTATGTATTCAGTTTTGTTTTTTAAGTTTATCTACATAAAGAATACACGCAACATATATTATAAAACTTAGGGACACATAGTAGAAGAGAGAGAGAGAGAGAGAGAGAGTGAGAGAGAGAGAGAGAGAGAGAGAGAGAGAGAGAGAGAGAGAGAGAGAGAGAGAGAGCGAGAGAGACAGAGACAGAGACAGAGACAGAGAGAAGAGAGAGAGAGAGAGAAGAGCGAGAGAGAGGAGAGAGAGCGAGCGAGAGAGAGAGAGAGAGAGTGAGAGAGCGAGTGTCAACCCAGACCTTCGCGTGTCGCACCGGCCAGCCCTCGCAGGTGTCCGTTAAGAAGAGCCACATTGTTCCGAGCACCGCGTCCTGCGCCAAACGATTCATCTGAGGCCACGAGCTCTCGCGCTTGAGGTCGTGGATCACCTGTTTCTGAGGAATTCCCCCTCCCTCCTTCTTTTTTTTCGTTCCCTCTCTTCCTTTTTTCCCTTTCCCCCTTCCTAACCTCCCTTCTAGTTCCCTTCTCCCTTCCTTTTCTCCCCTTCCTTCCCCCCTCTTCCTTCCTTCCCCTCCCTTCCTATTTCCCCCTCCTCTCCTTCTTATTTCCCCCCCTCCCTTCCTATTTCCCCCTCCCTCCCTTCCTATTTCCCCCTCCCTCCCTTCCTATTATCCTCCTCCCCTCCTATTTATCCTCCTTCCTATTTTCCCCTCCCTGCCTTCCTAGTTTCCCCTCACTCCCTTCCTATTTCCCCTCCCTCCTTTCCTAATTCCCCCTCCCTCCCTTCCTAGTTCCCCTTTTCCCTCCCCTCCTCCCTTCCCTATTTTTTCCTCCTTCCCTTCCTATTTCCCCGCCCTCCCTCCCTTCCTATTTTATCCCTCCCTCCCTTCCTATTTTCGCCCCTCCTTCCTATTTTCCCTCCCTCCCTTCCCCTCCCCCTCCTCCCCCTCCTATTTCCCCTCCCTTCCCCCTTCCCCCTCCTCCCTTCCCCCTCCCCCCTCCCCCCTGCACACACATACGTTCCGTCGACGGGCGTTTTATTAAGTAATCCGATCGTATTTGCTCTTCTCCGGTGGAACTTTCAGCGGCCGTTCCTCGCACGTTCTTGGGTAACCGAATTGGCTCTGTGCAAATACCGTCTTGCGTTACCCTGGGATGGACTGTCCCCACGTGGCATGGGTCTCGCCGCGTGACCTATTTTGGCCCTTGAGACCCTGCCGCGTTGGGGCCGTTTTAGAATGCGGGGCGAAAATAGAGAAATATTCATAATGAGATACGTGCTCTCCAGGTGGGGAGGAGGGAGAGAGGATGGCACGCCAAAGACGCCGCTATGGAGGTCGGGCAGAGAGCTCATTTTCCCAACCGTCTCGGGAAGCGCCGAGTGCTGGCCCTCGAGTGTCTTGGCTGCGGGCGAAGACAGTGCTTTAATGACCGGGTTCTCGTGAATGGTAATTAAGAAAAACCCGCAGCTTATGCATTGGTTATTACGTATTCATTATATTTCGGGATTAAGGGAATATTACCCGTGTATGAACCTCACTTAAGCCTTGATGAATAAACATTAGGTCACCAGATCGGGAATTTTGTTTGCTGGCTGTGGCGTTGTTGTGAGCGAGTGACAGCTGGTTTTGAGGGGCGCCGCTGTGCAGTTTCGTGCTTTGGTGGAATTTTTAGTCATTTTGTCCGGAATTTGCGTTTACAAAGTTTTTTTTTTCCTTCGTAATTTGACAGAAAAAAATGGAGGAAAGATTTTGATATCAGAAATTGATTATTGTAGAGAAACAAGGAACAGTATGATTGAAAGAGAGAAAAGAATCATAATGGTATGATATAAAAAATGGAAAGGAGAATTTTACACCAGTTCAGAATATTTAATATTGTAGAGAAAAAAAAGGAACATTATGACTGGAAGAGAAATAAAAGTGTTTCAGATTCCCCTCCGTTCTCGAAAGTATGACGGAGTGACCTCGGGAAGGCCACGGAGCCCGGGTTAACGAGCGGGCAAGACAGGTCAACGCCGGCTTGTCGAAGGTCAAAGTCGGGGGTCATCCATGAATGATTTTCCTCGCTGTCGTGACCACATTCTCGGCCGAGGCGGGAAACGGAGGAGAAAGATCAACCGCCGGCGAGGAAATTGCATTAAATTGGCCTTTCTCTATCGCCATGTTCATGAATCAACTTCCTTTACGCTCGTTAAGAGAATGTCTCGGAAGCTGAGGGTAAGATTTATTTTATTTTTGTTTATTTTTTTCATTTTCTTATGTATTCAGTTTTATTCTTATTATTATTGTTGTTTATTTTTTATTATTTTTTTTTTTGTTCGTTCGCCCGGCGTTTTGGCAGCGTTCGCATATGATGATAATCCGCGCATGCCCGGATTGGCTGGCGGTTTTGGCGGGAAGGCGACCAGTGACGTAGGGAGAGGAAGTGAAAAGACGTCCATCTTTCCTTTAAGGTTTATGGCATTTATTCTTACACGAAAGAGAGGCAAGAGGGGAATATATGTGAAGAGATAATGGGACAAAAAGAAGGGAAGGAGAAGATGGAGAAGTAGAAGGAAAATAAGCAGGAGAAGGAGAAGGCGAAAGAGAGCAGGAGACAGAGAAGAGAGAGAGAGAGAGAGAGAGAGAGAGAGAGAGAGAGAGAGAGAGAGAGAGAGAGAGAGAGAGAGAGAGAGAGAGAGAGAGAGATGAGAGAAAGCGTAATACAGGAATGCGAATATGAGAGTTGAAGAAATGAGAGAGAGAGAAATAATTACACTTATCAACAATACTACTCGGATTATCCCATCGCCAATTCACAACGATCACCCCCACATAACCCTCCTCATTTAGACTCGAATCCTAGAATCCTAATCACTTTTTTTTTAAATTAACATCCATCGACTTGGTATTTTGGCGTTTGTGAATGAGTTACGAGTCCAGCGCCATCTACAATTCGCGCCGAAATGAGAAATGGCCGAGAGCGGGCGCGCGCGAGAGCTCATAAATGGCTTCGGGAGTTCACTTAAACGGGCGTATTTGCATGTGTACAATGGCGCTAATGAGCTCGGGTATGAAGCCTGGGGTCGAGGGCTTCCTTTTGCGGTTTGTCGTGGCACCCCAAGCCGGTCGGTGGGAGGGGAGGGTAGGGAGGGTTGGGGCGGGGAGGTGGTGTTTTCGCAGTTTCTCTTCTCTCTTTCGCTTTCTGGCTCGTTTCCTCTCTCTCTCTCTCTCTCTCTCTCTCTGTCTCTTCTCTTCCTCTCCTCCTCTCTCTCTCTCTCTCTCTCTCTCTCTCTCTCTCTCTCTCCTCTCTCTCTCTCTCTCCTCTCTCTTCTCACTTCCTTTCTTTCTTCTCTCCCTCCGCTTTGCTCTGATGATCACCGGGCGTCACGAGCGGAGAGGAGCAGGAATCATCATCACTCAATCACCACCATCACCACCACCATCATCATCATCAATCAATTATCATCATTATCATCATTATCAATCATCATCTCACCATCATCATCACCACCACCACCATCATCATCACCATCATCACCGCCATCATCACCACCATCGTCATCATCGCAAGTGCGGAATCCGGAAGTATGGAAGAAAACGGATTCGTTCTCACTCCCCCAAAGAGGATTGTTAAGTCGGTGTTCGCATTTCGAAAATAAAAA
>NW_020869546.1:230019-235019 GCF_003789085.1 Penaeus vannamei | reverse complement strand
TCCCGTTATTTCTTTTCTATTTTTGTTATTGTATTGTAATCGATAAGAATAGGATTTCTTACGTTTTTTTTTTTTTTACTTCTTTTTTGTTCTTTAATATTCTACTTCCTTGTTGGGAAGTTTGGAGGAGACTTTGCGCTACGCTCGAAGAATCGCGGCGGCCGGCTCGGGGTTCCAACAACGTGCGGAGCGGAAAAGGCGTCACTTTGGGCCCGAATTGTCCACGCCCGAACGAAGTCGGTCGGGGAGGGATGGGGCGCTCAACCCGGTCAGATATATTTATTGTCCTTCGAGTGCAAGGGACCGTGTCTTGTTAAATCTTTTTTGAACGAGAATTTGGGGAAAAATCCTTTGCACATTTTTTTTCCCGCGTCTTTTCCCGAATAATGGCGGGGGGCGTGAAGGCGAAGAAGCTTCTCGATGTTTTTTATCGGCGGCCGCGATTGGAATTAGTTTGGAAGTGATAATCGGAGGGTGATATTTCGCAGGAGGATATTGAAACCGCATGCACCTCGGAGCCAATATTGCACCTTCAATTGCACGCTTGCACGACCGCCATTGATATGTGTCGCGTCGGCGGGGTGTGAGGGAATTCGGCGCGGGGGGGAGGGGGGGGGGGGGGCTCTTTCTGTCTCTCCGTTTGCCTGTCTTTTTGTTTTTTTGGTTTATGTTTGTGTTTGGTTGTTTGTTTATGTTTGTTTGTTTGTGTTTGGTTTGTTTATGTTTGTGTTTGGTTGTTTATGTTTGTTTGGTTGTTTGTTTATGTTTGTGTTTGGTTGTTTGTTTATGTTTGTGATTGGTTTGTTTATGTTTATTTGCCTTTTTTCGTTTCTGTAGTTTTTTTTTTATCTTTGTGTTTGTTTATTGGCTGTTCTCGTGTTTATATGTTTGTTTGTGTTTGTTTTTTTTCGTTTAATTGTCTGCGTGTTTGTGCGTGCAGTGAAAATACATGTCATGGCAGACGAGTACGTGCGCTTGTATGTCCGTTTGTTGGTCTGTCTGAGCGTCTATATTTCGTGTTTATCCTTCCCTATGCGTTTCTCTGCGCCGCCCTTTTGAGATCAAAGTTCAGCGTTACGAGATAAAGTGGAAATAATTGAACGAAGCGAAGCAAGTTATATGAAATGAAAAGGAGAGGGACCCTAGAGACAAAGGGGCGAAGGGAGGGGGAATAGGTACTGACATGGAAACGTAAATTAAGAGAGAAAGAGTGAGGGAGAGATCCTGGCATGAAAGGAGGTCGGCGAGAGAGAGAGAGGAGAGAGAGAGAGAGAGAGAGAGAGAGAGAGAGAGAGAGAGAGAGAGAGAGAGAGAGAGAGAGAGAGAGAGAGAGAGAGAGAGAGAGAGAGAGTGATGGGAGGGAGGATGTGAGGATGAGGAAAGAGGGAAGGAGGAAAGAAAGATAGATGGAGGGGGGAGGAAGAGAGAGAGGGAGGCGGGGGATGGGAGGGGAAAAGGGAGGATGAGAGGAAGAGAGAGGGAAGGAGGGAAAGATAGATGAGGGGGGGAGGGAGGAAAGAGGGAGAGAAGTGAGGAAGGAAAGTAGAGGGAGAGGAAGAAGAAGAAGGAGGAGGAGGTAGGAGTAGGACTCAGAGAAAGGAGTCACACAGAAAGTATAAAACAAAGGAAATAAAGACAAGACGAAGTCAAGAGAAAAGAACGAACAGCAAATAACAGACCAAGAAAAGGAGAACGGGAATATTATCAAGTGATCAGATACTAGAAGAAGAAGAAGAAGAAGAAGAAGAAGAAAAAGTGAAGACAAGGATTCCGAGGTCTCAGAGAAATAGCTCAAGCGCTCAGATAATTGGGAGACAATTGATGGACGTGGGAGCGAGAGGGAGAAGGCGAAGGAGGAGGAGGAGGGAATAAAGACGGTGGAAAAAGGAAAGAGGGGAATGAAGACAGTGGAAGAGGGAGGAGGAAAAATACGAGAAGGTTATTACTGGGGAGGTGAAGGAGTAGGTATGGCGGTCGGGAATGGATAATTAACAATTGATTTTAGAAGGTCGGGAGGTACTGGATGAGGAAGAGTCCGAAGGCGGGGATGGGGAAGGGGTGTTCCTCGAGAGGGGAGACGTCGACGACCGCGCGGGATAAAGGGAGGATGAAGGAGGGGGAGGGGATGGACGAGAAGGGGAGGGGGGTGGGTGGAGAGATGGAGGAGGGCGGGAGCGAGGGATGGGAGGGGGGGATGAATGGGAGAGGAAGGGGTGTGGAGGGATGGGGAAGGGAGGGGAGTGGGGAGGGGGAGAAGAGAGAGGAGGGGAGGAGGAGGAGGAAGGGAAGGAGAGGGGGAGGTGGAGAGGGGATGATGGGGAGAGAGAAGAAAGGTGTGGAGGAGGGAGGGAGGTGGGGAGGAGGGATGAGGAGAGAGAGGGGGGATGGGAGGGAGGGAGGAAGAGATGAATGGATGGAGGTGGGGGGGGGAAGGGAGGGGAGGTGGGATGAAGGGATGAATAGAAGAATGAAGGACTGAGGGAAGGATAAATGGATAGACGGAGGAAGGGAAGGATGAACGGATAGAGAAGGAGAGGGAGATAGAAGGATAAATGGATGAATGGTTAGAAGGAGAGAGGGGGTGCAAGGAGGGAAGGTGATAGGAGTAGGGTAGTGACACAGAAAGTATAAAACAAAGGAAATAAAGACAAGACGAAGTCAAGAGGAGAACAGGTAAGTGAAAAAGAGATGAAGAGGGGAGGAAAGGAAGGAGAGGGAGGGAAGGTTGGAGGAGTTAGGGTGAGAGGGAAGGAGAATGAGGGAGGAAGAAGGAAGGTAGGAAAGAATAAAGGGAGGGAAGGCCTTAGGGCGAGAGAGAGAGAGAGAGAGAGAGAGAGAGAGAGAGAGAGAGAGAGAGAGAGAGAGAGAGAGAGAGAGAGAGAGAGAGAGAAGAGAGAGAGAGAGAGAGAGAGAAAGAGAGCGAGCGAGCGAGCGAGAAAGAATGAGAGAGAGAGAGAGAATGAAAGAGAAAGAGAGAGCGAGTGAGTTTTGTGTCTTGATTACCTCAGACCGGCGTCAATAACCGTGAGAAGGCTGGTATTAATACCCCGTTACAGGCTGTATTAACATCTTCATTCACACAGTTTATTGGGGGCAATTTCTCACTTCTTGGAGTGGGAGGGGGAGGGGGAGTCCTTCTCTCTCCTCCCCCTCCCTCCCGCCCCCCCCCAACCCTCCCTCTGCCTCACCTACCGTCCTCTTTTTCCTCTCGTCTTTATCCGACTTCCCCTTCGTCTCAAAACGCCTTCTCTTTCCATTCCTGGTTCCTCCTCCATCTTCTTCTTCCTTCTCCTCCCTTTTCCTCCTCCCTCTCCTCCTCCTCTCCTCCTCTCATTCCTTCTCCTCCCTCCTCTCCTCCTCCTCCTCCCTCCACCCTCCCTCCCCTCTTCCTTCGTACCTCCTCCTCCTCCTCTCTCCTCCCCTCTTCCTCTTCCTCTTATTTTCTCCCTCTCCTCCGCACTTCCTCCTCCTCTGCTTTTTCCTCCTCTCCTACTCCTCTCTCCTCTCCTCGTCTTTATCATCCTTGATTGGGCGCTTGGGGGTGACGAGCCGCCCTGAAGACAAGGTAATTTGGCTGATTGTTTGTTTGATCGTCCATCTCGCCTCCTGTCCTCCTCTCCTCCTGTTTTCCTCCTCCTCCTCTCCTCTGTCTTTCTCCCTCATGCCTCTTCTCACTGTTTTCCATCCTATCTCTCTCCTGTTTTCCTCCTCATCCTCTCCTCTCTGTCTTTCTCCTCCTCCTCTCCTCCTGTTTTCCTCCTCATCCTCTCCTCTGTCTTTCTTCTTTTGGGCATAGTTATTGTCTCTTTCTTTTCCTTTCTTCTTTCTTTTCCCATTTTGCCTCCCTTGTCCTTTCCATTGCTTCCGTCTTTTTCTTGGTTCTTTTATCTTTTCCTTTCCTTCTTCTTTCCCCTCCCTCCCTCTCCTTTTTCACCTCCTTCCTTCCTCCCTTCTTCCTTTCCACCTCCTTTCCTCCTCCTTTCCACCTCCTTGCCTCCTTCTTTCCTCCTCCTTGCTTCTTTCTTTCCTCCTCCTTTCCTCCTCCTTGCCTCCTACTCCATTCCCTTGCGTGAAGGTTGTCGTAGGAGCGTGTCAAGCCTTTATGAAGGTAACAGGTGAGCGAGAATTAAAGGGTTTATAGGGTGTTCACGGCGAGGGGTGAGGGGGGTGAGGGGGAGGGGGGGTGAGGATGGGGAGGGGGAAGATGGGATAAGAGGGAGGGAGGGGGAAGGATGGGGAGGGGAGGGGGGAGGGGGAAGGATGGGATATGGAGGGGAGGGGAGGGGGGAGGAAAGGGTAACAGTAGGTATGGTGGTTGGGGAGAGGGGGAAGGGGAGGGGGAGGAAATAGGGATGGATGTCTGGGGAGAAGGGGAGGGAAATGGGGTTAGTGGTTGGGGTATAGTAGGCTAGGGGAGGGAGGTTGGGGGAATGGGAGGAGGAAGAAGGAAAAGAGGTTGGGGTTCGTTGTTTGGGGTCGGGGAGGAGGGGAGGAGGGGGGAAGAATATGGGGTTCGTGTTGGGGTTGGGGATTAGGGGGAGGAGTGGGGTGGGTGGTGGATGAGGATCTGGCCGACGAGAATAGAAGAGGAGGTTGGATGTGGGTAAGTGGATATGAAGTTGGGGTTTGAGGTTGCGGTAAAAATTGCAATGGAGGTTTTAGGTTAACGAGGACGTGTTGCAGGTGTGAAGTTTTAAGGTTTTTAAGGCGGAAGTGTAGGGTTTTAAGATGTGGTCAGTAGGTTTGAAGTTTTAAGGTTTTTAAGTGTAGGGTTTTAGGACGTGTTGCAGGTTTGAAGTTTTAAGGGGTTTAAGTGTAGGGTTTAAGACGTGTACAGTAGGTGTGTGCAATAGGTTGAAGTTTTTAAGGTTTTTCAAGGAGGAAGTTAGGGTTTAGACGTGTACAGTAGTTTTAAGGTTTTTTAAGTGTTAGGGTTTTAAGACGTACAGTAGGTTTGAAGTTTTAAGGTTTTTTAAGTGTAGGGTTTTAGACGTGTAACA
>NW_020869546.1:200019-225019 GCF_003789085.1 Penaeus vannamei | reverse complement strand
GGACGACAACGAAGAAGTAGTAGTCCTGGAGGAAGAGGAAGAGGAGGAAGAGGAAGAGGAAAAAGGAATAGGAAAAAGAAGAGGAGGGAATAAAGGACGACGACGACGAAGTAGTCCTGGAGGAAGAGGAGAAAAGGAGGAGGAAGAGGAAGACGACGACGACGAGAAGAAAAGAAGACGAGAAGAAAAAGAGAAGAAGAAGAAGAAAGAAGAAATAGTAATAAGAGGAGGAGGACCTGTGGCGCTCGGGGTCGCAGCGTCTCGAAGCCAAAGGACGTGTTGCGAGCCCCGTTCGTGTGTATGGGAAGGTCGGCCTCGAGGAGTCGGCTTAACGAGTGGTGTGTTCGGGGCGTAATTTATAGGTCCCGGATGTTTTATGGCCTTGTTATCGTTATTATTTATTTGTTGTTGTCCCGCTTGCGCTCGTAGTCCGTAATTTCACTGTATCACTGTATCAATCACAGTCGTGTAGTTATTGGGGTTTGTCAGCGAGAATGAAGGTAGGAAAAAATTGATGGCAAGGAGAGGGAGAGAGAGAGAGAGAGAGAGAGAGAGAGAGAGAGAGAGAGAGAGAGAGAGAGGAGAGAGAGAGAGAGAGAGAGAAGAGAAGAGAGAGAGAGAGAGAGAGAGAGGAGAGAGAGAGAGAGAGAGAGAGAGAGAGGAGAGAGAGAGAGAGAGAGACAGACAGACAGAGACAGCGAGAGAGAGAGAAAGATTGAAAAAAAAAATCAATCCAGGTCGAGATTATATCAGATTATATTGCAGCATCACCATAGGCCACAACTCGCGCAGTGTTGCTAAAAGCACGGCGTCGTCGGCGATGAATGCGGGGGGGGAGGGGAGGGGGGGGGGGGCTGGTCATTTTGCATGCGGCGGTTCGGTCTTTCGGTTTATTCATGGCCGGTGATTGGCGTTCGCGCCGTTAACACCCGATGCAAAACGGTCTGTTTATGATTTTTTTTTCTCTATTTCTTTCTTTATGTATCTCGTTCTCTCTCTTTCTTTCTTTGTCTTTCTTTCTGTCTCTCTCTCGTTCTCTCTTTTTCTTTCTGTCTGTCTGTCTTTCTCTCTCTCTCTCTCTCTCTCTCTCTCTCTTCTCTCTCTCTCTCTCTCTCTCTCTCTCTCTCTCTCTCTCTCTCTCTCTCTCTCTCTCTCTCTCTCCCTCGCTCTCAAATGGCTAAATCCATGCTTTTATTTTTTTATTTTTTCTCTTCTGAATATATGTTTTCGTTCCAACTAGAATGCACTTGTTTATTTATTTTTGTACCGTTAGTCTCTGGATTGTCTGCTCGCATGCACAAGCTCTCCCGTGCGTGCTTGTGGCGAAGGCGTCGCCGGGGTGGTCCTCGAGGGAGCGGAGAGAGAACGGCTCGACTTTTCCTGATTCGGCGAGCGAGCGAACGAGCGGGGAGGGAGGGGGAGAGGGGAGAGGGGCGGAGCGGAGGGGAGAACGATCACGTTTGGCCGGCTTTATCGTCCCCGGGCCCGTGATGGCCGTCATGCGACTTGGGAATTTTAATCAGGATATCAGAGTGCGACCACCATGCACGCCGCACCCGGGAGAGATAAATAATCAGGTGTGGTATCCCGCGGGTGGCACAGAACTTCGCGCCGCCACGTTGTCCGTATCTCCCGCGCAATCATGGCAGCGGCGGCCATATTGGGACTGGGCCGATGGTTCCTTCTGATGGCGAAGGCTGGCGGACGATGCATTATTTATATTTATTACTTTACGATAAAGGATAAAGCCAGGGGTTTCTTTGTGCGCTCGAGAGAGAGGCATTCCTTCTTGCGATGTCTTCTTGACCTCTCGAGACGCTGGTATGATGCAGCTGTTCTGGGTTGGGGTGTTTGTGTTTCTTTGTTTTTCTTTCTGTTTTCTTGTTCTCCCGTTCGTCGCCTTGATCTTCCCGCGCTGTGTATAGATGATATGGGGGGGGGAGGTTTGCTTGGTTAGTTTTTTTTAACCTATCTTTTAAAACCCTAGGATATGTATAAGTAAAGTTAGTGTGACGAAATGGATTGAAATGAATAAAAAAGATGGACACACACACACACACACACACACACACACACACACACACACACACACACACACACACACACACACACACACACACACACACACACACCACACAGAGAGAGAGAGAGAGAGAGAGAGAGAGAGAGAGAGAGAGAGAGAGAGAGAGACAGACAGACAGAGACAGACAGAGAAGCAGATTAGGCAGGCACTGAGGGAAAGACAGAGAAATGCACGGTTTAGAGGGGAGAGGCGAAGGTGAGCGATGTTTCTGTATTAAAGGACAGAGGGGAGAAGATAGCTTACACCGAGGTTGGGAAGGGAAATGGCAGTCCGTGCAAGGGGGACTCAAGCACCCTGGATTTGCCGTCTGTTATGTGTATTTATTTGAAGTATTTGCCTGGAGACCTTCCTTGGCGTTCTTGAGTTACCGTTTTCTTTTGTCTCATTCTCGCTGTCTATGTTTTTTTTTATCTTTTCTTTTTCTTTTTCGTTCTTTCTCTCTCTTTCTTTCGGTTTTGTTCCTTCTCTCTCTTCTCCTCTTTCTTCTCTCTCTCTTTCGCTCTCGCTCTCTCTCCCACTCCCTCCTCTTGTTTAACTCGTCTTTTCTCATTCACAGTTTCCCCCCTCCCTCCTCCTCTCTTGGCCTACCCCCTCTCCTCCCTCCCCCTCCTCCCCTCTCGGCCCCTCCCTCCCTCCCCTCCTCCCCTCTCTCTCCCCTCCTCCCCCTCTAGCCACCCCCTTTCTCCCTCCCCCTCCTCCCCTCTCTCAGCCCACCCCTTCCCCTCCCCCCCTCCCCTCTCACACCCTCTCCCTCCCCCCTCCCCCTCCTTCCCCTCCCTTAGCCCACCCCCTTTTCTCCCTCCCCCCCTCCCCTCCTCTCAGCCCACCCCTTTCTCCCCCCCTTCCTCCCCTCCTCTCAGCCCACCCTCCCCCTCCGCCCCCTCTCAGCCACCCCCTCCCCTCTCCTCCCTCTCAGCCTTCTCAAGCGCCCCCCGCCCCGCCCCGCCCTGACATGAACATATACGGCGAGGTCTTGCTTGGGGCGGGCAGGCTGCAGGAAGGTGGGTGGTACGGAATGGGGTCGGCGGCTGGGCACGGTGGGGTGGGGAAGGTGGGTTAGGGTGGTTGGAAGGTGGTCTGTGGGTGGGTTGGAAGGTGGGTCTGTGGTGGGTTGGAGGTGGGTCTGTTGGTGGTTGGAAGTGGGTCTGTGGGTGGGTGAAGGTGGGTTGTGGGTGGGTTTGGAATGTGGGTCTGTGGGTGGTTGGAAGGTGGGGGTCTGTGGTGGGTTGGAAGGTGGGGGTGGGTGGGTTGGAAGGGTTAGGGTCTGTGGGTGGTGGAAGGTGGGTTCTGTGGTGGGTTGGAAGGTAGTAGGTCTGTGGTTGGTTTGGCGAAGGTAGGTCTGTGGGTGGGTTGGAGGGGGTCAGTGGGTGGGTTGGGAAGGTTGGTCTTGTGGGTGGGTTGGAAGGTGGTCTGTGGTGTGGGTTGGAAGGTGGGTTGTGGTGGGTTGGGGAAGGTGGGTCTGCTGGGTGGGTTGGAAGGTGGGTCTGTGGGTGGGTTGGAAGTGGTGTCTGGTGGGTGGTTTGGAAGGTGGGTCTGTGGGTGGGTATGGGAAGGTGGGTTGTGGGTTAGGGTTGGAAGGGTGGGTTGTGGTGGGTTGGAAGGTGGGTCTGTGGTTGCGTTGGAAGGTGGGTTCTGTTTGGGTGCGTTGGAAGGTGCGGTCTGTGGGTGGGTTGAAGGTGGGTCTGTTGGGTGGTGTGTTTGTGAGGTGTGCGGTTGTGGTATATGGGTGACGTCGTGGGTGGGTTAGAGTTAGGATTCAAAAGGTGGTCTTTCTACGAGGGCGTTACTGCGGTGTGTTCTCTTTCTGTCTGGTTTTCTCTCTTCTTCTCTTCTTTCTCTCTCTCTCTCTCGCGTTTCTCTCTCTCGGTCTCTCTCTCCTCTCTAGTTTTCTCTCTTACTCTTTCTTCTTTCTCGCTCTCTCCTCCCTCTCTCCTTCTCTGATCTCTCTTTCTCTTCTCTCTCTCTCTCTCTCTCTCTCTTCTCTTCTCTCTCTCTTCTCTCTCTCTCTCTCTCTCTCTCTCTCTCTCTCTCCTCTCTCTCTCTCTCTCTTTCTCCTCTCTCTCTCTCTCTCTCTCTCTCTCTCTCTCTCTCTCTTCTCTCTCTCTCTCTCTCTCTCTCTCTCCTCTCTCTCTCTCTCTCTCTCTCTCTCTCTCTCTCTCTCCCTCCCTCCCTTCTTCACACACTCACACCTTATGGTCTCGTCTTGTGAATCCTTGAAAAACATTTTTTAAGAACAAGTCGTAGTCACTTAACCATTTAAACCTTTTTCTTCTTTTTTTCTTTCCTTTCAACTTTTCTTTCCCCCTTCTCCCGTCCGTGCAAAAAAAGGGGGGAGGGGGAGGGGGAGGGTGATATGTGGTCGGGATAAAACAAGCCGTGTAACTGAGTGGGTGGCCTCGTCGGGTGGGCGGCGGGCGGCTCGACTCCGAATTATAGTTCCCGTAATGGATGACGGTTTTACGAGTGAGATAGATCGTTTGGTGTGATACCGTCGGTTTGCGGGTGGTATGGTTGCGATGGGGTGGGTTTGAAGGGGGGGTGTGCGGATGGGTTATGGTGTGGATTGGGTTAGAAATTGGAGGGGGGTCATGGTATGGTGTGGTTGGGGTGGTTTGAAAGGGTGGGGGGGGGGTGCGGTGGGTTATGGTGCGGATGGGTGGGTTTGAAAGGGGGGGGGGGTGCGGGTGGGTTATGGTGCGGGATGGGTGGCGTTTGAAAGGGGAGGTGCGGGTGGGGTTGGTGCGGGATGGTGGGTTTGAAGGGTTGGGGGGTGCGGTCTGAGTAGGTGTGAGGGGTTGTTGTGTGGATTTGAGTAGGTTTGAAGGAAGGAGGTGTGCCATGGGTATGGTTGCGGGATGGGTGTGGTTGAAGGGTGGGTGGGGGGGGGTGCCCGGATTTGGGTAGGTTTTGAAGGAGGGGGGGGGGTTTGGATGGGTATGGTTGTGGATTGGGTAGGATTGGGGGCGGACGGAATGGTATTTGCATGAGAATTGGGTGGATTTGGGTTAGGATTGAAGGGAAGGGGTACGGATGGTATAGTGCGGATTTGTAGGTTCGACGGGGGCTGCGAGTGGGTAGGTTCGGGCAAATCAAGACGAGGAGGTACGGACGAGAGCAAGTGCGGAGGGCAGGACTACAGACTTTCGGAGGGAGATGAGGACAATTTTTTGGAAGCTGCGACGGCGGCGCGACGGGCTTATGGGGTGAGGCTACGTACGGATGGGGGACTGTAGGCAGACTGGGGATACGGAAGGGAGCTTCAGACTACGAGGTGATGGGGCGTGTTTAACAGGGCTACACACTAGGAGGATACTGCGGGACGGGCTAGGACTTTTACGGAAGGTCTACCAAACTTACAGAGAAGATTATGAACAGGACCAACCAAACAAGAGAAGAATGCGAACGGAGGCTCCCAGACTACCAAGAATTAATGCTGACAGGATACAAACAAGAGCAAGTTTACGGATACAAGGCTACCAAGGGAAGCTACCGGACGGGTATAGCCTACAGCTATTGACGAGACTACAGACGGGCAGGCTATATGCACTTACAGGGGGTGAAGGGAGGCAGGCAGAGAGAGAGAGAGACGAGAGGAGAGGCAGGTCACCCCAGCAGACTCGGAGCGCTCTGGCCGGGGTGAGGTGAGTCATGTTGTTGTTCTGAGTGGCTGGAGGGGTCCGGAGGAGTGGGGGGTGGGGTGGGGGGTTACGGTTGTTTGGGGCGGGGTGGAGGTATGGTTGGTCGGGGCGGGGTGGAGGGTTTGGTTGGTTGGGGCGAGGGTGGAGGGTATGGTTGCGTTTGGGTGGGGGGGTGGAGGGGTATGGTTTTGGTTGGTTATAGAGGGTTGGGGAGGGCAGGGAGTGGGTCTGGTTTGGATTTTAAGGAGGTGGTGAGTGGGGTATGGTTAGACGGGAGGGGTGGGGGTGTCTGGATTGGTTATTAGAGGGGTGAGGGAGGAGTGGATGGGGTCCGGTTGGTTGGAGAGGGGACGGGGGGTTCTGGTTGGTTGGGGGGATGCACGGGGAAGGACGGGCAGTTGAAGGCGAGGGGTCGTAGTGGTTTAGGAATGTCTCAGGGTCTGGAAGGAGGGGAGGGATGGTAGTCGAGAGAGAAAGGGCAGGGATGGGTTTGGTTCCGAAACGAGCTGGGATATTTGATAACTGATTACAAGATAAAATTGTAATGATTTGTGATAATAGGGGTATTGGAAGGAGGAAGAATAACGCGTTGTTCAAGGCTGATATTGCCCGTTTTTTCAACTAGAGAACGTGAGGATGTTAGTTCCTGTAGAGAACGTGGGAGTTAGTCCTTCGCGTTTTTCAAGACGGCTTACAGTCTCCTTGAGATTGGAGTATCTGTTTTGAGGAAGGATAAGAGAAAGAAGGTTCCTAGGTTAAAGAAAAAAAAAAAAGAAAAAAAATGCTGAGAAGGTAGAATGTCTTCGGGCGAGGGGTAGGGGTCTCGACTTGACGGGAGGACTCGGCGTTTTTTGCAAAATTATTATTTCTCTCTTTCTTCTCTCATTCTTTTTTCTCTCTCTCATTCTCTTTCCTCTCTCTTCTCCCCTCTTCTTCTTTCTCCTCTTCCTCTTCTCTTCTCTCCCCTCTTCTTCTTCTCTCTCCTCTCTCTCTGTCTTCTGTCTTCTCCTCTCTCTCTCTCTTCTCTCCTTCTCTCTCTCTCTCTTCTCTTCTCTCTCTCTCTTCTCTCTCTCTCTCTCTCTCTCTCTCTCTCTCTCTCTCTTCTCTCTTCTCTCTTCTCTCTTCTCCTTCTCTTCTTCTCTCTTCTCTCTCTTCTCTTTTCTCTCTTTCTCTCCTTCTCTCTTCTCGCTCGCTCTCTCCCTCTCCCTCCCCTCTCTCTCTCTCTCTCGGCCGTGTTTCATTGCCTTGTAATATAATGATGCATCATTAACTGATGTGAGACATCCTTCTTTTATTGCGTGAACATATAGCGGCGGTGTCCCCGTAGAATTCCAGAGCAGCGTTAGCTGCCATATTATTTTAAGTCGCACGCCTCAATTATATTTAGGTCGAAGTTTTCGACTGTAAATGGAACTCCTAAATTGGACTTATGGCACCATCAAGTTGCTTTCCATAGGGCGATTCTCCCCTCGCAAGATTTGGAGGAGTTTCGACCAAAGCAGAGAAGCAGCGGGTCAGACGGATTGCCCTCGCGAAAGTTGGCCTTTTAAAGTTACCGTAAAGCCATAATAAGACACTCCGGGTAGGCGGTGGATTGTTCTGGGTAATTAGGTGTTAGGGAGTGGACGATCGTTCCATGGGTGCGAGCTACGGGCCATTCTCGAATTGCCTTGTGCCCTTTTATTCTTTTTTTTTATCTCTTTCCTTCTCGGGAAAGAGGTAGGCACTGGAATCGCCCAAATGGGCACTTCCCCCTCCCTACTCCATTCCCCCCCCCATTTCTGAAAGCCATAATTGGAGAAAGTCTTTCGCTATATTTTCCATCAAGTCGGGGCGCGACACAGGCGAGCGCAAATAAAAAGCATGTGTGTATGATGCCGGTGTAAGAAGCCTTTGGTCGTGTCCCGTGACGACCGCCCGGCGCGGAGCCGACGACCAGAAAATGGCCTACGTACGACCCTACCTCACTCCCTCCCTCCCTCCCTCCGACGTCTTTCCCTCCCTCCCCTCCCACCCTCCCTCCCTCCTCCCTCCTCCCCCCTGTGGACCATCCTTTCTCCTTCCCGCTTGAATCATCCCTCCCTCCCTCCCCATCCTTTTCTCCTCCCTCCTTCCTACCCTTGTTTTTACTCTCCACCTCCTTCCACTCCCTTTCATCCTTCCTTCTACCCTTCCTTTCCCTCCCTCCCTCCCTTCCACCTCCCTCCACCCCCTCCACCTCCCTCCCTCCCTCCCCCCCTCCCCCCCCCTCCATTGATTGGCGCCGGCGTAATTAGGGCCCCTTCACTTCCCCCGCCCCACGTGCAGGATACGGCGCCGCTCATTGACGGCCGCTTTACGAGAGGTGGAGCAAGTTTTTGGTCCGGGATCGCAAGTCGCATCCGAATGGCTTGCTTTGTGAAGGCGGCTCGGTGAGAAGCCTCCTCGCGGGTCCTTCTTTTTGTTTTTTGTTTTTATCATTCGTTTCGGACGCGTTAGGTCGGCCCAGTTTACGAGTGTGTATTATGCATGCCTTTATGTGCTTTACGTCGTATTTCAGTTTTGTGGGACTTGTGACATGATCGTCCGAGGCGAGCGGAGACCCGCGCCTTGCCACTTTCCCAGACGCGACCGCCTTAACTCTATGCTAATTAGTCAGATTGTCCCCATAAAAGCGCGGCGCCGAGGAGAGACACGCCCCCGTCTCGTCAGATTATTTTGATAAAATTCCATGCTTGAAAATTACTACAGCCGTTTGTGTGTGTTGCGTGTGTGTTGTGTGTGGTGGTGTGTGTGTGTGTGTGTGGTGTCGTTGTGTTGTCTGCGATTACGCTTCTCAAGGGGAAGATTTATGAATGGATTGTATTCCGGGCGCAGCGGAGGAGCCGTAAGGAGGAGCGGCGGCGGCGACCGTGGATGGACGTGGCTTTACGCTCGGCCTCGAGTTATGGTGATGGCTGTCCCTCGCGAGTTTATTGTGCGCTGGGAATGTCGGGGCGAAGTGGCTGCGCGGCTGTGTTTGTTCGGGGGTTTTTCTGTCGCGTCCCGAGGCGAGGGAGACCCGCCGGGTTGCTGCAAGCCCTAAAAGGGGAATCAGACATGGCGGCGGGATCCACACGTAACTCAGCTGGCAGCACATCGTAGGGACGAGACGCTATCGGCGGCGTGGTCCAGGAGTGACAGCGGAAGGAGAGATCCGCGCGATGGCTCCGGAAAGTGACATAAAGGCATTTAAGTGACCGTGCAACGTTGCAAACGGGGGGGGGGGAGGACCACTCGTCTGGCCGGGTCCGACGACGACGACGGCGATGAGCAAAGAGGAAGCCGCCGCCGCCGCCGTGGCCGCAGGAAGGTCCCGAGCGAAGGAAGCAGCCTCGCCTCGCCTCGCCTCGCCGCCATGACAGAAGAGCTTTGGCGGGAAATTGGCAAACCCGAGTGTGTAACCTGCGCAAAAACCGGCCCGTTGCGCAGCGGTCGGAAGGGAGAAAGGCGAGGGAGAAAAAGGGTAAAGGTTAGAGCAGGAGGAAGCAAAGGCTCCGTTCTCAACCTCCTTTGCCCACCCACCCTCCTCCACGCCCACCCCACCTCCACACCCACCCCCACCCCAACCCCACATCCACCCACCCACCTTCCTTCCTCATCCACGCCCACACCCCCACCCCACTTCCTCCACCCACCCACCCACCCCACCTCCACCCCACCCACCTTCCTCCCACTCCCACCCCCCACTTCCTTCCACCCACCCACCTTCCTTCCCCCCCCACCCACCCCGCCTCCAGCCAAAATACCCGTCCTAATATGCAGCTCAGCACGCAGTGGAGACGTGTTCATAGCCATCCAATGAAATGATATATGGCCACGATCCCCGCCCGCGCCGCAACCACCGATCTCGGACGCCCATATCGGGTAGTGGCGAAGCGAGCTCTTTGACTGCGTGGAGCGGCGCCCGAGGGTGGCTGGGGCGGCGGGGGAGGTGGGGGAAGGGGGAGAAGGTACGGGGAAGGGGAGGTTGGGATGGAAGGGGCGAGGGGCGTCGGAGCTAGGTGGGGGAAGGGAGAGAACGTGGGGGTGGAAGGGGCGTCGGGGAGGTTGGGGAAGGGGAAGGTGGGGGAGGTGGGGGTGGAAGGGCTGAGGGCGCCAGGGGAGGAGGGGAAAGTGGAGAAGGGGGGGTGGAGGGGCGAGGGGCGTCGGGGGAGGTCTTTTACGAGTCGCGGTGGGTGGGTGGCGCTGGTGTGGGTGGGCAAGGAGCTGTGGGTAAGGGGGTGGGGGTGGGGGGCGTCGGTATCGCAAGCTGTGGCGCAGAAAATGTTCTGCAGGCAAAACTCGCGGGTGCGTGGGTGGGCGCGCGGGTTAGAGATAAGGGCATAGACTGAAGAGGTGGTGGAATGGGCGTGAAATTCCCAATGAGATAAAAGGCTTAAAGAAACGTTATCATCTTCATTGTCAATGTTTTTTATTTTTTTTTTTTTAGCGACGATGGCACAGGTAAAGGAAGGAGAGACGGCAGGAGGCGGCGCTCCTTTGAAGGAGAGGCGCTGTAAGTGGTTGTGCGGAAGGAGCAGAGGAGGGGGAGAAGAGGGAAGGGGGGAGAGCAGGGGGGGGAAGGGGAGAGGGAGAGCAGGGGAAGGGGAAGGGGAGAGGAGGGGAGGAAGGGAAGGGGAGAGCAGGGGGGGAGAAGGGGAAGGGGAGAGCAGGGGGGGAAGGGGAAGGGGAGAGCAGGGGAATGAAGGGGAGAGGAGGGGGAATGGAATGGGGAGGGAGGGGGAAAGGGAGGAGAGAGGGGTGGGGAAGGAAGGGTTAAAGGGTAGGGGAAGGGAGGAGAAAAGGAAGAGGAAGAGAAAGGGTTAGGGATAAGGAGGGGAGACGGGTAGGGGGAAGGTGGGAAAGAGGAGGGGAAAAGGGAGGAGGAAGATGAGAACAAGGGTGGGGGAATGGAAGAGAAAGAGGGTGATGGGAGGGGGGAGGGAGAAGGGATAGGGGATGGGAGAGGAGAAGGGGAGGGAAATGGGAGGGAGAGGTCAAAGCGTGGACAAGAGAAGGTATCCTGATAAACGCACACACACGCGCGCCCACGGCATTGGAAACGGATCGGTCATTTTCCCCTTCCGCCCTCCTTTTAGGGCACGTCGCCGGCGGTCGGGGTTTCGGCCGACGACAAAGGACCCGCTGGGGAAGTCCGCCGGGTCGGGAATCGCCAAGTCGGGAATCGGGGGGTCAGGGAATCGGCAAGTCGGGAATCGGGGGGGGGGGGGGTCAGGGAATCAATGGAATCCGGGGGGGGGGGGGGTCAGGGAATCGTTAATCGGGAATCGGGGGTCAGGGAATCAAGTCGGGGAATCGGCAGTCGGAATCGGGGGGTCAGGGAAAATCGAGGGCAAGGATTGAGAAATCAGCGAATCCGGGAAATCGGAGAGTCGGGGGAGCAGCAACAAGTCGGGAATCGTGGCATCGGGAGTGTAATCAGGACGAAGGAGAAGAAGAAGAAGAAGAAGAAGAAGAGAAGAGAAGAAAAGAGAAGAAGAAAAAAAAAGAGAAGAAGAGAAAGAAAGAAGAAGAAGAAGAAAAAGAAGAAGAAGAAAAAAAGAAGAAGAAAAAGAAAATGAAAAAAAAGAGAAGAAAGAAGAGACATGAGCCTCACGTCCCGTCATCCCTGGCGTCCGAATTTAGGAGTCGGGCTCATGTCGGAGGCCAGGCGCGCCCGACCCGTTAATTACCATATCATCTTGATAACGTGCGGCGTAAACGAGATGGCGGGGCCGGGCTTCTTCTGTTTGTTCTTCCGCGCCCATTCGAGAGAGGGCTTTTTGTTTGTTTTGTTTTGGTTCTTGCTTTCCTTTCTGCTGGGTAGTCTTTGTGTGTGCTGTGTTTTTTTTTTTTCTACTTATTTATTTATGAGAAAAAGAAAGAAGCAACAAAAAGATAAAATAACAGACGGAGAAACACAATGAAAAGAACAACAGCATCGTTAATGTGGAAAAAAAAATATGAAGGCCTTCTTTTCTTATTCTTTCTTTTCTTTTCTATTTCTTTCTTCTCTTTTCTATTCTTTTCTTCTCTTTCGCAATTAGACGGCTAACAAAGAGCCAGAGGGGAGGCGCACATTTCTTCCCAGAGAGCGAGGGAGGCTGCCATCTCCGACATGAGATGCTGGGGTTGGGGAATACGTCTGTGGGTGGAATGATTTCCTGATTGGAAGGGCAAGGGAGGGGAAGGGGAGGGGAGGGGGGGGGAGGCGGAAGGGAGGGAGGGGAGGGTAGGGGAAGGGGAAGGGGGAAGGGGAAGGGGACGGGGAGTGGAGAGGGAAGGGAGCGAGGGAGAGAGGAGAGGGGAAGGTGGAAGGGAGGGGAGGAGAGGGCGGAAGGAGGAAGGGAATAAGGGGGAAGGGGGGAGGGGAGGAGAAGGCAGGAAGGGAAAGGTTGAGGGGGAAGGTTTGGGAAGGGGCAGCGAGAGGGAGAGGGGGCAAGGCGAGCGGAGGGAGTCAAATGGGGAAGGAAAGGAGGGGAGGGAAGGGAGGAAGGGGAGGGAGGAGAAGGAGAACGGGGAAGGGGAGGGGAGGTGGAGAGAAGGGAGGGGAAGGAGGGAAGGGGAAGGAGGAAGGGGAGGGAGGGGAAAGAGGAAGGGGAGGGGGGATAGGAGGAAGGGAACGGGGAGGCAGGTATATGCTTAGTTTTGAATCGATGGGTCCTTTCTTTTTCGTTGTTTGTTTGTTTCTCTCTCTCTCCCTCTCTTCTCTCTCTCTCTCTCTCTCCTCTCTCTCTCTCTCTCATTCTCTCTCTCTCCTCTCTTCTCTCTCTCTCTCTCTCTCTCTCTCTCTCTCTCTGTCTCTCTCCTTTCCTCCCACTCTCTCCTTCTTCCCCTCCTCCCTCCCACCCTCAACCCTTTCCCTATTCGTCCCCTCCCTCCCTCCCTCCCTCCCTCCCTCCCCTCCCTCCCCTCCACCCCCCTCCCCTCAACCCTTTCACCCACCGAGGGCGACCCCGACCTCAAGCAATCCCGCCTCGCCAATCCTCTGTTTTCTTTTCCATTTCGCTCCCACTCGAACGCCATTGTCGCGAGGTAAGCTCCCCTTGGCTGCTCCTCTCTGCGACTGCTCAGTTCATCCCGGTTCTCCGTCTCTTTGGTTCTCTTCTCTTTTCTTTTTTTCTTTTGTTTTCTCTTCTCTCTCTCTTTTCTTCTCTTTTCTTTTCTTCTTTTCTTTCGTTTTTGTTTTTCTTTCTCTTGTTTTGTCTGTCTTGTCTCTCTCGCGCTGTGTCGGTCTATCTTGTTCTCTTCGCTCCTTTCGTGTCCTGTCTCTTCCCTCCTCTGGCGTCTGTCTCTCTCTGCTCTCGCTCTCTCTCTCTCTCTCTCTCTCTCTCTCTCTCTCTCTCTCTCTCTCTCTCTCTCTCTCTCTCTCTCTCTCTCTCTCTCTCTCTCTCTCTCTCTCTCTCTTTCTCTTCTTTATTCTTCTCTTCTCTATTTCCCGTCATCCTCATTGTGCATTTTAGGATGCACGTGTGAATATATGTATGATTTTTTATTTTCATTTTACTCTTATCTTGCACGCTTTCAGCATATTGAACAGAAGAGTGATAGTCCCGGGAGTATGTGGGGTGGGCGGAGGGGAGGGGAGGGGGAGGGGGAGGGGGAGAATACGAAAGATTTGGCGGAAAGATATTTGGAAAAAGTTGCTCCCAACTATTCGTCCCCTCCATTCTTTTTTTTTTTTGTCTCTTGTCCCTTCCTTTCCCTTCTCTAGTCTCTTTCCTCTCTCTCTCTCTCCTCTCCTCCCTCCCTCCCTCCTCTCTCCTCTCTCTCTCTCTCTCTCTCTCTCTCTCTCTCTCTCTCTCTCTCTCTCTCTCTCTCTCTCTCTCTCTCCTCTCTCTCTCTCTTTTCCGTCTCTTTCTCGTCTTGGTTCGTCGGTATCTCTCTCTTCCCCTCTCCCTTTCCCCTATCCCGCCCCATACCCATCCTCCCCCCCCCCCTCTCCTAGCCATCCTATCTTCTCTCTCTCTCTCTCTCCTACCCCTTCTACCTTCCCCTCCCCTACCCATCGCATCACCCCTCCCCTATTCCCATCCTATATCCCCCCTTCCCCACCTCCGCCCTTCTACCTCTCCCTCTCCTAATCCATTCTATCTCCCCCCTATCCATTCTACCTCTCCGTCCCCTAGCCATCCTATCTTCTCTCTCTCCTATCCATTCTAAGCTCTCCCTCCCCTACCATCGCCATCACCCCTCCCCTATTTCCCTTCCCCTTCCCCTACCCCCCTAGCCATCCTAATCTTCCTCTCTCCTATCCAATTCTACCTCTCCCTCCCCTACCCATCGCATCACCCCTCCCTATATCCCATCCTAATCCCCACCCCTGCCCCCACCAACCCCTACCCACTCCCACCCCCCACCCCCCCTTCTTGGTCGCCTGTCCAGAGATACGCTCGACGATAAGTCTCGATACGGGTGTAATTATTATCCCACTTGTCGGGGAACTTGAGGGTGCTATCATGACGTCATACCCACACGTATATACCCTCTCTCTCCCCCCCCCCCCCCCTCCTCCCTTCCCTGTCCTCTCGCGTGCCCCAGTCGATTGTGGGCTTTTTTTGCGTTGGTTTGTTTGTTTGTTTGGTTGTTTAAAATGGTTGGTTGACTTTTTTGTCGTTTTTTCTTTTTTTCACCCGCTGATTGGTTGTTTGGTTGACTTTCTTTTTCTTCTTTTCTTTTATTTTCTTTCTATTTTTTCTCGTGTCTATTTACCTCTCAGCTTGCTTGTCTGTCTCTCTCGTTCTTCCTGCCTTTGTTTTTCCCTTCTCTCCTCTCTCTCTGCCTGTCTGCCTGCCTGCTTGCTCCTCTCCCTTCTCTCCTTTCTCTCTGCTTGCCTGCTTGTGCTTTTCCCTTCTCTCCTCTACTTTCTGCTTGCCTGCCTGCTTGCTTGCTCCTCTCCTTCTGCCTGCTTTCTTGTGCTTTTCCCTTCTCTCCTCTCCCTCTGCTTGTCTGCCTGTCTGCTTGTATTTTTCCCTTCTCTCCTTTCTCTCTGCTTGCCTGCTTGCTCCTCTCCCTCTGCCTGTGCTTTTCCCTTCTCTCCCTCTGCTTGCCTGCTTGTCTGCCTACTTGCTCCTCTCCTCCTGCCTGCTTGCTTGACCGCCCGGCCCGACGAGTGCGAGTCTTGGTTTGCATCAAGGAGTAAGTGCAAGGCGACGAAGGACGAGGACAGGCTGGGTCGAGGAGGAGCTTGGCGGGTCGACGTGCCTTCTTAAGAGGGTGCTGAGGCGTCTGTGCCTTCCTCCTTCTCTCTCTCGGTCTGTCTTTCTCTCTCTCTCTCTGTCTGTCTGTCTTTCTCTCTCTCTGTCTGTCTGTCTTTCTCTCTCTCTGTCTGTCTGTTTATCTGTCGGTCTCTGTCTGTTACTCTCTTTTTATTGTTTGTTTGTTTCTCTCTTTCTTTTTAATTTCCTCTCTTTATCTTTTTAATTCTTCTTTCTCTATAATTCGCTATCTTCAATTCTCTCTCTCTCTCTCTCTCTCTCTCTCTCTCTCTCTCTCTCTCTCTCTCTCTATCTATCTATCTATCTATCTATCTATCTATATATATATATATATATATATATATATATATATATATATATATATATATATATATATATATTAAACACACGTATTTTTTCCCGTGTTTTCTTCGTGGAAGGGAGTTTTTCTCGCTCCATACCCGAGTCAGGACTGCCTTGGGCGAGTGATCAGCAAGGATAGATAGATAGATACGAAGTGCGTGTGTGTGTGCGTGCGTCGTCCCGGCCGGTCCTCTTCGGCAGTCAGGGGGCTGGGTCATCGCGTATGGCCTCTCCCCGATGACCTGTTGGCGAGACCTGGGTTTGCAGGTCTTCTTGCTTCCAGGTCTTATAGTCTGATTCCCTTTTGCTTATTTATTATTATTTTTTTTTTTTTTTTTTTTTTTTTTTTTTTTTGTCTCTCCTTTCCTTTTTGTATTTTTTTTTCTCTGTCTCTCGTCTTTATATTCTTCAGTTGTTCATTCTCTTGCTTTATCGTGTCTTCGACGTCCCTCTCCTTTTATTTATTTCTCCTTTCTCTCATTCTTACCCTTCGGTCTTCTCTTTTTTGTTTCCACATTCCTTGTCTTGTCTCTTTCATCAAATATCGTGTATCTTTTGCTTTTCGGTTCCTTTCTTCCCTTTTATATCTCTCGTTCTCATATTCTTGTTATTTTCCTTTTATTTTCTCTCATTCCTGTTTTTCTTGTTTATTCCTATTCTCTTTTTACTTTCTTTCATTTTCTCATATTCTTGCTTTTTTCTTCAATACTTTTAACCCATTTCTGTATTTTTTTCTGTTTCTTTATCTTGTTTACCACTATTCCCTTTTTTGCATTTTCTCTTATATTCCATTTTGCTTGTTTCTTGCTGTCATACTTTTTGATTGTTTACTTTTATTCACTTTCCTTTTTTCATTTTCTCTCAATCTCTCTATTCCCTTCTAATCTCTTTCTGTTGTATATTTTCCATTATCTGTCTCAATCTCCTTTTTTCTCCTAATCTCTTTCTGTTTTTTTTCGTTCTCTAACGCAATCTCTTTTTCTCTTTTAATATCTTTCTTTTTTTCATTCTCTATCGCAACCTCTTTTTTCTCTTTTAATCTTTCTTTTTTCCATTCTCTCTCTCCTTTTTTCTCTTCTAATCTCTTCTTGTTTTTTTTTTTTTTTTTTTCATTTTCTGTCTCCTTCCTTCTGCCGAGCGATCGTGTCTGATCCAGAAAACTCTTTCCCTCAGGCAGTAAGAAACTCCCCTCTCTCTCCCCCCTCCCCCTCCCCCTCCTCCCCCTCGCCGGTGGTATCCAGTGCGTTGTGATACCAGACCCTTCCCCTCTGATAGCACGTGACCTTAAACCTCAATGTTAACCTTTTCAACCCCAGTCCTCGGGTTGACCTTAAACTTCTTCTTTTTTTTTTTTTTTTTTTTTTGGGGGGTGAGATGGGGGAGTTCGTAGGTGTGTGGGTTGCGAGGTAGTTAGATGGGTGGTGGTGGTTGGGGGTGGTAGGTAGGTGGGTGGGGGTGGGGGTTGGGGTAGGTAGGGTGGAGGTGGGGGTGGAAGTCGGGGGTTGGGTCAAGTGCTTCTATTGTCAGATCCCCCCCAAACCCCCTGTCCACTTATCTACATTCCAGATCCCTTATTCTCCTTTCTGATTTCCCTTCCAATGCTCTCACTTTTCTCTTTTTCGTTTCTCCTCTCTTCTCTACCTCATTTTGCCCATATTCATTTTCTCTTTCTTCACTCCCCCCTCCTCTTCCTTGTTCTCTTCCCCATCCACACCCCTCCACTCTACTCCACTCCCTCATCCATTTTTCCTCCCTCCCTACCTACCCCCTCCCACCTTCCTTCCTTCCCCCTTCCCTCCCTACCTACCCCCTCCCTTTTCCCTCTCTCCTTTTTCCTCTTCGCCATCTCCTCCTTCCCTTCTTCCCTCCCCCCTCCCTTTTCCCTCTCTCCTTTTTCCTCTCCGCCATCTCCTCCCCTCCCCCCCCCCTCCCTTTTCCCTCTCTCCTCCTTTTTCCTCTTTGCCATCTCCTCCCTCCCTCCCTCCCTCCTCCACCACCACCAACCTACATACCCCCCCCCCCACACCTCCCTCCACCCCGCCACTGACCCAATCATTTTACCCTATTTTTTGAGCCGGAGTGTTGCGCCGTTTAGCCAGCAGCTCTTATCGTGTCTTTTATTCTTTTTCGAGGGTTTATTTTGGCTCCTGTGCTTGCTTGCGTTCAGGGATGGAAGCATTAGCGGTGTTATTGTTGTGATCGTCAGCAGTATGATCACTATCATTACCTTTATTATTATTATTATTATTATTATCATTATGTATTCATCATTCATCATCATCATCATCATCATCATCATCATCATCATCATCATTCACCATCAAACACATCATTACACCACAACCATCATCATCATCATCATTATCATTACACCACTTCCTCATCATCATCATTCCACCACCACCATCATCGTCATTAAACCACCACCACCATCACAACCATTCATCATCATCATCATCACCACACTGTTCTCCTTTTGTTAATCGTTCTCCTCGTCATCACCGCCGTCGTGTTCAAGCAGTATCCTTTGGCTGCTTTAAAATGCAAACAAAAAATCGCTGCATAAATAACCTTACTATGACGACGACGATACGGGATTAGACATTTGCCTTAGGAGAGAGAGAGAGAAGAGAGAGAGAGAGAGAGAGAGAAGAGGAGAGAGAGGAGAGAGAGAGAGAGAGAGAGAGAGAGAGAGAGAGAGAAGAGGAGAGAGAGAGAGACGGGAGAGAGAGAGAGGAGGAAGGGGAGAGAGAGTGAAGGAGCGAGAGAGAGGGAGAGAGAGAGGGAGAGAGAAGGAGAGAGAGAGAGAGAGAGAGAGAGAGATAATGAGAGAGAGACGAGAGAAGAGGAGAGACAGAGAGAGTTGCAGAAGGGAGGGAAAGAGGAGACGGAGAGAGAGAGATTGAAAGAAAGAGAGAAGAGAGACGAGGAGAGAGAGAGAGAGAGAGAGAGAGAGAGAGAGAGAGAGAGAGAGAGAGAGAGAGAGAGAGAGAGAGAGAGAGAGAGAGAGAGAGAGAGCGAGAGATAGGACAGAGAGAGAGAGGAGAGAGAGAGAGATCGAGAGAGAAAGAGGGATTAAGAGAGAGAGCGCGAGCAAGAGAGAGAGAGAGAATGAAAGAAAGAGAAAGAAAGAGAGATTAAGAGAGAGAGAGAGAGAGAGCACAGACGGACAAGAAGCAGCTCGCAGGAATGTGTCCGAGTGTCATTGTGGGTCGTGACACCTTGTTTTTTATTCCGCGCGTCACAAGCTGGCATCAACTGTGGCACTGGCACTCGCGACCTCCCCGGGCACTCCGAGCTCTATGCACGGGAGGAGCAGCATAGCGGGAGTGCGATAGAAGAAAAAAAAATGGGGATGGAAAGAGAGATTTTTTGTATCCTTGTTTTATTTTGTGTATCTCTTATTTTCTATATTTTTTTTATATCTTTCTCTGCATTTCCCTTTCTCTCTTCTACCTCTTTCATTTCCCTTTTCCCATCTCCTTTCCTTATTCCCCTTTCACCTTGCTTCCATCTCCCTTTCTGTCTCTTCTCTCTCCCATTCCTCCATCGCCCTCCCTCTCCCCTTCCCGCTCCCTTCCCCTTCCCTCCCCCTCTCCCCCATTCCTTCCCCTTTCCCTTCCCCTTCCCTCCTCCTCTCCCTCCCCCTTCCCTCCCCGCTCCCCTACCCCATTTTCCTCCCCCTCCTTCCCTCATACCCTTCCCCCTCCCCCCTTCCCCCTTCCCTCTCCCCTCTCCCTCCCCCTCCCCCTCGCGTCCAAGCCCCGTCTGGGAGCGCCGGGGCGATCATATTTCCGAAAAACGCCGCTTTATGGGCTGCCTCGCCCGATAGCATCCCCGGGCGGGAGCGAAGGGAGGCCAGAGGGCGAGAGTGGCATGAGGGTGTGGTCATGGGCGGGCGGGGGGGGGGGGCGTCGGCTGCACGTGGGCGTTTAGGCGCAAACACGAATTCATGCCTGCACACGCTTCAGGGGTATGGGCGCATGCACGGACGCGCGCGATATAGAGATGCATATTCACATGGAAATGTAAAACATAGACACGCGAATACAATCTCTCTCTCTCCCCCCCTTTCTCCCCTTCCCTTTGTCTCCTCTCTCATCCTCATCCCCTTTCTCCTCCCTCCCTTTCCCCCCTTTCTCCCCTTCCCTTTTGTCTCCCTCTCTCAATCCTAATCCCCTTTCTCCTCCCTCCCTTTCCCCCTTTCTCCCCCTCCACCCTCCCTCCCAGTCAGACAAAACAGTGAGCAAGCAAACCAATCTCGCAGTGTATCTAAATTATTCCATCGTCCCAGTCATGATAGCAATGTAAATCAAACATGTTTACGAAATTATGCCTTTGGTATCTGGACATTAGAATGCAGCATCTTGTCTCCCGTAAAAAAGCAAGCAAGGAAGCAAGCGCCGTTTAAATCTTAATTTGTCATATGAGGATTGTTATTGGTCGTGAGATGATTCCCAAACACTGAAGGAACTGTTGAAGAAGCAGCGTGGTATTAAACGTTGAAGGAGAAACGTTGGGGATTGTTGGAAGGAGAAACGTTGGAGATTGTTGGAGATGAAAGATAACATGATAGCAAAATGTTAATGTGATGTAAAACCTTTCTCCCCTCCACATCCCCCCTGCCATTATAATGATAATGATAGTGAGAATGATAATTTGGTAATAAGGATAATAGTTATGATAATATTAATGGTAATAATGATGATTAAGGATAATAATGACGATAATGATAATGGTAACAACAGCAATACCAACCTTTAGAATAAAACTTCTAATTCTTAATTTACTTATTCGTTTGCTTATTTAAATATTTTTATTATTCCCCTTATCACTAGTCATAAAATCGCATCACGTTTATTATTATTTATTATTATTATTATTATTATTATTATTATTATTATTGTTAGTCGTCATAAAATCGCATCAATCGATTTTTTTAGTTCTTATTTTATTTCATCTATTATTATTGTCGTTGTTGTTGTTTTTATTATTATTATTAAATTTTGAGACTTTTCGATCGCATCTGCAGGTCATTCCGATAGAAAATAGAGGAAAGAAGAAAAAAGGCTTATGCAAATTGACGGGATTTCGACAAAGCGATTATGGGACAAATATGGAGGGGGTTCTGGGCGAGCGACCCCTGGGGCGAGAGAGAGAGAGAAGGAGAAAAAAAAATTAAATATTTGCATAGATAGATTCTTGTATCTATTCCTTCGGTGTCGGAATTTCCCCTTTGATCTGTGTTGTTGTTGTTTTTTGTTTTGTTTAGATTGTTGTTGTTTCTCTCGTGGTGCGTCTTCACCTGTTTGTATGTGTTGTTATGATTATTGATTTTATTTTATTTATTGTTTATTTATTTTATTATTATTTTTGTGGGGATGGGGGTTATTTATTTAATTCATTATTTATTTATTTTTTATTATTATTATTATTATTATTATTATTATTATTATTATTATTATTATTATTATTTTGGTGGGGGGTGGGGGTGAGGGAGTGAATCGCTTTTCATTTTTTTCCTTTTGTTCCTCTATCAATTTCTCCAAATTATATTTTCTCTCTCCGAGGCGCCAAGAGAAAGCGACCTCTTGGCCACCTTCTCGATCGCAAAGCCAGGACTCCGAAAGATCTTTTCAGAATAAGAAAAACCTTCGTGATGATATAAGATTCTTGGTGGTGTTGGTGATGATGGTATCACTATTTTTAGTGTTTATTTTTATGATGATGGTAATGGTGGTAATGATAGGAGCAATAGTAATGATTAAGAGAACAGTATTAAACAAGAACAAGATTTTAATTTTTTAAATTATTATTATTATTTTTTTTTTTTTTTTTGTAACAGTATTAGACAATAATTATGAGGATTATTATAGTAATGATAATAGGCCGGTTTGTTAATATTGTGCCAGGCCCGTCCCAATGAATTTTCATAAATACAAACGCAGAAATAAAGGCATATCTGTCTATATATCTGATATATGTACATTTAACTATCTATTTGGCCGGTTGATATGCCTGTCTAGACTGATGAATATGCATTTATTTCTTTATTTTTGCATGTCAAGTATACGAATATTCTTTGGGCCTTGCACAATTCTAACAAACCGGCCAAAGATCATTAGTAATATAATACTAACATAACGAAAAAAGTACTACTAAAGATAGTATCGATAATGATACAATGAAATAGATAAGTTAAAAAAAAAAAGCGAGGGGCAGCAAGAACAACAAACAAAAGCAGGAATAGCAATAAAGATCAAAAACTTTTACGAGTGACAGAGTGGCATCCGCCGTGGCACCCTATCCAGGCACGAAGGTCGAGGCGGACGATGCAGTAGATATATTTTATTGTTTTCATATACAAAAAAGACGGGAAAATGATACAGGTGATGTATTGGATTCGCTCATAATTCCGGGACGGGTTAAAGGACTGGGCTATAAAGAGAGAGAAAAAAAAGGGATAAAGCCTTTTGTTTGATCGGAGTGAGTTATATATATATATATATAAAAAGAAACCATAGCGAAAGCGAGGGAAGGGGGTTGGTTGAGGGGAGGGGGAAGGGGGGTTTGGGAGAGGGGGAAGGAGGGGTTGTGGGTAGGGTTTGGGAAGGGGGGTTGTGGAAGGGGAAGGGGGGTTGGGGAGAGGAGAAGGGGTTGTGGATAGGGGAAGGGGGGTTGGGGGAGAGGGGTGGGGTGTGGTATAAGGACGTGGGTTTTAAACTCTAATTTTATATAAACAAAGTTTTTTGTTCTTCCTTTTTTCACTTCTTAACTCTCGAGTCGTTCTCATTAGGTTGAAATAAATCGACGTCTATTATCTCTTCTGTCCCACCACCAAAGCCGGTAAAACAGGCTTGTTTTCTCTCTCTCTCTTCCCTCCTCCCCCCCCCTTCTCTCTGCCAATCATCTACTCTCTCTCCCCTCTCCCTCTCTTTCCCTTTCCTCCTCCCTCCTTTATATTTGCTTAGAACTGACCCGACCGCTTCTCTCTCTCTCTCTCTCCCTCTCTCTCTCTCTCTTCTCTCTCTCTCTCTCTCTCTCTCTCTCTCTCTCTCTCTCTCTCTCTCTCTCTCGCTCTCTCTCTCTCCATCTCTCTCTCTCTCTCTCTCCATTCTCTCTCTCTCTCTCTTCTCCTCTCTCTCTCTCTCTCTCTCTCTCTCTCTCTCTCTCTCTCTCTCTCTCTCTCTCTCTCTCCCTCCCCCTCCCCTCCCCCTCTCCCCTCTTTCCCTCCCTCCCTCCCTCTCCCTCTCTCTCTCTCTCTCTCTCTCTCTCTCTCCTCTCTCTCTCTCTCTCTCTCTCTCTCTCTCTCTCTCTCTCTCTCTCTCTCTCTCTCTCTCTCTCTCTCTCTCTCTCTCTCATCACAGCGCGTCATAGGCTCCATGTGTGTGCATGATGGATCGGTCCGCGTTCGTTTTCAGGCTCGCGTGAAGGATTGCGTCATCGAGACATAACGGATTGCGTCATCGGCATAACAGCTGGTCGGAGTAATTCCCCGCGTGGTCTTTGTGCCGTAACGGGTGTACTTTTTTTTTTTTTTTTTTTTTTTTCCTTGTGTGCGATATTTGTACAAGATGCGTGGGAGTTTTGTTGGGGCGTGGGCGCGATTGGCTAGTTTTTGAGGCGGTTGTAGTGTTGTAGTTTGCATTATTGTTATTGTTTATTGTTGTTGTTGTTATTGTTATTATTTTTATTATTAAATGTTTTTTGTTGTTATTATCATTATTATTATCGTTACTATTACTACTACTACTAAGTATTATTATTATTATGATATGATATGAAATGCTGTGCTGATTATATACTATACTACTACTACTGACTATCATACTACTACGCGTCATTATTGTTATTATTATTAATATTAGTATTGTTAGTATTGTCATTATCATCATTATTGATACTGTATTTTCCATTATCATTACTCTAAGCCTTGCAAGCCACCAGTCTGCCCCCATAGAAGTTGGCGCCACTGAGAGATGCTTTTATATCATTTTTATAGTTTTTTTATTTTATTATATTACCCTGCGAACACGGTACCAGGGTGAGGTGGTTTAAACTCATCCGGGGGGGGGTAGTTTGTTGTTTAGGTTTATTTTAGGAGGTTTGTATGTGCGGCAATGGGTTTCCATCGTTGTCGGTTAATTGTTGGTTCTAAGGAGGGGGGGGAAGATGTCTTGTCGGGAGGGGGGGGGGTTAGAATAAGAGGTTGTGACGGGTTAAAGAATCGAATCTGGAGTTATGAGTTGGTTGGGTTTGTGTGTGTGTTTTTTTGTGGTTTAGGTTTTTTACTTTGTGATGATGTATTTGGATTTTTCTCCTTTTTGGGGGGTGTAGAATTGTTATTGTTATTATTTGTGATCTTTTTGTCTTTTTTGTAGGATTTTTTCTTGTTTTTTGTTATCTTCACTTGTATTTCTATTACATATGACAATTGTCCGTTTCGGAAATTAAAGTAACTGTACCATAAAATTGTAGTAGTAGGCCTAGTACTATTATACTATTGTGGTACCAGGACAAGGAATATTTGTGGCTTGCTCTCGTCTCTTTAGCTACATCATGCAGATTTTGTATTTTATTATGTTATTGTTTATGTTTAGTTTTGTTTTTGTGATAGATTTTCGTTTTAGATTTTTTGTGGTTGTTTTCAGTTGTATTACCATTAGAAGTAACAGTGATCTGTTTCGCAAACTGAGGTAAATTTCCCATTAAATAGGAATAGATCAGTAATACGGTAATATAACACTAGAACAGGGAATAACATTGACAGTTCGCACTCGTTCCTGGGGCGACATCAGGGAGTTGTGCAATGCTTTTCGAAACTCAGACACGATTTTTTTCTTTTCTTTCTTCTTTCTCTCTTTCTCTCTCTCTTTTTTCTTTCTTTTTGCCTCTCGCCGCGAGTTTGCATGAGAGACATTTCCGAGAGCCCGTCATGCATGGTTGGGTAGGGGAGGAGGGGCAGGGGCACGGGCACGGGGACAGGTGGACAGGGGAGGGCACGGGGCAGAAAGGTAGGGGTAGGGGAGGGAGGGGCAGGGCAGAAGGGGGGTAGGGGAGGGGGAGGGCATGATGGCAGAGGCAGGAGCACGGGGTTTAAGGACAGGGGTAGGGAGGAAGGGACGGGACGAGGACAGGGATGGGGCATAAAGAGGGTGGGGGAGAGGTTGAGGTTGAGGGGCAAGGGGGAAGGAGAGGGAGTTGGGCAAGGGGCAGTGGAAGGGGTAGGTACAGGGGGTGGGGGGGTGGGGCACGTGTCAATATTGACAGCGATGCGGCAGCGAGGAGGGTTGAAAATCTTGTTCGGTTTATATCGTGATATGCGGGAAGGGAGGGAGAGGGGAGGGAGAGAGGGGGAGTAAGAGGTCGTCGTGTTGTAGTCTTCTCTCTCTCTCTCTTTCTCTCTCCTCTCTCTTCCTCTCTCTCTCTCTCTCTCTCTCTCTCTCTCTCTCTCTCTCTCTCTCTCTCTCTCTCTCTCTCTCTCTCTCTCTCTCTCTCTTCCTCCCTCTCTCTCTCTCTCCCCCTCCCTCTCTCCACCCCCCTCCCTCTCTCTTCTCTCCCTCCTCCTCACCTTCTCTATGAAACGCCATTCGTTGGCACAGTATATACCAACAGTGATGTATTTTATTCACGTAATAGAAAATTGATTTCTAGAAACGAGGAAGAAGGAGGAGGGAGGGGGAAGGGGGAGGGGAGGGAGGGAGGGAGGGGCCGCCCGC
>NW_020869546.1:174711-184711 GCF_003789085.1 Penaeus vannamei | reverse complement strand
ATAATAATAACTATAATCATAAAGATAATAATGATATTGATGATGAAAAGGAGGAGGAGGAAATGGGAGAAAGAGGAGGGAACTTAGGGAGGGAAAGGAGGGAACTTAGGGAGGAAGAGGAGGGAAATTGAAGAGGAAAACGAGGGAAGTTAGAGAGGAAAAGGAGGGAAGTTATAGAGATAGAAGAGATAAGGGAAAGGGGGAAGAGGTAGGGCTGAAAGTAGGAAGGGAGGAGGGAATTTAAGGAAGAAAAGGGAGCGAGAGGGGTTGGCAGAGCGAGAAAGGGAAAGGAGGAGAGGAGGCGAGGTGGAAAAGGAGGATGAAAGAGGGAGAGAGAAAACAAATAGTAAACCTTCTTACGCATAATGGTTATAGTTATCATGTTAATAATAATAACAACAATAATGATAATGATAATAAAAATAACACCAAAAAAGTTATAAGGATTGTGGTAATACTGACAGTGATAACGCTAATAACAATGACAGTAATAATGATAATTTACCATCATTAACAACAATAACAGCAATAACAACAATGATGAGAATAGTCGTCCAACAACATTTATATCGCTAATAAAAAAGTCAGGGTTGAACTCCACGCTTAAGTGAAGCCATATTTCATAAACGATTGCCTTTACCCTGAGCAGAGACGCTATCGAAAGGAAACTGGCCCAGGTTCCCAGCGAAGAAACGAAAAAACAGAAAGAGAGGGATGAGGCATCGAAAGAAACTCCGACTAAAGACACAGAAACGAAACAAACATGTATTTCTGCAAAGGAGCAGGACTCAGAAAGTGAGATAGTTATTAAAGGGAAGGAAAGAAAAATAAGAGCAAGTGTGGAGTACAACGATCACGAAAAAGAAAAACTTGGATCGATGGGAAATTGAACAAAACTTGGCAAAGCTTAATGATATGCTGGAAGAATGGAAAGGCAAGGTAATGCATAGTGGAGTCTTATAGCATTATTGTGTAGACTTCAGACAGCGGATTTCACAAAATATGTACGACAAAGAACATTTGACCTGACCGGGTATGACCTGAGTGCCTGTCCTTAGCAAATAACAGCTGCCTACGGTACCTCACAGCTCATCAGTGAATGTGTGAACGAACTTTCTATTTTGTAGACCGTGACTCTCAATATTTTTATTTTTGTATTTTATGTTATTATCTGGTAAGACACCTAATTTTTGTATGAGAACTGTGAGCCCACACAGGGACTTATCAAGATAAGGGTGAGGATAACCTACGTTACCACATCCTTTTGAGATGTAACCATTTGTCTCAATAAACTTGTCAAAGTAAAAAAAAAAATAGCCAGGGTGGCAAATAAACTTACTTAAATCAACTTGATTTAACCAGTGGTTCCCAACCCCATGGTCGCAACCGAAATGAGGGTCACCAGTTTTTTTTTTTCTGAGGGTCGCCAGAGGGTCTTAAAAGAAGAAAAAAAAAAATAGCCATAGCTGGATATGTCAGTATAAGTTAATGTTTTTTTATTAACGCTTGTTTATTGCAATTCAATGTGTTGGTAATATAAACTTATGAAAGCATATAATATCGTAAGCTAATATACATCAGCAAGTACAACTACCATGAAAATGGTTTATATATATCAATATATGCTCACATATTAGCCCAGGCTAAGACTGTCTTTAGGGTCGCACTTAAAAAAGTTTGTGAAAGACTGCTTTAAAATGACATCATACGGATCATAACAACAGTTGAAGCCTAAATCTAAGCTGTAATTCTATCATATGATACTATGATCATACATCAAATTCATCGCAGCTTGCCTACGCCTGGACGGCTTGCCAGGATGGTAAATAAAGGACTAGACGAAAAACGATAAGAAATATTAGAAAATATAATAAACGAAAAAAAAAAATTGAACTAAACGAATCCCCCCCCCCTTACTCAGGTTTGGATCCATTTCTGAGTGCAAATGATATGAGTCAGCATATATCACGAAAAAAATGGAGTCGTGTTTCATATACTTTGTGCGGGTGCCATCGCCTATTGGAATCCCTGAGTAGGATGGTGCTGATCGCTTCGAAAGGTCAGCGAGTGGTAAACAGTATGGGGATAACAGGCCTAAAAAATTTCCTAGCAAAGGAACTCTCTCTCTCTCTCTCTCTCTCTCTCTCTCTCTCTCTCTCTCTCTCTCTCTCTCTCTTCCTCTCTATATCTCCGTATCTGTCTGCATCTCTCTCTCTCTCTCTCTCTCTCTCTCTCTCTCTCTCTCTCTCTATCTGCTCCAAGGCAGAAAATAACTGTCCACACACCAAGATCTCCTAAACTGTAAACATCACAACATAACACCATAAAATCGTTAGGCAAATATGCCTATGTGTATGAACTCTTTCTCTCCTCTACGTAATAAGATAGCTCATATGTACGCCATTTAAGCCAGTGGTCCATATGTGGAGGTTGTGAAGCAATTATCAAGGGGATTGTGAAGGAGTTAGCAAGAGAGTTGTGAAGATTTGGGAAAATTTCATGGACCATCAAGAAGATAAGCTTCAATATATAAATATGCTTCAAGGAATTATGTAAAATTAAAATTAAAGTGTTTGCAAAATTATTCATTTCTTAATCTAATAAACGTAGCTAGAAGTATCATAAACAGACAGGCGCGGAATGTTTTATAGATTTGGGAAAGGGATCGTGCGTGTAAAAAAAAAAAAAAAAAAAAAAAAAAATGTAATCCACCATTCTTGGACTTGCTCTGTAATGCAGGTAGTTGACATGGTAAATGATGGACAATACTCAGGAAAAGAATATGTAATGTTCGCCTATTCTTTTTCCCCTTAGAAACGACTTTCAGTAAAATAGCATAACTCACTGCCATGGCAAAACAAAATGAAAAAAAAAAAAAAATTCAGTCTTGGATATTTCGTACGATACAAGAATATAATAATAACAATAGTTGTAGTGATGATATTGGTATGATAATAATAATAATAATAATAATAATAATAATAATAATAATATTGATACTACTACTACTAATAATAATTGCAACAAAACAACAACAATGATAATGATGATAATGATAATAATAAATGTAATAAGTGATAATGGTAATGATTATAGTGACGATAATGATAATAATGATGATGATAATGATTAATAATAATAATATGATAATAATAATAATAATAATAATAATAATAATAATAATAATAACAATAATAATAATAACAACAACAACGCATAGTAAAAATGACAGTTAAAGAATAATGTTTATAACAATAATAAAAACAACAAAAACATTAACAAAAATAACACTGATATTAATCACAAAAACGACAATAATAATGATGATGATGGCGATATATTAACATTACAATATCAACAACACAAACAAGAAGAATACCGACAACAACAACAAAAACAACAACAAACTCAAATCAAGGAGCTGTCGTCCAGTATTACCAGAATACCTTGGCACTTCAATCAGGCTTAACAGTACAGAAGCTTACACTTATTTTTTTTTTTCTTGCGTCTGGTAACATTTCCAACAACACTCGCACACTCAACAAACGTAATAACATGCACTTTTGTATAACTAACTGCGTCGCTTATTTGATATTGCACAAGAATAGTACTCTATATGTTAATGGCACGTGTTTTGGTCTAAATTATTTGAAGTGGCGTTTAACTCGTAAATTGCTTATTACTTCAAACCACCGTTGCTTAAATGTAGATTTTTAATAATTGTGAATTATATGTATTTTTTTCCCGTGTTCCTTTCGCTTTCGTTCGGTCGTTCCGTTATTCTCTCTTTCTCTTCTCCCTTATTCGATTCGTCTCCTACGCTGCTTCTTTCTTTTCCTCTTTTTCGTCCTCCCTTCACCTTCTCTTCTGTTATTTCTCTTCCTCTTCTCCCTCATTTCTCCTACGTCTTTCTTTCTTTTCTCTTTCTTACCCTCTTTTCGTCCTCACCTTCACCCTACATGTTATTGTCTCTCCCTCTTCTCCCTCATTCGCTTCCTCTCCTACGCTACTTATCTTTCTCTTTCTCTTTCTTACCCTCTTTTTGTCCTCACCTTCACCCTCTTTTTTCACTCTACCTTTTTTTCTTCCTTTTCCACTCCTTTCGAAGCAGATGCATATAAATAGTTACAAGTGGAAGACAAAATTAACCATATGTGCATTGGCGACACGAGGGAAGGAAAGACAAAATATAAACTGGAGAGAACATTAAGCGAATAAAACGTTCCTAAGGCTGAAATGTAATTACCAGGCACTAGAAATACCATCTACCATAAGAAAGTCGTATTTATAATGAAACTTTCATACATCCAAAAGACAAAGTCTCCTCTCTCTCTCTCTCTCTCTCTCTCTCTCTCTCTCTCTCTCTCTCTCTCTCTCTCTCTCTCTCTCTCTCTCTCTCTCTCTCTCTCTCTCTCTCTCTCTCCCCTTCAAAAATAGTCAAATTGGCTTCTGCTTATCCGGACCTTGGAAGTTCTTGTTTTGGCTGACCTGAGATTTGTGTTCTTTGACCTTCTTCACCGCGTCCCAGTTCATCTTCTCTCGCGACCTTATTCGGACAACTATTGTGCAGTCACGTACAGAAGTCGTGCGCCGTGAACGAAGCTTCGAGACCCTCCTAACCTACTAGAAACAACAAGGTTCAGATGGTACGCGTGTTCGAGACGGAATTCGAAACAATGACTCTACTTTAGGCTGTTGTGTTTGCAGTAGAGTAAATTGTATGTATTAAAACCCTATAAAAGAATAAAGAAGAGTAATTTGCATCTGTCTCGGTAAAACAATAAAAACGCTCGCTTTTTACACTGACTTTCTTTCACAGTTTAAGAATTTATATCTAAAACATTTGATCGATTCATTTCATATTATGCCATACAATTTCCCTATTCATTTTACTTACTTAATAAATTTATGCATTTATTTATCGATTGATTTTTCCATATTTTCTACTCTTTCTTATTGCGTCATTTATTTATCCCATATTATTTAATTAATTTATCTTTGTATGAGGAATAAATCCCCATTGACCCCTAGCCAACAACACGCACGTTAAAAAAAAATATGTGGATTAATCTTTCTCGTTAAACCTAGCTATGTGTGACAAAATATCAACCTCAGAGATACATGCAATATAACAGGTTTAAGAAGCCTGATAATGCCTGATAAAAAAGGTGCATTTTTAGAATTTAATTTTTTAACATAACCTAAATCGGAAAATGGCATCTCGAGTGACTTACGAGCGCCATCTGTTGATTAAGAGGAACACTTTTACTTACGGTTCTGAATTTAAATGAACTGTGAAATTATTTGCCCGTCTTTCAACTGGTGGATCATCTGAATTCCTGTGCTCTCTCTCTCTCTCTCTCTCTCTCTCTCCTCTCTTTTACATTCCCTCCCCCCTCACCAAAAGCCTCCTCCATCTTACATCTCTCTTATATCTCTATCTTTCCTTTCTTTATCTTTTATCTCCCTTGCTATCTCCTCACCCTCCCTTTGTCTCTACATTTTCGTCCTCTCCGTCTGTTTCCTCCCCTTCTTGTTCTCTTCAAACCCTCTCTCTCTCTCTCTCTCTCTCTCTCTCTCTCTCTCTCTCTCTCTCTCTCTCTCTCTCTTACTATCCCCCTTTCCTCTCAATTCCCTTTCCCATTCTACTTCTTCCCCTTTTCAATTTTCCTTCCTTCTCTCTCTCTCCCACCTCCTCTCTTTTCCTGTTCCGCTCACCCATTCTCTCTCCTTCTCCTTCTACCTCTCCCCTTATTCTCCCCTTCTCTCCTCTTCTTCTTATCCATAAATCATATAACTAACAGGGTTTATATTAAACATCTTACACACTGTATATGCAAAATGACTGGCGCTTTAGGTGATCGCCCCTACATAGACATTTCGCCGCCAGAGAGAGAGAGGGGGGGGAGAGAGGGGAGGGAGGGAGGGAGAGAGAGAGGGATGGAGGGAGGAGAGGAGAGAGGGGGAGGAGGGAGAGAGAGAGGGGGAGGGAGGGAGAGAGAGAGGGGGAGGGAGGGAGGAGGGAGGGAGAGATAGAGGGGGAGGGAGGGAGAGAGAGAGGAGAGAGAGAGAGAGAGAGAGAGAGAGAAGAGAGAGAGAGAGAGAGAGAGAGAGAGAGAGAGAGAGAGAGAGAGAGAGAGAGAGAGAGACTTTGACAAGTTTATTGAGACAAAAGATTACATCTTAAAAGTTTGTGGTAACGTAGTTTATCCTCACCCTTATTTTGATAAGTCCCTGTGTGGGCTCACAGTTCTCATACAAAAATAGGTGTATTACCATGTAATAATATAAAATACAAAAATACAAATATTCAGTCAATGTTCTATAAAAGCGAAAGATCGCATGCACACTCACAGATGGGTTGTGAGGTACCGTAGGCGACCCGTGTGTAGAAGTTTATTTACGAAGGACAGGCACACAGGTCGTCCCCGTGTTACCTAGTGTAAATGAACTGTTCTACATTTATTTAGTGGAACCCGCTGTCTCTGTAATGTAAACAATAATGTTCCGAGGCTCCACTATGCTTCACCGTGTCCTTATATTTCTCCAGGACCCCTTGAATGTTTGCCCACTCGTCCTGCACAAATTCCCATTTATTCATGAGTTTTTCTTTTTCTCCGTCGGTGCACTTCAACAGGTGGGACCTGAAAGCCGCAGAGGTTGTTCCTCCCACTGCACTCGCTGTTATTTTTCTTTCCTTTCCCTTAATAATTATCTCCCACTCTGGATATTGCTCCTTTGCAGGAATACATGTTTGTTCCATTTCTGAATCTTTAATGGGAGTTTCTTTTGTAACCTCCCCCCCTCCTCTTTCTGTTGTTCGATTTCTCCGCTCGTAACTTGGGCCAACTTCTTTTCTTTAACGTCCATTCTCTGCATCAGCGTCTGCAGCATCCGGGTGATTTCGGATATTTCCTTCCCAGAAAAATCCGCATCACTAGTCCGCAGCACTTCCTTTACTTCCTACATTTGTCTGCCTTGCCCATTGGCGACGGCACCACCCGCGGTGGGCCCTGCACCCAGGCATTGGGGACTGCAGCCGCGTGGTGACCGTCCCTTTTCCATTCTCTGCAACTCCTTCCTTGGGGACCGCCGAAGCAATCTTGAATTGTGGTCTCGCCCTACATGCAGGAGACCCGGCATTGTGGCAGCCTCCGCAGTTGCAGCAGCAAGGCATAACCCTTTCCCTCTTTTCAATTTTGTCCGGCAGATCCTTGAGTCATGTGTCCTGCCGCAGAACCTGCATCGGCCGTCCTGCTAACATGCCCACAACTTGTGTCCCCATCTGCAGCACTTGAGGCACATGACTGGCGGCTCCACATACGGTGCCACCTCCTGTAGCCCGCTCCAGAGATAAATACTTTCTCTGGCACTTCCCCCTTCACAAGGGCAACGAGCTGACTCCGCTCCTCGCCCCTGGGCGTGTGCCGCCTTACCCACACAAATCTATCGTCGTCCAGTAGGAAGTCCGGGTCTGATATCGTGGGATATCGGAAAACTATCACCTTAGTGAACTTTTCCCCAGCCTTTGGGACAGTCATCACTGTCCTCTTGTATCCCTGAGTCGTCAGTGTCTGCACCGCCTGGCCTGCCCGCAACGTGAGATACGGCCTTCCTTTTCCTTCCTTCATCACTGGCTCGAAATCAGCGTGGTCCCGGCCCGGTTGCATGGCCCACCTTAATTTCTCCAAGAAACTCATGGCGCAGTCCTGTGGAAATAGCAGTCTCTCCCTGTCGTTCACACCGGCAACATTCTTGACTGTTGCTTCGTTTCCGTCGTTCTTCTTCCTCTTCTCCCGCTCGAATCCATTCTCATTACTCATGCCTACGCTTCCATCACATCTTACCCTCTCATGTGATCCACTTCCGCTAGCAACACTAGCCATGCTGATACCTTGGTAAGAGGTGACCCGCTCCCTGTCCAAGGTCAGATAGGGGCGGGTAAACAAAGGATTCGGGGACCTCACGTCTGAGGACTGTACTGTAAACACGTCCGACTTCTACGAGAGATACACCACGAGAGAGAGAGAGAGAGAGAGAGAGAGAGAGAGAGAGAGAGAGAGAGAGAGAGAGAGAGAGAGAGAGAGAGAGAGAGAGAGAGAGAGAGAGAGAGAGGGGGGGGGGAGGGAGGGAGGAGGGGAGGGGAGAAGAGAGAGAGAGAGAGAGAGAGAGAGAGAGAGAGAGAGAGAGAGAGAGAGAGAGAGAGAGAGAGAGAGAGAGAGAGAAGAGAGAGAGGAGAGAGAGAGAGAGAGAGAGAGAGAGAGAGAGAGAGAGAGAGAGAGAGAGAGAAGAGAGGGAAAGAGAAGAGAGAGAGAGAGAGAGAGAGAGAGAGAAGAGAGAGAGAGAGAGAGAGAGAGAGAGAGAGAGAGAGGAGAGAGAGAGGGAGAGAGAGAGAGAAGAGAGGAGAGAGAGAGAGAGGAGAGAGAGGAGAGAAGAGAGGAGAGAGAGAGAGAGAGAGAGAGAGAGAGAGAGAGAGAGAGAGAGAGAGAGAGAGAGAGAGAGAGAGAGAGGAGAGAGAGAGATAGAAGAGAGAGAGAAAGAGAGAAGAGAGAGAAGAGAGAGAAGAGAGAAGAGAAGAGAGAGAGAGAAGAGAGAGAGAGAGAGAGAGAGAGAGAGAGAGAGAGAGAGAGAGAGAGAGAGAGAGAGAGAGAGAGAGAGAGAGAGAGACAGAGACAGACATATAGGAAGAAAAAGGAAGAGGGAAAGAGAGAGCAATAGAACAATAATCATTATCATTACTATTGAATTAAACACTATTATTATTACCATTATTATTATTATCATCAGTAATGTTATTGCTGTTGTTATTTTAGTATTAGTGTTATTACCATCATCTCTATTAATATTATCATCATTAGTAGTAGTGGTCGTAGTAGTAGCATTACTGTTACTACTATCATTATCATCATTATTATTATGAATATCCTTATCATTATTATTATCATCACTATTCATTATAACCATTATCATTATTGTTTTTGCTATCACTATCACTATGAGCATCATTATCATCAATATTACTATTGCTGTTATTCTTATCATTATCATTATTATCATCCCTGTTATTCCATTCCTCATCCATGTTTTCATCACCATCTTCCACCTTCTCCTCTTCTCCCTCATCATCATTCTCTCCTTCCCGCCATCATCATCATCACTATCATTTCATCCTTCCCTCATCATCATCATCATCACCATTATATGTTTATCCTTCCCTCATCATCATCACCATCACTTTATCTTTCCCTCGTCATCACTATCATTTCAATCTTCCCTCATCACCATCACCATCATTTTACCATTACCTCATCATCATCATCACCATCATCATTTCATCCTTCCCTCATCTTCATCATCACCATCATTTTATCCTTCCTGCCATCACCATCATCGTTTTATCCTTCCCTCATCATTATCACTAATATCATCATTATCATCATAAAACAACATTAACCATGATGCTCATAAATTCACTTTGAAAATACCCATTAATCACAGCATAATCTCAAGATAATTATTTTAAAAGGCAAATACACATGCAGATTAGATGCCACTAAATCAGGCAGTAATATCTAGTAAGACACTAATTGGAAAGGCTAGATGAGAGCAATTAATAATGTAATCAAAGACGAGGTAATGTGATGTTGAAATCGAACTGTAATTACGCTGAAAGAAATTTGTATAATGTATGCGTTGAAATGTGTAAATGTACTCGCTCAGGGAAATATCCGTATGAACATTATCGTTATTATCATTATTATTATTACTATCATCATTATCGTTTAATTTACTACTATTGTATCAATAATATATCTTTTATTATATTATCGTTATTATTATCATTACCATCATTATTAGTTAAGTTTGTTATTTTCATCATTATTATTGTTAAAATCGTTGTTATTCGTCATCATTAACATCATTATTATTATTATTATTATTATCACTATTATCACTATCATTAATATTAATATTACTGTTACTACTACTACTATCCCAC
>NW_020869546.1:139998-142430 GCF_003789085.1 Penaeus vannamei | reverse complement strand
CGGATTTCCCATTTCTTTTCGCCTCCGGCTCTGTTCCACGGCGCTGCGAACTTTCTCACTTATCCTAGTCTGTAAGTACTCATGTTTAGGCTCTTCCAAGTGTAAGTTCCTATAGATTTTAGCAACAAAATCAGTTTTCTTATTTGCTGAGTTGTATAAACATTCGCTAGCTATTGCGTTACTGCAGCGGCGCGCCGATGCTACACCCTGAACCATCACAACAAAGTTGTATTACGAGGTTTAAGTTTTGATTATCTAAGTTTTTTAAATGACACTTTTTATCTTAAAACATTATTCATCGCATTTATTCTTTTCAATATTTGTGGATTTATAAAAGAAAATATCAGATAACCTGAATCTAATATATGCAATAATTCCAAATCTTACACCACTTTATGATACTGATCTAAAGGATCGCGTAGAGCGGTTACTTTACAAAGTTATAAATACAGACCTGAAGTTGCGAATCCAACAACTTCTTTATTTTTGAGTTACGGTTGGTCTAAAACCCTATGATAGAAGTTGCGGTTGAAGTATATAGAAGATAAGTTTCTTAGAATCATTCGCTCTTTCGTTTACATATATTATTTTTGGTCTAAAGGGCGGCTGTATGGAACTTGACCTGTACCTAATAGGCTTAAACATTAGTTATCAATACATATAGACCGATTCGGTGTGACGTCACGAGTCGGAGTCGCCATTCCACTTGGTGAAAACAAACCCGTCGCTCACAGATACCTCGCTATCAATGTGAGGGAAAATGGAATATTGATTCTTTGATTCTTCAAAACCGAAGCGAAAAGGTGATATGCAGCAAAACTAGAAGCTGTGTAGCTAAAAGAGTACTCATACCGAAATCTGGATCGATGATCCTTCGAAATGACCTAAAATTGAATATTCTGACATCGACTATTCTATCAATAAAGCAGATGATAATAATAATTTTATAATAACATAATTTGCTACAGGAATGCATGACGTTTAGCTATATAGTGTATTTTTTCTGTGAAATCAGTGCCATTTCCTAACCACTTTTCTTCCCATTCACTAGGGTGTTTATACTAAGGAGACAATGAAGTCACGTATAGGCCTAAAAGCCACAACGCATTTTTCTCTCTCCTCAATAAGCCCTCTTCAGTTGTTTCTTCTGCTGGATCGTATGAGATCTCAGACAAAGGCAACAGGCATCTGTATACCTGCTTTGTTTTCATTTAATGGACAGTGCTTGAAGGTACTTGGCATAAAGTCTGGGTGAAGTGGGTCCGGGGATGGTTTGCTTGTAAATATAAATTATGATAAATCAATTTATTACAAAAAAGGAATAAAAGGAAAATAATAGAATTACTGTTGTGCTTTTTAGAATATATGGCTACTGCCAAAACCTAATGTCGACAATGTTGATCTTGTTTGGCCTTGATAGGTAGTGTAGATAGACGAGTTTGACAGTGTTTATCTGTCTCTGGAATTTGAAAAGGTGTAATATATTAATATGTAGATCAATAAAATGTTCTGAGCAGATGTAAACATTTTCCACCAAATATATATATATATATATATATATATATATATATATATATATATATATATGAAAGGTTAAACCTTTCTTTCCCATCATGTTGTGGTTCGAACAACCAACGACAACACAGTTCCTTGGCATTTTCACGCAAAGAAACGAAATTCTAAAACAAATCAGCGACTCTATATGCAAAGCGCAGCGATTTTTCGAAGGAACGAGGGTTTGTTTTCACCAAGTGCTCGTTCCTAGGGGCGGTTGTTAGGCGTTACCGAATCGGTCTATACATACACACTACAAAGAATACACACAGACATACACAATTATATATGAATGTGTGCGCGTGTGTGTGTGCGTACGAATTGAAGCACGGTTATTAATATAAAAGGACCAATAAAGACCGAGTTAAATGTACTCCGTGGATTAAGCATGTCTTTAAACGTTGAGAGTTACTGTTCCATCCATATTCATTAATGTGGATATGTACAATTCAGTATATATAGATAAATAATTATAGATAGATATAGAGCTAGTCCTAACATTTTTTATTTTATCTATTTATGTTTTACAATACATTAGCCTGTGTGTAGAGATGCTTGTCTTTCTGTCCAAACACTTATTGGAGGTTTCTAGTGGCAGTGCATCTGTTCTCATTCTGTGACTGACAAGGGAGATCAAATTCGGTGCCTTCAATAGGGCTCTTTCTAGGTCTGAGTTGTTGATTTCTCTTTCAGCGGGAGCAGGTATGGTCACTTCCCTACAAGACATCCACTAATTTCCTCAAGTTTTCTACTTCAAAATTTATTTCTGATAAGACAAAGTCCGGTGTGCGAAGCTGAGCTTTGTCCGGGCGGGCAATGAGGGGAGCCATTGTCGACAAATAGTGACTCAGTAAACGTGTGTCAGCTAGTGCCGACGG
>NW_020869546.1:127498-129998 GCF_003789085.1 Penaeus vannamei | reverse complement strand
GCGTGCGTGTGCGCGTGCGTGTGTCCATGTGTGTGGATCAAAGGATGGCCTCTCACCTTGTTCTGGTACACAGCCAGCAGATGCGCCATTCTGCTGTTGGACAGCTGCTCATCCCCGGTCGACTCGTCTTTCAGATCCTCGTGACCCTCCTTGTGTTCTGCTTCTGCTGCAGCAGCCTCCTGCTTCCACTCCTGCTCGTTTTCCTCGCCGTTCATTGTCATCTGAAAAATGGATTTAGTCAGTCAGTTGATAATAGTACGTGCTAATTATCAGTCTTTAAAATGAGTTTTTTTTTGTGAAAACGGTGTGTCGACGAGCGGTACGACTAATGAAAGCTGAATGGCACGAGCATCTGCCAAAAAGAGCAGAGGCGGCAATGCAAGGCGCTGCTTCTGGCGGCAACGACCTGTTATCTCGACAGAATTCTTGTCCCCTGGAATGACGGCCATGGAAGCGGGATGCCTGAGCCTGACCCTTTCGCCGCCAAAGCCATTCTTGCGTCAACCAACCACGCAGTGGATTGTGGGCGAACGCATTGCTATCCCATCGATCTGTCTACTTGCCTGTCTACACACACCGGGCACACAAACAAGCATACATCTATCTATTTGTACCTGCCTTTATCTTACTATATATATTATAATATGCACCCCCATATATATATATATATATATATATATATATATATATATATATATATATATATATATATATATACGTACGTACGTATGTGACCATGCATGTACATATACACACAAACACAAATCCAATAAACATACACACACACACGCACTCTCGCACACACACATGTAGGCGCAAACACACACACACTTTTACTCATGCACGAACGCGCCAGCCGCCCAGATTCCTGCCACCTCCATGCCTATTCCTGCGCAGCCGAACCCGACGTCGAGCGTGGGAACCGCACAGGCCAGTGGGTCGCCGCGGAGCTCGCTCGCGTGCTTGACGTAAATTAAGATGGCCTGCTTCGATGCGTGTGCATATCAGTAACTCTCTCTCTCTCTCTCTATTTCCTTCTCTCTCTCTCTCTCTGTGTGTGTGTGTGTGTGTGTGAGCGGCGCGTATGTATACGTATATCCATATGTATATGTATATATGTATATAAGTATGTATGCATGGATATATGTATATATGCATATATACACATTTATAAAAAATTTATGGATATATGAATATATATACATATATTTATAAGTGTATATATAATATATATATAAATATTATATATATATATATATTTTATATATATTTATATATATATATATATATATATACATATATAATACATACATATATATACATACATACATATATATACATACATACATGTATATATATACATATAATATATTATATATATATATATATATATATATATATATATTATATATTATATATATATATATATAGAGAGAGAGAGAGAGAGAGAGAGAGAGAGAGAGAGAGAGAGAGAGAGAGAGAAGAGAGAGAGAGAGAGAGAGAGAGAGAGAGAGAGAAAGGAAGTCACCCGTCTCTGCACAGCTCAAAGGTCTCGTGGCCTTATCCTCCGCATTCCGAAAGTTCCCGGCAAGAATGCGAAGAAAATCCAGGTTCGCGACCCGCCTCCGCAACCAGCGTGCAGCGAGCGCCTTCGCACGGCCTGGGCGGGGATGCCGCCCGCGCCGCCGCCCTCGGGCTGCGCGGCCACTGGAAAGGCGAGCACTGGGTTTGCTTCAGCTCCAGCGAGAGCCAAGACTGACTGCGCTCTGCCTGCTTGCTTGAATTTCTGCCACGGACTTTATCGGCCGCTTCGTAAAATTGTGGGAAGCCCGACGCAATAATATTTACGGACATGTAAATTCACAGAAATAAATGCACATATGTCTATCCAAATAAAATATATACTTTTATCTATCTATCTTTCCGGTAGAGATGCATGTCTAGATTCATAATGTATTTATTTCGGTATATATGTATGTCCGTATAATTCATTTCGGTATATATGTATGTCCGTATAATTTATTTCGGTATAGATGTATGTCCGTATAATGAATATTCCTTAGGTCGGGCCTCGCACGACTTTAACAAACCAGCCGTATATCTAGCTTTTCCGACCATGTGAACATCAGTCTGTTCAACACTTTCGGCCAGTTTGTTCAAATTGTGCGAGACCCGACCCAATTAATATTCATAAATACGGACATGCATATATATAGAAAAATGCAAAATATCAACCCGAAAGCCCAAAAGATGAATGTATAGCTTTCAGATAGACAGCTATGTATTTATTTCTGTCTATATCTATGTCCGTATTTGTGAATGTTCATTGGGTCGGGCCTCGCGCAATTTTAATAAACAGGCCGTTTTTCTCTTGTAAAATCGCAACATATTTGCATGGAGTGGTGTATAATCTGCGTGATGGTTTTAGTCATTCAATCTAGCTGTCATGACTGACTGAAGGCACTGGCACTGACGCGAAATTCATTGAGCGAATTCAGCC
>NW_020869546.1:112498-122498 GCF_003789085.1 Penaeus vannamei | reverse complement strand
GATAGAGTGATACAATATACATACTCAATAAACATAAAGCTACATATATGATTAGACATAACAAATAGCATACCACACACATCCATGCCAGCAGAGACCACACACACACCACAACACACATTCACATATCACAGCAACACAAATTAATAAGTACCTTTTCTCATTATATATAGATATAGTTTGAGCTAGATTCTCGACAACATATTAGGTTAATATTATTAATTAGTTAATGTAGAGAATATAACTCAGTAATAGTTTTATACTTTAGCGTACTAAGTACATACTACAAGTATTACTACAGATTAATTTCTACATATAAGGCAATTCTTCGCTAAATATGTAACATCGTATATTTTTTATTTACGTTGCCGTTTTTTTACTACAACATAGATTCAGGAGAAAAAATTAATAATATAGTATTGCAAACACAGCACTACAAGTTAATTTCACTGCTTGTTAGGGCCATACTGTACTCATACAATACAATATACCATCATCGCCCATTATCTTTAAAACCACTATCTTATACCTATTAATATATATTTAATTAGAAGTATATTATCTACATAATCACGTTTATAAAGATGTAATATATATATTATACGGTTCAATACATACATACAATAAATACATCACATCTATATATATATATATAATGTGACTGTGAATCCTTACTCTCACTATCCGTAATACCACATTTAAAAAAATAAATAATATTTAATTTAATCCATGTATCTTATTTTCAGTATTCACTTTACCGTAGTACGATAGGTAATACTTATATTAGATTACTATAGATCAGTTATTATATAAGTATATTTGTACGTATTAACATTATTAACTAAACACTGTTAATAAAACTAATATATTATATTACGCACACATACATATATTAAAATACACGCACAACCACACACACACACACACAACACACACACAACCACACACACACAGTCACACTACACGAAACACCACACAACACACACACTACAACACACACACACCACAAATTAATATAACCCTAATACATCTTATATATAGTAATTATTAAAAGTATTATAACGTATGTATATGTAGTATTATATAATAACTTATTTATATATACATTAACTTTATTATATACACTTCACACACACATCTACCCACCACCACATACACACACACACATTTCAATCACACAACTTATCATTATACTATCTATTCAAGTATATTCATGTACGTTGGAATAATGTATAATAATAAAATCTATGCCAAGACATAATAATATACAATAAGTAATCATGATCACTTCAGTCGTATACATACTATACTAATACATTAATATATTTTATACACCTGTACTTTGGGCATTATTAATTATATAACGGTCAGTCTCTTTTTTAGTTTTACATCAATATGCACCCTATTGGTTAGGTGCCAGATGGTAGTGACTCTCCTAATATTAGAGTCGTCTTAAATTCTTATTATTCATATCGTATAATATACAGAATAATTACATATATCGTGATCACACACACACACTCACTATACCACCACACCATCGTCACAACAACACACACACATATGTTTATGAAGCATATTTTTAGTAATAATAAAGTAAAATATGCTATAATGTAGATGGCGGTAGGTAATATCTTAAAGTGAAGTGATTGAAGTGTATATACGTGAGAAACCGTAACTTAAACTTTACATATGTCTATAAGACAAATGAGCATGAAAGAACGCATTAGAAAGTACCACATAGATAGATAGTTTTCTATTATATAATTTATTTAATTTTGCTCTTTTAATTTTCGATTTTTATAAGTTTTATTCTTATTTTATATTATTTTCTTTTTCAATTGGTCATATACTTTAACCTGTAGATAGACTTGATACTCAAACTGTAGTATATACCTTAATATAGTTATAATATTTCAGATAGCGCTCTTAATTAAGACTTATCCTAACCGGATATTTTTGAATAATTAGAATAAAATTTGGAGATATCAAGGATGAATAGGATAGTAAGATTTAATGCATAATAGCACGATAGGAGATATAGATAAATAGATAGGCTAAATCAAGACTGGATAAGAATATACTCATACTTCTTTAGCATATATATCATTCATATCAATACATTCATAAATTCCTTTCCTCTATTAATTAATCATCATCTATTTTTATTATTACTATACATATATAACTCACGACAAACACCACTACTAAGAGCAACGACAAAACAGACACAAAGACGATCATATCTATATGATCCTTAATTTAATTAAGTCACTATTAGAGTATTTAAGCTTCTACATCTATGAGGTCTCACATATAATTACACTTAAATACTGTACCGTGTTACAAGAGGAGGGACCGGAACTACAATAGATATCCATATTTTAAAAAATCTCATTTAAAATCTGCAAAATACTTATAACAATTAATTCTGTGTTAATAAAGGGGTTTTCATTACGAACTTTTTACATAAACATATACATATACTATACATACCATAAATAACCTGACTTAAATTACGCACTTTCAATATAAACATAACTTACAAAAATATTTCAATTAAAATATACAAAACTTATCCAAACTTACAACTTAACATATATTTAACATATATCCTAAACATACTAACAAAATCCAACAACTAAATATACACAACAAAAAATATATCCTATAACTTAACTCTAATATATATTTCCTTATATTATATGCTAACACAAAATCCTAATTAATACCAAAATATTCAACTATAATAAATATCCCAACAAACATTAACAAATATCCAAAACTTAAAAAAATATCCAAAGATAAACAAAAATTCCAAAACTATCAAATATTAATCAATCAAACTACAAACATCACACACTAACAAATATCCAACATAACTAACAAAATATCAAACTACCAAATAAATTATCCTAATAAACTTAACAAATATATCTCCTTTAAAAAGCTACAACAAATATACAATAATTATCAAAGAACTTACAAATATCAGAACTAACAAAAATTTAATTCCATAGTAACTAACAAATCACCAGTATATAATTAAATCAACAATACATATACTCCTAAGATAGCTATACCAAAAATAACACACTTATAACTCAACACAATCCAACAGTATATATATAATCAAAAATATCCAAACTACAAATTAATATTCAACAACATATACTATCAACTTAAAAAATATCCATAAAATAATAACAATAAATTCAAAATACTAATAAATAATCCAGATAAACTAACAATTTTCTACTATACAATAACTAAACAATACTAAACAAACTTAACCTAAATATCTCATAGGAATATTAATCTATCTAAACGCTATACACACATACATTACTAATATATCAAATACACGCTATAACACACAACACACACAAACACCACACAATCACACACACAACACCTAAAACCCACACACACACACCATCAGACCTAGGATAATAACGTAAATCTAATAATGCTAAGAATAACAACAAAATTACCATAGAATTATAAATATAAAATATATCAAACAAATAACAATATATCAAGAATAATATACAAATAATATCAATACACTAACTAATAATCAATGAAATAACTCTAAAATCATAAAAACTTAATAATATATTCCTCAAAGTATAAGAACAATAATAAAATAATATACTATACACATAATAAATATAAATTTTAAACTAAATCTCCAAGCATTCATTAACATAAAGTAAAACTCCTCAAATAATTAAATATACAAACAATACATATAAAAATTTAAAATAATACAATTAATAAATACAATACTAATACTAAACAATAAATAATTAGACTCAAAACGAATAATACATAAAAATAAACCAACAAACTTTACAACATGTCACAAGAATCATTCAAAAAATATATTCCAACTATGGCGACAAAAAAATGATATACCACCAACACTATGCACAAAGTATTCCATAACAGAATATATATCGAAAAAAGTGCGTTACTCACTTATTCACCATCTCTCATAAAAATCTATGCTCATTGAATGCTTTGTGTCGAAGATCTGTTTCTATACACATTTATCTACCGCTTCAGTATTGATGGATATCTCTGCATCAACTTAAAAATAAATCATAAACAATATATATGTCAATACAAACTAATATAAAATACTCTATAACAACTTAACTAAATTCCAACAAACAAAGTTTCAAAACTATACTATAAAATATTAAGCATACAAACTATAAAAATATCCAGAAATAGACACCTATACATATCATAATTCTAACATACATAACTAACAAAAATCCACAAATACAAATAAAAATATCCCAGTCACTACATAACATAACCATAACAAATTACAACATGACATAAACAATTACTCACATAAACCTACACATAAATATTATATGCTACTCATTACATAGCTAGAATCATGTTCCAAAAACACATAATATTCAACAAACTAAAATATCATACAAAATAATATATATCCAAAATAAACAAAATATTCTACATAAAACTAACAAATATCTAACAACATCATTAAATACAAAAATAATAATATCTACAACATAATTTAATCAAATATTCAACAAAAATTCTCATATATAACTATAAATATAAATGATTAATTCTCAAATACAGTAGTATCCTCTCGACATAACGATATATACTATATATACCAATATTAACAACTATAAATACCAATATTATCCAATATACTATAACTAACAATAATATCAAAACAAAATATCCACAAACAATATCAACAACAAATATTTCCAAAATACAAAAAATTATCCAACAATCTATAACCCAAAAATCAACAATATTAACAAAATATCACACTACACTCATATATAAATCTACGGTCAACTAAAATTAGCCGACAACTATAACCATATAATAATCAAACAATAATCTCTATAACAACATACACAAATACAACAATACAATAGAACTATAACACAAAATCACACACCAACATGACAATATAAATTGATCTCTATACAAAACTATACCAATTAATATAGTCAAAATTATATAACAAACATAATCCAACTAATCTAATACAAATAAATATTCCCACCTATATATACAAAAATATTCAACAATAATACATAAATATTAATATATAATCACATATACATATCCAAAAACTTTACCAAATATTTTATACTCATAACTTAATCTCTTTTAACATAAGATCCAAAATAAATATAATATTTCCACAACACACACAACTACCCACAACATACTACCACACACACACACAAAATATTGCCAACGTACCAAATACAATATTAATTTTACCAATCAAACTGTAGAACTAAAATAAATTATCCAACTAATAACAATAAAATTTCCAATAATCTGTAATACTCTATCTATACTATCTCATCACTAACAATAAAAAATATCCAAATAAATCATAATGATCACATGGTACTGCAAGATCGATAGTAATTTCTTGTGTAGCTGAGGGGAGCCCTGTAGCGTTGTGAGTGTGTATGCATATTTGTTGGTCAGATGTCGTAAAGATGAATGTGTCGTCTGGTGATTGTGATACTGTAGTGGATTTATATATGTCCTTCGTATTCGTCTCTTTGGGAATGTAGTGTTGATGATGCTGTGTGTGTGTGTGATATTTGTGAAAGTAGATAGATTAGAGATAGATGGGGATGCTGTGGTGTAGAGTAGATAAATCCCGATAAATGTGTAGATGAAGTATTAGATTAGAGAGAATATAGAGTAGAGAAGTTAATATATAGAGGAAAGTAGTGTATATATTAATAGATAGTAGTATATATCGGATACACAGGATATATAGATACTAAGTGAGTAGAGGAGATTTAATAATATATAGTAGAATAGACTAGTGTATAGATAGTAGGATATCGATAGAAAATATGTAAGGGTATATAAATTTAACACAAAATGATAATAGAGAGTCAATAATCAAAAAGGCATGAAAGACATCAAAATACCATTAGATCTCTCATATATTACTACCGCACTCGCCGCTACAGCACTTACGCTATTGGCCTCTGCATTCTACAGACGAACATACAAAAACAACCACAACAATAACTATACACATTCAATATCAAACTTTTTTTTCTTTTCTTTATTTCTCTAACTATATTCTATTTATAACCTACTTTCTTCTTTTTATTCCTGTTTCGTTACATACTTATACTTTGCACTTACCCCTCTGGGCGGTTCGCTCTCTAAAAGAACCTTTCGCGGCCATTGTCAGTTATCTGTCGGAAAAAAAAACATTACCAAACTGTTAAACTGTTTCGAGATCACAAAAAAGCTTAAACTAAAATAACTCTACTGAACACACACACACTAACAAAAACACTTACGCCACATCTACACAAAAACCATATCCATTGCCCCCTTTATTTTCATATTTTACTCAATCCATCGGCAAATATACAGAAGACGGGCAATAATTTTCTACTAGGGTAGATAAGGGTTACGTTCTATCATTGCGAGATCGCGATAACAGTGCTCTACCTTGACACCCTGCGCCTTGCTGAAGAGAGAGTCTGGGAAAGGGGGTGAGGCTGAGGGTATCTGACGACGAGGGGGGTGAGAAGGAGAGAGTAGTTGACAAGGGTGACGCTTCGGTGTGGGAAGGGGGATATGGCGAGGTGAAAGGTGGTGTAGGGGAGTGGTTGAGTGAGGGAGTTGATGGCGGTCATGGAGATAGGGAGTTGTTTTCTTTTGATCTCTAGGGAGAGGGAGGGAGGGAAGGGGATGGTGTACGGGATGAGAGAGAGAGAGAGACGACGATGATCATGAGAAATGATGATTGGAGAGAGAGAGAGGTCGCATTATTGGGAAGAGTGATTGAGAGATATGAGAGAGTAAGGGAATACAAGGGGGGGAGAAGGAGACGAGCTAGTAGTTTTAACGGGCTCGACGGGCGGGCCGAGGGCGGGGAGGGGAGGACGGAGGAGGAGGGAGGACGAGAGGCGAGACACATGAGAAGAGAGAGAGACGATTTGAAGTACATCAGGTGATGATGAGAGTAGAGAGATTGGAGATTTGTCGTTGAATTCGCGGATTCTCATTCTGACCTTGAGCAGAAGAGAGATGAGAGCTGAGACGAGACGAGCACGAGAGAGAGAGAGCGGGCTTGGAGGCCCGATGCATGGACGAAAAGGGGCTGATGGGCGAGGGAGGATGAGAGAGAAGAGGAGGGGGAGGTGGAGGCGAGAGAGAGAGATGGGGGGAGAGGGAGAGGGAGCGCACGAGCAGCGGGTCGAGACGGAGAGAGAGGGAGGGATGACTGAGGATGACGAGATGGGGTGAGGGCTGAGTGAGAGGGGGAGAGGGGAGCTGGAGAGGGTTGGGAGATAGGAGGAGGATGTGCGAGACGACGGAGAGAGAGATGGAAGAGATGCGGGCAGAGATGGAAGAGATGGAGAGAGGATAGGAGAGATGGACGAGAGAGCGAGGGATAGAGATGGAGAGAGAGGGAGGAGAGATGAGAGATGAGGTGGGACGACGGAGGAGACGCGGTGGCGCGAGTTTTTGATGAGAGAGGTAGGGGAGAGCTGGAGAGAGAAGGCGGCGAGAGGGATGAGAGAGGCGTGAGAGGAGAGAGGATGGGGGAGAGGAAGAGAGAGGGGGCAGAGGAGATGAGAGGGCTGAGAGGATAGAATGAGAGGGGGAAGGAAGAGAGAGGGGAGAGCTAACGAGAGAGTGTCTGCGTCTCAGGTGGCGAGTGACTCGAGAGGGCAGGGCAGTGAGGGAATCGGGGAGGCTGAGCGGAGACAGAGACGAGACCTCTTTTCTCTGACGATCGATCGACATCGATCTACGACGACTCTAGATGATCTCGATCTGAGATGGATTCTCTCTCCTTCCTCCATTCTCCCTTTCGATCCTCCCTCGCCTACTCGAAATCTGAGAAAGGAGAAAAAAAAAATCACTCTATCACCTCTGCTGCTCTCGTATGTGTGTCGAACTCTCGTGTCGTAAGCCCGGCTTTCCTTGTAGGATAATTATGTGGGGACCGGGAGGGTAGTTCTGAGTTGCAGACTGAGACATTTCTATTGGCACGATGCAGTTTTCGCTCGATTCGTGCTTAAGTCATTTTGAATTTAGAAAGTATCTAGTTTTTGACATTTTTTCTTTAGCATGGCGAGAACCTAACAGATGGCGGACTCAGCCAGGAATATTATCAGAGACGAAAGAAGATTTACAAAACTCGCGACTGTGTTTGGATTTTGAATTTGGAATATATGATGTGTTTTGGAGAGTTATTTAACCAGAGAGTAAGTGTGCCACGTTAAATTATCAGTATTTAGAATGTAGTTAATGTGTTTTGTTTGTATAGGAGGGGGTAGTCTCTGCTACTGACCGTGTAAAATCTTGCACAAAGTGGTGTCACTCTTCAAATTAGAAGGTAATATTCTGCTTTACGTTTGAGTCTTAATATTTTTGGTCATACTGCTATATAATCTTAACAGTATGTATTTTTTCTCTCTCTTTGTCTCTATATTACTTTTTGTAATATATTGTTTTTAAAGCATTAGGCGGGAAGAGCCCGAATTCCTTTTGTTCCGTTTTAACATCCCTGTGGCCTTGGAAAAAAGAAATCTGGGTGAAGAATTTTAGCATTGGAGAATCTGAGGAGAAAAGAGGATGGAGGGAGGAATAGAGGGGGGGGGGGGGAGAAAGAGAAGAGAGAGAGAGCCCAGAGACCGAAGAGAGAAGAGAGAGAGAGAGAGAGAAGAGAGAGAGAGAGAGAGAAGAGAGAGAGAAGAGAGAAGAGAGAGAGAGAGTAGAGAGAGTAGAGAGAATAGATGTTATTGCTAATGGCCGACTTTGTTTAGGATGCTGATGGCCTGAGGGAGGCAGACGGAGAGGGTGGGGTGGCTGCCTCAGCCTCTACATATTTATTCGTCTTGCTGAGCGCTGGCCCGATAGAGTGGTGTGCTGGCGTGGTTATGCTGATGCGGTGGTCCGACCGTGCTTATGTGATGCTGCTGGGGGGTCGTGGAAAGAGATGAATCGGCATTCTAGAATACCGAAGCCTAAATCTGAACAAAAAGAGAGCTAGGCGTCTTGGTGTCTGCCCAGCCTGATCTCAGTATCAACATTATCATTTATATATATATATATATATATATTATATATATATATATATATATATATATATATATATATATATATATATTATATATATATATATTTATATATTTATATATAATATATATATATATATATATATATATATATATATATATATATTATAATATATATAATATATATATATAATATATATATATATATATATATATATATATATATATATATATATATACGCATATAATATATATATATATATATATATATATATAATATATATATATATATATATATGTGGTGTGTGTGTGTGTGTGTGTGTGTGTGTGTGGTGTGTGTGTGTGTGTGTGTGTGAGCGTTTTATCTAGTGAAGAGATCTATGTGTTCATTTGTTTCGTTAGCCTTTGTTATTTCTCTCCGCGGCGTCGTCGTTGACCCTCTAAAATATATGGATGAACTGAAGGACATTTCTGATTCGGGCAAGACAAGCCACTCGCAGAATCCACTGAGAGAGAGAGAGAGAGAGAGAGAGAGAGAGAGAGAGAAGAGAGAGAGAAGAGAGAGAGAGAGAGAGAGAGAGAGAGAGAGAGAGAGAGAGAGAGAGAGAGAGAGAGAGAGAGCGAAGCAAGAGTCTGCGCGAGAGCTTAGGGAGGGGTAAGGGGGGTTGAAAGAAAGCGTCGAGCTGCCGATGCACGGACATAGACGGCAAAGGCTCTGCCCATTTCCCTTGCTAGCTGAAACAGAACTAAGAGAGCATATCCTTTCAAACTTTAAACAAAACTGTAGACTCCCTACGCTTCAGGGGTTCCGCATGCGACTGCTGCCGAAGTGCGGGCAGTTGGGCGCTTCGCAGAGGCGCTTAAAAAGAAAGGGAGGGAGCGATAGTGGGCAACAGCAGAGAAAGCTG
>NW_020869546.1:102498-107498 GCF_003789085.1 Penaeus vannamei | reverse complement strand
GGTAGAGTACGGGTCCCGCCGGTCTGCCGAGAAAATAATGTGGCAACCCGAACCGGTCTTCGGGGCGCCTCGGTGGCGCCCCGCCCTCCCCGTCCCTCCGCCTCTCCCCCTCCCCTCTCTCGGTAACAACCTTCGTTAACACTACTATGGACGCGCGCCCACCTGCTGGAGAACAAAGACCTCTCGGAGGACGGAGACGAGGGGAAACATGGAGGGGCCTTTCTCCATTATATTTCTAACATACGATAAATATACTTTGAGCAGCTGACATCATCACCCCTCTGGCTTCCTCCTTTTTGTTCACTGCGATAACAGCTATTGTCAGTGCACAAAAAATCCTGTTACGAAGACGCGACCAACAAAACATGGGAAACGTCTGATCAAAGATTGGCTGCGTGCGGTCCTCGAAACTGAAATACAGTTTTGAGTAAGCTAATCATTTCTTAACATCCTTCATCGGACAAATCAGAAAAGGGGATGCTTCACTGTGCACGCAAGCGGGATGCCTCGGCGACAGTACAGAATACTTGTAACTCATTCGGAGGAAAGAAATCTGAGACGAAACAGTCCGTCGGAGGTTGGGATCCTGGCATGTCTCGGGAGCGTATGCAAATGAGAGCACGAACTGGAGGCCCGGGAAGCACCGGCGCCTCGGCCCCCGTTACTGCGCCGACCCTCGTTAGACCCAAGTCATCCCAGGAATACCTAAGGGGAGGCCGAGATACACTTCGTGTTGCTGGAAGCAGGAAGACAGAGAAGAGTAAAGAAGGAAAAGCGCTAGGTCAGCACACCACATTTCTCAATGTTTAAGATCACGCATTTATTCTAAAGTCTGTCACTGGAAGACTCAAGTGACCCCGCCCGCCCCTGCGGTCGTGGCAGCCCGAGACGCCCCAAGGACGCGTCATGTCTATAATATTTCAACTATTTTCTTATCTGATGTAATCCGGATGGATAACGCCAAAACAGGACGTCTTTAGTCACCGGGAGAGGTGGCCATGCCCCCGACCGCCGCCGCTCAGTATACCCACAGTGCCAAATAAGGCTTGTTGTGGATCTGTCAATTTGTCGGGCACATTACATACAGCCAAGGTCTGCTTTCTACCAGATGCCACTGATACCATAAACTCGCGTTCTGTTTCTCGGCTGCCTATGACTTAGTGAGAATGGGGAGTCGAGCGTCTGCAACGAAGGTAATTTACATCAGAGGAGGAAAGTTACATGAGGTCGCGCAATCATAAGCCACCGCTTCGTGGCTACACAACTCATCTCATTAAGTTGCCCAACATCGGCTCTGCGGCCACGAAACTGGACGAGTTACGTCACACTCAACGTTGGTCAACCCTTCACTGCCTGACTGCATCGTCTTACTAAATAATCCCTTCCCCTTTTCAGTCACCCCCCCCCCACCTCTCCCTTATGCGGTGACGAAGTTGGCTATTGTGTTCGGTGACGTCATGGCACACGGAGCTACGGGCCGCCGAGATCGCTCCTTACTGCCCCGCCGGAATCTCCGCCGCGCCCGTCCCCTGTGCCCTCGTGTGCTAACGGAGATTTCGCGCGGCGGTTGTCGTTCCTTGCCGTTTCCTTACTCTCAAATGAAGAAAATAACATGTGCAACTGTCCGTGCTCACGCAGTGCGCGTCTCCGACCATTCGACCAGGATGCAGATGGCGGGAAGGAGAGCCGTTTCCTACTATACCCCCGCCTATCAAGGCCACGCCTGTTTACTCACGCCTACTGGCTTGCGTCCATCTGCTGTTGCCTGGTGCCTTTTCGCGCATGAAGAAAGAATTGGCAATAGTTTGGATGGAGAGGGAAGAAGTAAGAAGACAAAAGCCGATTTTACAACAGAGAATACATATATTCACAAATATGAAATGCGAAATGTTAGATCATCTGTATTTAAATTTCGATGTAGAGTTCGCGGCAAGACCAATGCTCTTTGTAATTTTATTTGTCTTTCTTGCTGTCTCCATGCGATGACCGCTTCCCTGCAGTGCCTTACTAGTGCACGCCTTTTCCCTCCCATTTCCGACGTCAATCCTTGTTCCACGGGCGCTAAATGGCCAAAGCGTGCGAGCCTCACAGCAATTCCCAATCATACATTCCCAGCGGCACCAGCGGCGGCGCGCAAGTTCAATCGACAAACGCAGGAAGCAATAAATCCAGCAACCAAACAGTGTCGCGGAACAATGCTTCGCCTCGCTTCATCGTAACGTAAAAAGAGGCATAAAAGGAGCGAGCAAAGACAAAGCGAGTGAGGCAACAGCGGCCGTTGCATCAAAGTGATATTAATAAAATGGCGTTTCCGTTTTCCTTGACCTGCCCTCCTGTCGCTCGTCTGTCTCGCGCCTCTCCTGCGTCTGTGATAGATGTTGCACGGCCATTTTAAAATGATAACAATGATAGTAATATTCGCATGAGAAATGGCAGTAATATTTGCATAGCAACACTGCTAACACACTGGCACCACATCGTGGGGATAAAGCAATTTTATTATCAATAATACAAACATACAAACAGTGAAAAATCACGATAATGCCAATAATAAATATTGTGATTATCATAACAATCATGACAATGGTTATAGGATAATAGTACTGGTAACATTAATCCTAATTCTTATATGCAACTAATAACAAGAATAATGATAATATCATTATTATCATCATTATTATTAGTAGTAGTAGTCGTAATAATTATAATGACTATAATAGTAAGTAATGATAATAATAAAACAATAATAATAATAATAATAATAATAATAATAAATAACAATAACAACAATAATAATATCAATTATGATAACAACAACAATAACAAAATCAACAGAAGCAACAACAATAATAATAACAATACAATCCCTCTAAAAAGTGATAAATGTAAAACTTATAAAAAGTTATTACACCAGCATGTTTATATTGTTCAGATTGAAATGGAGTCAAATGGCAGGTGCGTGTGGAACTCAATGTGTTTAGTTCCATATGACGAATGCACTTTTGGGGGCTTTTAGGCTAGCCCTATCTAGTTTGCTCGTCATATGGAACTAAACACATTGAGTTCCACACGCACCTGCCATTTGACTCCATTTCAACTGAACAATATAACATGCTGGTGTAATAACTTTTTATAAGTTTTACATTTATCACTTTTTAGAGGGATTGTATTGTTATTATTATTGTTGTTGCTTCTGTTGATTTTGTTATTGTTGTTGTTATCATAATTGATATTATTATTGTTGTTATTGTTATTATTATTATTATTATTATTATTATTATTATTGTTGTTATTATTATCATTACTTACTATTATAGTCATTATAATTATTACGACTACTACTACTAATAATAATGATGATAATAATGATATTATCATTATTCTTGTTATTAGTTGCATATAAGAATTAGGATTAATGTTACCAGTACTATTATCCTATAACCATTGTCATGATTGTTATGATAATCACAATATTTATTATTGGCATTATCGTGATTTTTCACTGTTTGTATGTTTGTATTATTGATAATAAAATTGCTTTATCCCCACGATGTGGTGCCAGTGGTTAGCAGTGTTGCTATGCAAATATTACTGCCATTTCTCATGCGAATATTACTATCATTGTTATCATTTTAAAATGGCCGTGCAACATCTATCACAGACGCAGGAGAGGCGCGAGACAGACGAGCGACAGGAGGGCAGGTCAAGGAAAACGGAAACGCCATTTTATTAATATCACTTTGATGCAACGGCCGCTGTTGCCTCACTCGCTTTGTCTTTGCTCGCTCCTTTTATGCCTCTTTTTACGTTACGATGAAGCGAGGCGAAGCATTGTTCCGCGACACTGTTTGGTTGCTGGATTTATTGCTTCCTGCGTTTGTCCGATTGAACTTGCGCGCCGCCGCTGGTGCCGCTGGGAATGTATGATTGGGAATTGCTGTGAGGCTCGCACGCTTTGGCCATTTAGCGCCCGTGGAACAAGGATTGACGTCGGAAATGGGAGGGAAAAGGCGTGCACTAGTAAGGCACTGCAGGGAAGCGGTCATCGCATGGAGACAGCAAGAAAGACAAATAAAATTACAAAGAGCATTGGTCTTGCCGCGAACTCTACATCGAAATTTAAATACAGATGATCTAACATTTCGCATTTCATATTTGTGAATATATGTATTCTCTGTTGTAAAATCGGCTTTTGTCTTCTTACTTCTTCCCTCTCCATCCAAACTATTGCCAATTCTTTCTTCATGCGCGAAAAGGCACCAGGCAACAGCAGATGGACGCAAGCCAGTAGGCGTGAGTAAACAGGCGTGGCCTTGATAGGCGGGGTATAGTAGGAAACGGCTCTCCTTCCCGCCATCTGCATCCTGGTCGAATGGTCGGAGACGCGCACTGCGTGAGCACGGACAGTTGCACATGTTATTTTCTTCATTTGAGAGTAAGGAAACGGAAAGGAACGACAACCGCGCGCGAAATCTCCGTTAGCACACGAGGGCACAGGGGACGGGCGCGGCGGAGATTCCGGCGGGGCAGTAAGGAGCGATCTCGGCGGCCCGTAGCTCCGTGTGCCATGACGTCACCGAACACAATAGCCAACTTCGTCACCGCATAAGGGAGAGGTGGGGGGGGGGTGACTGAAAAGGGGAAGGATTATTTAGTAAGACGATGCAGTCAGGCAGTGAAGGTTGACCAACGTTGAGTGTGACGTAACTCGTCCAGTTTCGTGGCCGCAGAGCCGATGTTGGGCAACTTAATGAGATGAGTTGTGTAGCCACGAAAGCGGTGGCTTATGATTGCGCGACCTCATGTAACTTTCCTCCTCTGATGTAAATTACCTTCGTTGCAGACGCTCGACTCCCATTCTCTCACTAAGTCATAGGCAGCCGAGAAACAGAACGCGAGTTTATGGTATCAGTGGCATCTGGTAGAAAGCAGACCTTGGCTGTATGTAATGTGCCCGACAAATTGACAGATCCACAACAAGCCTTATTTGGCACTGTGGG
>NW_020869546.1:82500-90000 GCF_003789085.1 Penaeus vannamei | reverse complement strand
TATATATATATACATATATATATACATATACATATAACATATACATATTATAATACATATAGCCATATATATAAATATATACATATATGTATATAGTATATATTATATATATTATACGTATATTATCATTATATATAATTGTAAATATACATATATGTATATATATATATATACATATTATGTATGTCGTCTATATATATACATATATGTATTATATATTACCATAATATATATACATATACGTATAATTATATACAATATATGTATATATTATAATATATATATATATGTATATAAGTATACATTATATGTATAATATATATGCATATATATTATGTTTACTATATATACAGATAATATGTCTATCTATATTATATTACGTATATATATACCTATAGTATATATATATATATCGGTATATATATATACGTATATATATATATATGTATACATAATATATACATTTATACATATATAAACATACATATATATAAATACATATATACAGTATTTATATACATATACCATAGTAATAGTCTATTATACACAATGATATACTAATTATACATTATATACTCTAATAATTATATACATTATTACATATATATTATATATACATATATATATAGTATACATATATTATATCTATATTATATATACATATATTATACATATATATGCATTATATCTTTATATTTATTTACATATATATATATCATTTTTATATATATACTATATATAATATATAGTATATATGTATATATATACTATAATTATAAATATATGTTATTTATATATACACTATAGTAACTTATACAGTACATATACATATATATTATAATACTATATTATACTCCGCAGGATCCAGCCCACCCGGCCATATTATGCATATACTATACTATATTACTATATACCATATCCACTACTATATAATGTGATGTTTTGTTAGTCCACAGGACATGTGTGTATGTGTGCATTGTGGTGTATGCTCATCACACTATTGTGTGGTGGTGTTGTGTGTGTGTGTGTGTGCTGCTCATGCTGTGTGTCTTGTCGGCTGTGTGTGTGTGTGTGTGAAACCTGTGTGTGTGTGTGCCTGTGTGTGTGTGTGTACGTCGAGAGGAGAGAGAGAGAGAGAAGCCGAGAGAGAGAGAAGACGAGAGAGACGATGGACGGAGTCTGAGACAGTGAAGGAGGAAGAGGAGAGAGAGAGAAGGGAGAGAGAGGAGGATGGAGAAAGAGGAGACGAGGGACGAGAGAGAGAGCGAGACAGAGAGGAGAGAGAGAAGAGAGAGACCGAGAGAGAGGCAGAGAGAGCAGAGAAGGAAGGATGAGAGAGGAAGAGAGAGAGAAGGAAAAGAGAGGAGAGGGAAGCGAGAGAGAAAAAAAGAAGGAGGAAAACTGAGAGAGGAGAGAGAAAGAGAGAGAAGAGAGAGCGCGAGGAGAGAGAGATGAAGAGAGAGAGAGAGAGAGAGAGATGACACGAGAGGAGAGAGAGAACGAGAGGAGAGAAGAGGAAGAGAGAGTAGGATAAAGAGCGAGAGAGAGAACGAGAGAGAAGAGAGAAAAGCTGAGCGAGGACAGAGAGAGAGAGAGACAGGAGAAGAGACGAAGAGAGATGAAAAGGAGCGAGAGAGAGAGAGAGAGAGAGAGGGGAAAGAGCGAGAGAGAGATCGAGAGAGAGAGAGAGAGAGAGAGAGAGGAGAGGAGAGAGAGAGAGAGAGAGAGAGACGAGAGAGAGAGAGAGAGAGAGATGGAGATGGAATGGGAGAGACGAGAGAGAGAGAGAGAGAGAGAGAGAGAGAGAGAGAGAGAGAGAGAGAGAGAGAGAGAGAGGAGAGAGAGAGCGAGAGCTGAGAGCGAGAGCGAGAGCGAGAGCGAGAGAGAGAGCGAAGCGAGATAGAGATAGAGATAGAGATAGAGAGCGAGAGAGAGAGAGAGGCGGAGAGAGAGGAGAGAGAGAGAGAGGGAAGAGGGAGAAAAGAGCGAGAGAGAGAGAGTTCACCTCGACTCCTTCACCTCCAGCGTCGTGCATCTCAAGGAATTCGCGGGGATTCGTGACGGTGGGCTGGCGGGGGAGGGGCAGCGAGGGGAGGGGGAAGGGCCATGAGAGACTCCCTAGCGACTCTGCCGAGCTGCCCCTACAACGGTGCTTCTGTCTGCCCCTTCCCCTGTGAATTCGCGTCCTCTTCCTCCTCCTCCTCCGTCCCCGTGCGCATCTCGCCAGGCAATCGTTCCCTTTTGCTTCAAATGAGCATCAAAAACACCAAATTTATCTTCTGCATTTGCAAAAGGAGACTGTCGCCATCTGTCACTCCAGAGGGCGACATGTGCCAGTGACACTCTCAGTCGCATGCACACAATAGCATACGCAGTTTCCCGAAAAGAGAATATGTCTGAATTCTCTAGAAAGTGTGACTATGCCTGTCATTTAATGAGAATCGCTGCTCTACCTGACGATTCCATTTTCATTTTGGCTTAAACTTTCAATCATTGACTTTAATGACTACGTGATTTACAGTTGTAATATCGTGTTGAAATCTGAACTTATTCACCTTCCTCATGTTACACGCACACACATTTTAAAAATACATAAATACATACATACATTCATACATGTACACACACACACACAGATACACACACACACGCACACACTCACGCACGCAACACAACTCCAACGCCAACAACTCCATTAAAATAAATACAATTTGAGTTCACCGACGCGCAAAAAGCTACTTCATCATAAATGTACGAACACAGCACCTCACCCCGCTCGCCGGAGTCTCCCACGCCACACTTCTCCAAAGAGCAAATCACCGCCGCCAAATAGGTCTGCAGAGCATAACAAAGAAAACCTTCGGCCGATGTTACAGATACGGCGGTAAACAATGGCGCCTTTCCTGTGCTCCGCGCGATTGTCGTGTTGGGCGGACGGCCAGACAATGGCTGCATAAACAAGAAACAGGGTGAGGCTCTGAGGACGAGGCGGCGCAGAGGGAAGTCGAAGGGCGAGGAGACTTGCGACTGTCACCCCCTGGCGCTGGGGCTCCCGCCGCGCGGTCCCATCGTCTGCAGGTTAATGGAACAGGGAATTGCTTGCCCTTTTTGCGCACATGCATGCACATTGCAACAACTGGATATCTGTGAATAACTATCTGGCTTTTTCATTTAATAATCATATACCTCAACCAACAATTAGGATATCAGACCCTAATCTTATATATGAATTAAGAATGAAGCAATTGCACGGAAGAGATCTCTGCAATATATTCACACTAGCGCCGTTATCCTCTAGATACCGTATACAACTGCATCTAAGGATGTTATGATCTCAGTTGTATTTACTTTATTTCAGACACTATAATCACGTCCCCAGTAAAAATAATAACAGCAAAAATGAAAGGCATTGCGAGTGCACGACTGGGGTTAGGGGCCCTGATTCCGCCTCAGACATTAACTGAATACAATAAATCAACGACTGAGAGCGAGGCAGAAAGCATAAAGCGTAACTGAAATAAAATCTTGTGCTTCTCTGAAGATGAAAAATAAAGGCTCATAAGCTTTCTAGACATGCACAAAGTCACCGCTTCTCCCTGCCAGATCTGCCACTGCTGGCTCACCTACGCTCCCTGCTTCGCGCTTCACTCGATAGATTTTCCTCCCTTCTTCCCCTATCCCCGCCTCCTCCTCCATCCTCCCTGAAGGCGCAGAGCAGAATCTTGACGCGTCATGATAACAGATTTCTCCTACAAGATAAATAATCTCTGGGAAGATGATCATGCCTTTGAGGGTGACTCTGCCGCTTCCCTGCCCTCCCTGCCGCCTCCCCCTTCTCCTTTCGCCTCCCCCTCTCCCCTCTCCTTTCGCCTCCCCCTCCCCCCCAAGTCCCTTTCGTTCCCGCCGCAGGTCTCGCTGCATCCGCCTTCTGGAATTCGTCGGCAGTGACTTGGAATTAGGTTGGTATCAGTGACAACTTTCTCGAAATCCAATAATTACTTTTCATATCTACTTGTACTCTTCTTTTTGCTATAGAGGAAGGGATAGACAGCCTTCGTCCAACAGGCTCATCGGTGTTGCAGACTTCCCGAAGAAGTAATACTCGTAAGTAACATCCTGTGATCATAGATCTTCTTAGTGCTGCCGCCGATCGTACGGGGCAGATTACTTACAGCGCAGGGGATTACGTATCATGCGTGGAGGGATTACCGGTAATAATACCAAACGCAAACACAGCCGCTCTCGCCCTCTTCGCTAAGCTGGGCGGCCTATTCTCCCTTGTAATGAGGTCACATACGTATAAACTCTCAAGCCATCTGGAATTTCGTTAGGCCCATTCTCGAGCAGAGTCATGTTTCCTCTTACTTTCACGCTCTCTCTCTCTCTCACTCACATACTCTCTCACACACTCATTCACTCCGTCTGTCTCTGTTCCTCTCTCTCTCATTCACTTATTCTCTCTCACACTCACTCACTCCCCCTGTCTCTCTCTCTCTATCGCCCCCCCCCCCCCGCCCACACACAACACACACTCACTCTCTCTTTCTGTTTCTCTCCTTTTTGTCTACTTGTTACTCTCCAGTTTATTCATATATTACATTCAGCCTGTTCTTCAACTGTTTCGTTCACTGCTATGCCTGTTTCTCAGCCTAATCCGTCAGGTTTTGGAAGTCCGCATCCCCAACCCAAACAGCCCAAAGGGAGGGGGAAGGGGGCCTTCTGCTAAAGGAATCAGGGCCGCTCAAGGGGACTCCTTTCCCCTCGTCACCTTTAAGCCCCTTCCCTCGCAGCACTGTTTCTACGAACGTCAACGGGCATGATGTATATGAGGAAGCGAACGGGGTTTTCGGTAAGTGTAGTGGTAGCAAGTGTAGCAAAACATCGGTCCTTCATCGCAGGCGCCAGAAAAAGCCCCATCGCGTCCCAGAATACGACTTCCGGTTCAGAAGCCAACAGGCGCTCGCGAGTTCCTCTGCCTGTCCTCCTCCGCCAGCCCCGGTTCCTTCCCCTTTCTGATCTCCGTAGAAGAGAGCTGTTCTCAGTTCATTTTCTGCCCCTGAGCACTTATTCGCCCGATTACAAAAATAACGACCAAACATGAACGCATCCATGGCCATCGGAAGTGAATACACACCACATAAGACGCGCCACTTTTTACCACAGTCTGCAAAGAAGCGTAACGGTGAACGGGTTGGGAACAAACAACAATATTACGTGCGCAAGAAGCAGGCCAGGACGCCCCTGAAGGAGAAGAAGGACACGCCATATCAACGATAACTGTAAAAATGCGGTAACAATGGCAGAAAATAACTTTTGACAACGCACACAAAAAGGAGGGGAATGTCGGACACTACTTCCGGTCCCTTCGGAGATCCCGTCTTCGCTATACACAGGGATGCCTCAGGCTTTGTGGGACATACATGGTTCTCTCACATGGCAACTCACTCATAAATGCCCTCATAACACTTGCATTCCACCTCCTAAATATGTCCTATCACCACCGCAAGTGCCTGTCCCGCTCGGCACTCGACCTGCCGTGGGAAGGCGCAGCGGACCGCGTAACTTGACCACAGAGGCACAATTTTCCGGTATGTGATGCCGCTTTCATAGCGTGACACACTCTGTGTATATACTGTTTATTGCGGCTGGCCAGTGCGGATGACGGGACGTCAGTGAAAAATGCATCCAGTACTCAGTGTTTTAATGAGGCGAAGAAACACTTGGTAGGTTTGTAATGACAGGCTGCCAGGCTTTTGATGACGACTGGTAATTGACATTGTGGCGATGAAGACTAGCTGAGAATAATTATATGCGGACACTCACCTCCATAAAAAATATAGATGTCATTTGCCATATCGAGAAGAAAACTAGACTGTAGCCCGATTAAATGTACACGCACGGAATATGCAAGCAGGCACAAAGACAAGCAGACTGTGCTTACATGTCCGCACACACCTAAGATATGCGAAGTTCATTCGGAAAGAGGAGCAGAGTAGTACGAGTAAGATAGTGACCGAATATTGTTGCAGCGAACATCTAATTGGGCGTACTTTAATACTTGCGGCTCACAAAAGTTACTTTTAAGGCAGTTTTCTTGCTTTGCTGCTCAAAATATCGTGGGAGGGGAATAATGACGATGAAACATCCTTTATGCTCAAACTTTCCGTAAAGATCAAAATAAGCCATAAAAGACAATACGAAAAGCAGGATCCGAATCGGAGTTGAAATCAGCTAGTTAAGAGAGCGAATCGCAAGGAAAGGGAGCAGCGGCGCGGGCGGCAATTTCTCCTCCCGACGGCGCGGGCGTGCGTCGAGTCGCGAAGGTCAAGAGATGAAGACGTGACGGCAAAATGTGGGTCATTAGGCCTACATAAGTCAGGCTGTGAGGAGCGCGCCGGAACCAGCGTGGCGGCGGGCGCTCTTCCTTATGTCACCTCCGCTTCGGCCGAATCACGACCCGAAAGGTCCTAATCATTACCCGATTGGAGGACCGGGTCTTGGAGGTTATCTCGGCGCTCATCCGGCCAAGACGTGCGCTACGAGAGGCTCACGCGATCGCAATTACGGCCGCTGGAGGCGACGGCGTCCAGGGCGGGATTTGGAAACCTCGCTTGCGAAACTGGCCCGTCTCCCTTCAGCCTTCGTGCAGGGCTTTGCAAGATGGCACAAGCATATGACCTTAGCAACAGGCATCGGTTTACAGCAAATATAGAATTTTACGCACACACAGACACACAACAGAAAGAAAGGAAAAACATATGCACATATACATTTGTATATATGTATGTATGTATATGCATACACACTCACACGAAATGGACATCTCCCGCACTTGCTGCCAGAGCCAACACGTCTTGCTCGAATATATTTTTCTCTCCTTTTACGGCAACCTTGTTTCTGTGGTTCATAACAGTTGCAGAATGATGCAACGTTTCTCAAGGTGCATCTAAATTGCAAATGACCGAAGTTATAAATTCCGAGGTGAACGTTCGGCCGCGACGCCGCCGCCATTCGTCAAAGTCACTCGCTTTCATCCGGGACTTTCCACCCCGAGCCGCGGAACACTTTTTCGCGCGCCGCGCTCGTGCGCCGTATGCAAAGGCTCCGGCGCAAACACGCGCGCAGATGAAAGCGCTTGGGTGTGCGCTGCTCTCTTAGTGTCCCGGATTTGGTATTTGACAATAGGTGTCATTCACTCAAATATGCAAATTTATATTTCCACCATATTGTATTTTCCCTTTCGCACCGCATTCACATTTCATTTTCAAGGGAGCGTACTTTTCCCGCCACGTTTTCTGTATGAGCTCAAGTCCTTGAGTGTGTATGAGAGAGAGAGAGAGAGAGAGAGAGAGAGAGAGAGAGAGAGAGAAGAGAGAGAGAGAGAGAGAGAGAGAGAGAGAGAGAGAGAGAGAGAGAGAGAGAGAGAGTGAGTGTGTGTTTAGGCATACATGTGCGTGGGTAGGTGCACCTAAATATAGCTGTGTATAAGAAATTTGGATG
>NW_020869546.1:60000-72500 GCF_003789085.1 Penaeus vannamei | reverse complement strand
GACGAGTCAGTGATAAGAATTTCAACAGAACCTGGCATCGAAAGGCAAGAAAGTCGGCCGCTTTGCCAAAACTGTGCGAGGCCCGACCCGAAGCAATATTCGTGTATACAGATATGCATATACACAGAAACACATATCTGTCTATCTCTCGGATATACATACATCTATCTCTCTATCTATACGGTAGATATGCATATCTAGACTGATATTTATACATTTAGCTCAGCACATATGTATGCATTTAGCTCAGCACATATGTATGTCCGTATACTAAATGTCCACTGGGTCGGGCCTCGCACAATCGTAACAAACCGGCTGAATATCAATGTACAAAGTTCAGCTGGAACTTTTGTCAAACGGTACATGAGATAACTATTTTCTCTGCCTGAAAATATAAGAACGAGACCTTTCTGCTTGGGCAAATTTTGTTAGTAACAAAATAAAACCAATAGCTTTCGTTACTTATAGTAGTATATTTTTCTCCATACGTACAAGTATATAGTTGCCCAACCAAACATTTTACTATGAAATTTGTAAGATTTGATCAGACAATTTCACTCTACAGATCAATATTAATATTATCAATATATTCGTTCATATGTTCCGCTTGAACTAGTATATGCATTTGCAAATCAAAATCAAATTCAATCAGACGTCTTAGCTTGCATCAGCAGATATCTTCAACATAGCTCATCTCACAATGTCATTATTTTTTTCTTATATCCAACAATCCCGTAAACATTTATTCCTTTTCTCAAGCATTTAACCCTAAGTACTTTAGCAAACTCTTCAGCCGCGTGTTTCGACCTAACATAACATGCGAGCATTTTTACCCAACTTTATAACCGGGCATTTCTTCCGAAGTTTACAGCCAAGCATTTTTACCAGCCATTAACGCTACCCGCCATTATGCTGAGCACTTTCTCCACGCCCTCCCAAGCCGTCAGCATTCAGCCAGTCAGCACGGCCTCCCAGAACCGCCGTGCAGAGGGCGAGCGTAAACAAGGTGTCAGCTCCTTCACGATGACGCACAAACTGCTTTGGTATCCCAGGAATGCCGGCGTCCCAACGGTCATTTAAAAGCCCCTTCTCAGGCCTCCTCCTTCTCCTTCATCCCTCCTTCCCCCTCCCTCCCTCCTCCGATACCAACTTGTCCCGTCGATCCCCCAAGGCTCCACTCCCTCCCACCCCAAGCACCCCACCACCCAGCCTCATTACCCGTAAAATACCCTCTCTGGAGATCTTACCGACCTCATGACCCCTCTATCTCCACTGCGATATCTGACCTTAATCTCCTGCGACAGAGAAGCATATCGGGCACGGGAAGAAAGAGGGGTCCGGGGTTGGGGTCCGGAGGGTCGGGGGTCGGCGGAGTCGGAGGGTTCGGAGGGTTGTGGCGGAGCGGAGGCGGTTGTGGGGTCGGAGGGTTGTGGGGTCGGAGGAGGGTTGGGGCGGAGGAGGCGGAGGGTTGTGGGTAGGAGGTTGTGGGGTAGGAGGCTGAGCAGAAAGCTATGCAAAGAATCATGAGGAGCGGCTCCCCACTCCATCTCCTACCCCTCCGTCCCCCTCCCCCCCCTCGAGATGAAGCCAGCCCGCCGTTCGTTACTACATTGTTTATTTTGAACAATCTGGCTTTTCCGTTTTCTTTACATCAGCTTATTTTCTCCTTTTTAAAATAAATTTCTTATCTTCCTCCTTTCTTCTAACGCCATCTATGCACACTGTTTTAGAATCCGCGAACCTGGTGAGATATGGAAATCCTGATATCCTGAGAACACAAGAACAGGACAGGCAACTTAGACCACGTGATCCAACTGGTAATTTAAATATCCTGCTGATTCAACACACACATGCTTTGAAAAACACATACATGATACTGGAAATAAACAAGCTATGCTACGATTTCTATTCAATATATCGTATATAGATATAAATTTAAATGACCTTTGCTTTGTAATTACTCTCAATGATATCAAACTCTTCATCATGGGATACGACCATATTAAGCATAATCATTTTATCTTTTCATGTCAATTATGCGACTATTACTTTAGTCATCGATGAAAGGGTTCTGTATTTCATTACACCATTTTTCTCTATTCTTTCCCATTCAGAGGACGACACCACCGATAAAGCAACAACCAAACCGGACAGCGCACAAGTCATTACCGGCCCGACGTCTCAGCCCGCAGGTGAATCTTCCAGAAACCTGCCGAGCGGGCGCTGATCACACCGTACCTGGAAGGAAAATACTTCGTTATCTATATGATGAGACATATGAAAATAGCAGGCATCGTTCATTCTTCTCGTCTGTGTTTTCTTCCTAGTTTTTTTTGTCATTAAAGGAAATGCTTTAGTGAACGAACGAAAGATAAAAAAATGCTGGTGCCCGCCATATGAATGACAGAAAAGTGAAATCTATACCCAGAAGGTTGCCGGCTACTCACTTTCTATTCATTTTCTCTTGTGCCCGTGGCCCAGGCAGGAAAAAAACAGACGCTAAGTGAAGACTCTCTCCCCTCCTCTCGATCTATCTACCGTATCTATTTACCTTCTCTTTCTTTCAGCTGATCATGTATTCCTTGCTTCTTTGCATGATACAACTTTGATAAATTTAACATTTGCTTTCTCCTATGCAACATCCAAGCTTTACTTTCTTTTGGGTCTTTTTATCTGGCAAAGATTAAACTTCTTGCGATTTTTCTCTACTCTCTCTATCTATCCCCATTTCTTATGGAAAATAAGTATACTCAGCATCCAATCCTTAAGACCTTTTCATAAACAACCGAAATTCACTGAGCTCACATCTTCACGAGAGCGCGTACAAGTTCCGGGTTATAAATACAGTACACCATAAGACACCTAACAGCAGACAGGCAGTCCAGTATTTATCTGTGGGAACCTCGCCTCCGTTTCTCGGCCGCCTTCATCTAGTTTCATCCCCTGACGCTTGCTTCCTCTCGACGTGTCACTTGTAGGCTGCGGACCCCTCCCTCTCCGTCCCTCCCCCCGCCGTCACCCCTCATCCTGCCTTTGTTCCTTTAACAGACTCCATTTGGGGACCAGATTTCACCCCATTTCTGCGGCCCACAAGGTCGGGATATCCTCTGCCTAAAACATATCCATTACTGCTTACAAGTGCCAGCCCAGTACACGGCCTCCTCCTTTGCCCTTCGGTAATCCCACGCTCCCACAAAGAGCGCCTGAATGTCGTCCGGGGAACTTTTTTAAGTGGTACACTTTTGTTAAATTAGAACAATCTTTCCACCTGTCACATTATTACTTTGCTGCACCTCTTGCCTCGACGCATTTCTTTCTTTCCTTTTTGTGAAGTTCAACTTTTTGAAATCCTTTCTTAAGATCCAAACAATGCGATCCTACACCTTTATCACCTTTATAAGACATTCATTATTTATACGCACAACTCGCCATGTGTCCTTTCTATATTAGTGACATGTCACTGCTGTGTTTACTATTCCAAAGGCCGCTGCAGCACACTTCTGTCGGGAATTAGCATACAATAGCTTCGCCAACTTCAATCTGCAATCCGGTGTAAAACAAACGCTGACTGCTCGCTGGCCCTCGTGCCTCTCTCTCTCTCTCTTCCTCCCTCCTCTCGCTCGCCCTGCCTCTCGTTTATTCGCATTATTCGCATGCATGCACTCGCAAGTTCTTCTCTTCCCCTCTTTCTTTCTATCTCTGTCTGTTTGTCAACCTCCCCCCCTCTTTCCCTCTATCTCTATATCTCTCTCTTTCTTTTGTTCTTTCTTTCTTTCTCTCTCTTTCCCTCTCTCTCTCGGTGTGCATGTATATATGTAAGTGTGAGTGTGTGTGTGTGTGTGTGTGTGAGTGTGAGTGTGTGTGTGTGTGTGTGTGTGTATGTGTGTGTGTGTGTGTGTGTGTGTGTGTGTGTGTGTGTGTGTGTGTGTGTGTGTGTGTGTGTGTGTGTGTGTGTGTGTGTGTGTGTGTGTGTCTGTTGTGTGGTCTATGTATGTGTGTGTGTCTATGTATGTGTGTGTGTGCGTGTGTTTGTGTGTGTGCTAGTGTGTTTGTGTGTGTGTGTGTTTGTGTGTGTTTGTGTGTGTATGAGTGTGTTTGTGTGTGTATGAGTGTGTTTGTGTGTGTGTGAGTGTGTTTGTGTGTGTGTGTGTTTGTGTGTGTGAGTGTGAGTGTATGTGCGGACGTGAGTGTGCGTGTGTCGTACCACTTGAAGCTGAAAAGAAGCAAGCACCAGACCCTGCTTGTCATGAGTGCTTTCTCACCCCCTTCCCTCCGCCAGAAGCTCCAGTGCCATCTGGCCCTGGGTCCTGCTCTAGCCACCCCACCCCCAGCTGGGCGCCGCTAAGGAACCGAGGCGCGGTGAGGCGGGGCGGCCAAGGTGTGAAATGTGTGTGACGCTGTAATTAATTTCCTCAAACGCGTGACTGATCATGGTAAAGGCGAGGAGTTTGAGGCCTCTTGTTCTTAGTTCACCCTTAGGTTAGTTTCTGACACCCTAACAGCTCCCCCTTCTCCCCATCACCCCCCGCCCTTGTTCCTCCCCATCACCCCCCCCACCCCCCCGCCACGACACTCTCACCTCCACCCGAAGGAAAAACTAATTTACATTCGAAAAGAAAGTCCCATTTCGGGAAGCCCTCCGTGTCGAGATTCTCCGACGTGAACGAAGAGAGAAAACGGGAAGAAAACAAAAGAGAAAACGGAACGCGGGGTCAAGGGGCCGCAGAGATTTTCACGTTATTATATCTCGATTATAAACCTGTTTCCCCGTCATGAGGGAAACGGTTACATTAGGGGTCGTAAGCTGAATACACCCCCCCTCCATTGTGTGTGATCGGCGATCGGAGAGAAAAGGAAAGACAGGGGAGGGGGGGAGAAAATGAGAGAAAGAACGAAAGAGGGAGAGATAGAGGGAGAGAGGGATAGGGAGATAGAGAGGGAAAGGGAGATAGAGAGGGATAGGGAGATAGAGAGGGATTGGGAGATAGAGAGGGATTGGGAGATAGAGAGGGATAGGGAGATTCAGAGGGATAGGGAGATAGATAGATAGATAGATAGATAGAGAGAGAGAGAGAGAGAGAGAGAGAGAGAGAGAGAGAGAGAGAGAGAGAGAGAGAGAGAGAGAGAGAGAGAGAGAGAGAGAGAGAGAGAGAGAGAATTCCACGAAATATGACACATGCCTCTCACACCCACTTATCGCGAAGACAGTCCGGCATTATTCTCGCCCATCCATCACCCAAGACATTACCGAGGGGCAGAGAAAGAAGAGAAAGAACAAGAAGAAGAAGCAGCAGGTGTAAATGTCGCCTCTGTTCCGTATGGCCCGCAAGGTTACGCATTGTAGATCCTTATAAACCATTACCAATGTCAAGTCCTACGTAAACAAACGGAAAGACAGAGCAACAAAAACACATCCAATTTCCAAAATAAGAGTGAAGTGAAACACAATCTGCCTTTTTCCTTCTCTTCCACCCACTATTCTTTTTTTTCTGTTTTCTTTCGTTCGTTGTTTGATGCATTGAGGCCTTATCTTCATTTCGTAGAGATAGTAATTAAAGAAAAAACAGTAAATAATTGTGATATACCTTGTAATGATATTCTGGTGTTGATAATAATAATGAAACTAATGAAAAAAAGCAAAGCTAAAGAAGCACTTATTACGATAATAACAACACAAATGAATAATACAATGAGAAAACACCTACAACAGTAAAAACGATAAAGAAATAATCGTAATAGTAATCCTTGCTATTATTATCAACCTTTCCCCCATTCCACGGCCACCACGAGTCGCCGTGACGACGAAACAAAAGCCAATCAGCCATCCACAATAAACTTCGAAAGCGACACGGAAAAGGAGGGACAAAAATCCTTCGCCCTTTCCAATCTATCGCCACTTCAGGAAGACCAATCCTCCACCAATCTCCAATCCTAATCTATCGCCAGGGGCCCCTCCCACCACCACCCAGCTACCCCGGCGAGACCCTCCCCCCCTCCCAGGGTTGTTCAGGGTCACGTGATCTCAATTCTCATCGGCTGTTCAGAAGGTTAAACCGTGTTAGAGCGTGTCACGCTTTCGGGTTGAGCCAGTTTAAGCCCATTGGTTCATGTCCCGAACAAATTGGCTTTCGCTCCATCCATCAGTATGCTCGGCTGAATGGGTGAGAAACATTTCCAAAAAAGGAGCGTCCAGGCCGTGGCTTGTGGATTACAAATGCGATGATGATTATCTTGATTGATGCAAATTGATCTTTGTTATTGTAATAATAAGTATAATCTCTGACGTGTTTAATATCATGGGCAACTGCAATGACTTGTAAATACATGATAATAATAATAAAAAAAAAATAATGCTGCTTTTACTAGTTCTGCAGCTCTCTGTCTCCTAGGACTAACGCTGATATTAACATGGACTACCGTCACCCCTATCAGTACTATCCAGGTAGAACTCCATGCGATAGTAATACACAATACAATACCCCATACACTACCAGCAATATCATAACAATAACAGTGCCGAAGTAACAACAAAAGGCCAGAGTCCCATTAACAGCAGCCAACGATGGGAACTGCAGACACAAAGAGCCCCTCGTGGACTGCCATCACAGTAGCCCATCGTCGGCGTGATGAACAGCCCTTTGCGCCGGCGTCTTAATGGCTTACCCAACGCAATCTCTGTTTACACGGCTGAGCTTCTGGTGCCACGTCGCCCCTCGCGTTCTCCTCCACGGCCATCTTGTGCTTGGTTCTTCTCGCGTTCACTTCTTCTCTTCTCGCTGATTTTGTTGTCCCTGGGTTCTTTATTTGGTTATTTGTCACCGTGTCACAGGGGCGTTTTTGTTCGCATTCATCCGGGCAACAGTATGGCGCGTTTATTGTTCTGAATTCGTGTCCAACAATGGAACGTGCCATTTTTCAGATGAAATGAATCCAACGAGGCGAGTCCGGACCCATTGTTTTGGTTGTTTGAAAGCGTTTGCATAAGGACGAAGCCGGAAGCAGACGGTATCCGGATCCGTCACAACGGCAGCGGACACGTCCCCCCGCGCCCGTGGCCTCGCCCTGCCCTCCCCCTTTATCCTGCTACTCTTGAGTTCCTGGACACGGGATGCCACGCCCTCGCCGAACTCTCATCACGAGTACTTAATCAACAACGACCTGAAAGCGATGACTTTTTCGTTGATCTCCCGGCTGCACACTCCTCGCACCACCACTCCAGTTGTTCACTCGCCTTATGAGCGCCTCTCAGCCGTGCCAGGCTGCTTTTCGCCTTAGTTCTTCCGTAAATATACATAAACAGTACCATGATTACGGCTTTAACAAAGAAAAGGGGGAACCCAATCACATCTATCCCCTATAACTTAAACTTGGTCTCCTGTGAGTCTCCCTTTGGAAGTTATTGATAGGAAAACATAAAAAAAAAAATTTCTCCACGGTGCTGAACTGAGACATCGAATGCATCTTCGTCACCAAACAAACAATTGCAGCAATGCATATACGGTATCTGATGTAAATGGACACATAAATATATACATTAGGCAGACATAGTAAAACGACAGATTGCTCGTCTCCGCAGTACCGGGTGAACTTCGTGCGGTGCCGATCGAACCGTTTTCAGGAAGTTCCCACGGAATCATGACAACGAATCAGGAAGTTGACTAAGACGCTGGATGTCTCAAGGAGAAAGGAAAATTTCACACACGAGAGAAAAACGAAGAAAGGTTGAAGAAGGCGACTGCGAGAGAGAGAGAGAGAGAGAGAGAGAGAGAGAGAGAGAGAGAGAGAGAGAGAGAGAGAGAGAGAGAGAGAGAGAGTGAGAGTGAGAGTGAGAGTGAGGGAGAGGAGAGAGAGAGAGAGAGAGAGAGAGAGAGAGAGAGAGAGAGAGAGAGAGAGAGAGAGGAGTGAGAGAGAGAGAGAGAGAGAGAGAGAGAGAGAGAGAGAGAGAGAGAGAGAGAGAGAGAGAGAGAGAGAGAGAGAGAGAGGGGGAGGCATGAGAGCAATGGAATCACACGAGACTATTTCGCATGCGTGCAGGTAAAAGGCATAAATGTCATCGACTTCGTTCTTTGTCATGGCGTCGAAGATACAAGATGAGAAGGTTGCAGCGTCGTGTTAAAAACGGGAGTAGAATCAAAGATCTTCGGGAATCGGTAAAATTTGTCTTTTTTCGTTGAGCGACACGCCCCCGGTCCCGCCATGCTTTCCGAAAGACGCCTCAACTCGACCGGCGGAGGTTCCCTGTCACCTGAGTGCAACAGGTGTCCCCCTCCCCCTCCCCCGCCACCCGCCACCCGCCGCCGCCCGCGCACTGTCACTCTCGCACACTCTGTCTCCCTCTCCAGCCACCTTGCAGCGCCCACGGTCCGCCAACCTCCCGTCTCCTTCAAGTCAAATTGGCAGTGGGTGTTGGCGGCGTGGTGGCATAGATAATGGCGTTGGAAGCAGCAGTGGTGGATGCTGCAAAGAGTCTCACTTTCACACCTTTCTCGCCCCTGCCCCCCCCCCCCCCTGCCGCTCGCACTTTCTCGATGTCTATGTACGGGCGGCGGGCGAGGCAGGCCACCGCCGTCCCTGGCTTGCCCCGCCTTGTCGTGGCAAGGTTCAGAGTGGGTTGAATCATTCAGTCAGTAAAAGCCTAAAACAATTTAGAGTTACAAAACGATAGTATGACTCACTTTCCTTTTTCATACTGCAAGAAAATCCACAATCATGTCAGCATATGTGCGCATGGAAAGCACATGTAATATATATATAAACTCTTATTTAGTGTTGACCTTTTCCACGTGAACCTTATCAAGGCAAGCAAGTTCCCATCGCGTAAAGGCTTGGGAGATTCTTCAGTACCGGTTAGTTGAACTATCTAGCAGGTGAGCCTATTCCTGCCTATCTATTCCTGGGAATTAGGAATACGCTCCATAGGCACTAGCTGAAAGAGCGCGATCGCGAATATCAGAATGCCACGAGTAATGTGAGCAAGAGAGCCAACCCCCATTTAAAGTCACAGCAGACATCGTGTGCTGTGCCCCTGTGGCCCAGACCTTTCTCGTGGTATCAGCAGTCCCCGTGGCAGCAACGTCACATGATGTGGCAGGGCCTTAGCGCGTCTCTGCATCGACGGCCAGCCGAACACCCTCAGCAAAGCCTGCTAGCGAATACAGTCTTCAAACTAGGTACCTTGAATCACTTATAACAATTCAATTGCAAACTCAGTACCATGCGGCCACACTTGCGCATGGCGGTTTCACTCCCTCGTTTTCCTGTGAATCACCAAGCGCGTGGAACGTTTCGGACTCCAAGGCGAAAATGTAAACAATGCTTTTGCTCTGTGATAACACATACTCAGACACATTCACCTCTAAAACTTGGCCAATTCTCCCTCCCGTCCGACCATCGACTATTCCCATACTCTCAGGATCATGCGACGACATGACTTGATAGGCACCTTGACCCCTTGGGCAGCTCGGTGAAGGTGCCTCGCGCCCTTGCCCTCCGTGCCATCGCCTAACCCGCGGGCAGAGAGAGAATCGCCGGTGCCATCTGGTGGGGGTAAAAGCGCCTGGAGACAAGGGAATGAACACGAATTCGGCATGACAATGCAGCAGATCAGGTCAAAGCCACAACTCCAGACGTAAGAATCAAATAAAACTGGCAAAGTTGGCATAAAAGGTGAATGTAAAGGAATCGCTCCCCCGTCAACTATGCATAACAACAAAACTGCCAACTGTTTGGCCATCAGAGGATAAATATAAAGTGAACAAGAGATCCAATGGCCTACTTCGGCCGCAACACCAGGGGCCGCCTTCAACACTGGCAGGAGCGATCACGCTTTCTCGCCGACTTTCCAGTCTAGTAGGCCTATAATCACATCGTGTTCAGTGGCAGTCTCGAACTCCAACTTCTAAAAGGAGTTAGTGGAAGACAGATGCACTGTAACGGAAAACTGAGTCTGAGGTAGCTCCGAACAGATAGACAAGAGGAAAGAAAAGAGAGAGAGAGAGAGAGAGAGAGAGAGAGAGAGAGAGAGAGAGAGAGAGAGAGAGAGAGGAGAGAGAGAGAGAGAGAGAGAGAAGAGAGAGAGAGAGAGAGAGAGAGGGGGGGGTACAAAATGAGGAAAATATACCCATATTTCATCAACAATAAAAGCTTGAAGGATCAGAGGATCAGCCACCCACAGGGAGTTCTCTCCGTCGGGCGATGAGGCGGCCACGCAGCGGCCGAGCCTGAAAAGGGCGAGTCGGAGGCAGGGCAAGCGGGCGGCATCCTGGCTGTTGCCCACTCCGGTGCCCTACTTTTACAGATTTCACTTTTTACGTCTAGGGCAACAACCTGCACAGATGATAATGGTCATCATAATGCTAAGGGGGATGACGTAACTGGCGTCACGTGATATTCACTTTCATGGGACAGAGAAGTAAAGATACTACAATATATATATATAATATATATATAATATATATAAGCATATATATATATATATATATATATATGTATATATATATATGTATGTATTTATGTATGGGTATATATATTTACACACACACACACACACGTGTGTGTATGTGAGTGTGTGCGTGTGTATGCGTGTATGTGTGAAAAAAATATATACATACCCATATTTACATACATATATATATATATACATACATATATCCATACATGTATATGCATAATGAAAGTGAATATCACGTGACGCAAGTGTCATCATCCCCCTTAACATTATATATATATATATATATATATATATATATATATATATATATATATATATATATATATATATTATATGTATGTATGTATGTATATGTAATATATATATATATATATATATATATATATATATAATATATACATTTGTATAAATTCATATATCTATTTATCTATATATCTCTCTCTATATATATGTATGAATGCACGTATATATGCATGTATATATGTATGCATACATTGTGTGTGTGTGCGTGTCCTTTCCTCCGTATAATCAGCATATGAGTTCGAGTAGAATCCTACATTCCAGAGCATTCCGCGAGCCTCAGTTCTTTTCCTCTCCTCCGCCGGGCCGCGCGGTGCAGTCCCGGAGTTTCCCCGAAGTACCTGTGTGTACTTCCCGAGCTCCGAAGAAACCTGAAGCAGCATATATGCAATCCCTCTCTCCCTTTCTACGTATTTATATCAAACAGTAATTTGATAATTTCTATACCTAATACATTTACCTACACATGCACAAATGTAGCATATTTACATGTACATCTATGTGGCTGTGTAATAGTATGCATACGCGTGTGTAACATAACCAAAAACAACTCTTTACCAAATAACAGGTAGTTGCATGGCGGGTAAATATAAAGCCAATCCCAGCTGGACCGCGACCTCTTAGCACGGGCGAAAAGAGGAACGGGCGAGGCGACAGGCCAACGACTAAGGAGCCGGCGAAAACATGGGTGCCCTTGCTTGTGGACAGGAAAAAGAGCTCTAGGTTAAAGCAGGAAATCAAAAGGCAAAGAAAGCATGCTTGATCTCGGCTGTTACGTCGATCGATCACCCGAAAGGAAATCATTAACCTCTTCTCTTCGGCGTTTCTTTACAAGCAACGGCATCCCGCCCTGCCCCGCCCTAGTCACTTCCTTCTCCTCCGAAAGGCGTGGGCGTCGCCCGGGTGTCGGGCGTGACAAAGCCGTGCTATAATGAGTGTTGATGTATGCCGGGACACGGGCTAGACGTCGGAGGGCGGTCGCGTCCCTCTACCTGTGCATAGGGTATGTGGGCACGGCTATATGTTTACCGTTTTATGCAAATTTGTTTCTTGCCGCTACCCTGAATGTCCGATGTTTGTAGGATGTTTGCCTCCAAACATGAATCTGAAGGATGTGTCCCACAAAGGAGCCATTTCCGTTGTGTCACCCGAGGAGGCTTTAAGAGTAAACATCAGCCACGACGCCGCAAGGTCCGTCCCTTGTGTGCGGCCACCTGCACACCCTGAAGTGCCCCTTGACCTCACGCTCGACTTTTAACCCTTCCCCTCCCCTTTCCTGACCCAAGTCCTCGAGTGCGATCCCGCCATAATTCGCTCTATTATGTTTAGTGTTATGTGCTACCTCTCTACACACAGCAGTGCGTGTAAACAATATGCACTCTCAAACCACGAAGAAATCGTGTGGTCAAAATCCAGTAACGTGAAATGCTGCTTCAATTCTTACCCCGAGCACCCATGCATTCCTCAGTGGATTCTTTAACGCAGGCAATGCAAGAGCTGGCAGCTGAAACCGACACCCATGCCTGTTTTTTTTTTTGCCACAAGGAAAAACCGGTTGGCGTTGTTTTGCAAGGAAGTCAATCAGCAAAGCAGCGAGCAGCCACAGGATCTATTTCCAGCGCCCACAAACACCCGGTCGAGGAAGAGGATGTCTCGCGTGTCACCGCAGAGCAGCGCTCGGCGCCGAGACTTACAGGTGTTCGCCGAAGGATGGAAGTAAAAGTCCCCAGCACGAGCGGGGATGCCGAAT
>NW_020869546.1:45000-50000 GCF_003789085.1 Penaeus vannamei | reverse complement strand
ACGATGAGAGGAAGAAGAGTGAGAGTAGTAGATGAATGAGAGAGTAGTAAGGATGGAAGTAGTAGGTAGGAGGTAGAGAGTAAGTATAGTAGTAGCAGGAGGAGGTGAAGGAGAAGGATGGAGAGAAAAGAGGTAGGATGATGTGATGATATAGAAGAAGTAAAAATGGTAAGGAAGTAGGGAGGTATGAGTGAATGATTTAAAATTTGGAGTGAATGAATGTGGAGAGATGGAATTAGAATATAGGAAGAGCTAGAGGTTAAGAGAGAGACAGATTGTATATAAAGTAAGTTATGAAGGGTAATAAGGTGAGCCAAATAATAGGTAGATAGAGAGTGTCATATATAGTATTAGTATATTATATAATGATAAATTATATAAAGATATAAAGAGAAATAATATGAAGATAAGGAGATAAGAAATAAAATAGGTAAATAGGTAAAAGTATCAAGAAATGAGTTAGAGAATACCAGGAGATTTACCAAATCAACAAATATACTATTATCATATTATTACATTCTTTAGTTTCGTGTGATAATAGAGGCTCCTTATACTCATAGATATTTCTGTTTTCTTGCAACACTTTCTACACATCTCTCTTATTGCTTTGACTTCGTAATCTATATTGTGTGTGTGTGTGTGCTGTGGTGGTGTGACTGTGTGTGTTTGTGGTGTCGTTGTGTGTTGTGTGCCGCTGGAGTTCAGTTTTTGTGTGTGTATTTATTTTAAATACTAAATTATTATATATCAATATAGGTAAACATAGATTTGGGTAATACTTATTCATTATAATTCTTTCTCAGCACTCATACTAACACTCAATATATAAATCCAAGTACAGTGCCCATAATACTACTATATATATATGTATATATTTGTGTGTGATGAGATGTGACGTGTGTGATTATTAAATTTGTGCAGTTGATTTTTGTGTGCTCTCGCTGCTCGTGCTGGTGTGTGTGTGTGTGTGTTGTTGTGTGTTGATCAGCAGTCGCATAATGCATAACATACATATATACCTAATATATACATACATTATCATCCTGGTTTGTTGTGTCTGTCGCTGTGCAGTTCATGTATCTCTGTCTTCTCTCCTCTCCCTCTTCCTTCCCTCCCTCTCTCTCTCTTTGATGTGATGGTGAATGGTGAGTAATGATGTGAGAGGAAGAGGAGATGACGAGAGAGAGAAGGAGAGAGAGAAGAGAGAGAGAGAGGGACTCGAAGAGAGAGTACGCACGATGTGGAGGATGGAGAGGAAGAGAGAGAAGAGGTGACGAGAGAGTGAGAGAGTGGGAGAGAGTGAGAGGTGAGATTGAGAAGTGAGAGTAGGAGTGAGAGTGCAGAGTGAGAGTGAGAGTGAGAGTTGAGAGTAGAGTTGCAGAGTGAGGAGTGAGAGTGAGAGTGAGAGTTGAGAGTGAGATGAGAGTGAGAGCTTGAGAGAGAGAGAGAGAGGAGAGAGAGAGATGAGAGAGAGAGAAGAGAGAGACTGTGTGTTGTTTTGTTGTATCTGCTGAGTGTGTGGTTGTATGATATTTTATTATAAAAAAAAGAAAAAAAGAAAAAGAAAAAAAAAAAAGGAAAAAAAAAGAAAAAAGAAAGAAGAAAAAAATGTATTACGTAATATTTAATATATATATATATTATATATATTAATATTATTAAATTAATTTGAGAGGTTATTAGGGGGAGGAAGTAGAATGAAGGAGTGAGGATATGGAGAGTAAGTGAGGGGTAAATAGGGTAGAGAGTAAGGGAGGTATTATTGAAGAAGATGAGGAGAAATATGAATAGAGATATAGGGTGAGAGAGAAAAAGAAGAAGGGTCTATTTAGGTGGGGAAGTGGAGTGGTAATAATATATAATATAATCTTTCTCCTCTCTCTCCTTTAAAATATATATATAATTATAAAAAAATTAAAAAAAAATTAAAAAAAAAAAATAATAATAAAAAAAAAAAAAAATAAATAAAATAAATAAAATAATAATAATAAATATAATAATATATAATATAATATATATTATATAATAAATATTATATATATAATATATATATANGCCTGTGCTGTATGTAATCTAATCTATTTATCCTATAATATCTATCTATCTATATATATACATATTTATAATAATTTTATTATGCATAGTTATACATCATATAAAGCGCATGAGAGGACTGGGGGTCTCGTCATAGCTGCGTGTTCCATCCTCGCCGCGGGGAGTTGCGAGCGATCGCTGCCCCCAGCCGAACCGCAACGTTCCCGGTGTCGCTGTCTGTCACCCGCCAGCCTCTTTCCGCGCGTTCTCAGGCGGGGCGATCGAGGGGACAGGGTTACAAAATCGGAAGAAACGGAGACGAGAACTCAAGGAAGGGCGCACGTAGGCATACCGAATTACTCGATGGCATCACAAACTTCCACAAGCTCGAACACATTACACCACTCCCTCCACCTAGCTGGTCTTAACCTCGAAGTGCCGCACGAGGCACGGGACAACAGGCCCGGCTCTCTCCCGGCCGCTGGCCGGAACGAGGCGATCTTCTCGGGCCGGAGGGCGACCACCAGGACGCTGAGGCTCGTTACCCTGTGAGGGCTGACAGGGCGGGCTGCGGGTCCCCCCCCAGACCCGACGCAGAGGACGAGGCACGACCTGGAGGGCCGAAGAGGATGAGGTCTTGAGGAGAAGGACTCTGGGAGGAAGACAAGGGGTCAGAGGACTGGTTTGACGATCGGGGCATAGACAAGACCCCAACCACTCCCCAGTTAGAAACACGAAGAAAGGAGACCAGAAAAGACACTCTCCACGAGGAGGAACTCACCCCCGCGAGCCATAGCGGCACGCGACACCCGCCCCCCAGGGTCACCTCCCGCCCTCCTGATGCTCGAGCACCTGCATGGTTGCGTTGAAGACATCGCTTTCATTGTGTCTAAGAGGCAAACACGCCTGCACTCCTAAACCTCCGGTCAACATCCTGCGACGTCCCTGGACAGACCTTCGGGTGGAGAAAGACTGGCCAGTGGTGAACGACATTTCCAGCGTGCTCGGGAAATTGGCGGCCCATGAAAGGCTTGTATTTTCCATATATGACTTGGTAATCGAAAAAAAAAGAGAATAGTTTTAGATATCTATTGAGGAAGATAGATAGCGATTGATTAGGAGAGCAGTGTGTTGTGCGAGAGAGAGAAAGAGAATGAGAAAAAATGAAGCCAGCACATGTAGCAGACCAAAACAGAAAGACTAAGAAACCAGAACACAAGAAGGTAATACACATAGAAAAACACACTCTCTCATGCACACAACAATATATAATTAGACCTCACTAACAAAGAGAAACATCCACAAATAACAAATATGAAAAACAAAAACACTGACACTATCGCCACAACAAATAACAAAGCAAACCACACCAACCAAACCTCTCAGACCGAATAATGCGAACCACCCAAAAAACACGCAGACAAAACCGGCTTGTGTTTTCGCTCTCTCCCCCCCCCTGTGCTGTGTGTGCGGTGCGGTTGCCGCCATGTTCTGTGTGTGTGTCCTAGTGTGTTTTGCCTATGTGCCCTGCGTGCGTGTGCCGTGCTTGCGTTGCCGTGCCTCCGCTCCTCCCCCTTGAACAACTCCTCGTGTGTATCTTGTATCATGCGTGTATTGTCCGGTGTTGTGCATGTGTATGTATGTATGTGTGTGTGTGTGTGTTGTATGTATGCCTGTGCGTTGCAGTGCTGTTGTAAATAGTGTCCCTCCCTACCAAGATCCCAAGAAGCGCTGGGCTGAGCTAGCGCCGGGCGGGGGAGGGCCAAGTGATCCGCTGGAAACTACATTGGACATCTATGTTATAATGGGGGGGGCAAGGGCGGGGAGAAATATCTGGTCTATACGTTTCGGTAGGGGCGAGAGGGGCGCGGCCCTCTGCCTCTCAGATGGGCTTTCCCGTGGATGCTGACGAGGAGGCTGTTCGTGTTGAGGACTGGAAAGTCGTGGGCTCCGCTGAAAAGAAATCGCGGGAGTAATGGCCAGAGGGTAGTTCCCCGTTTGGGGAGGCGTCTTGATCACCTATTATTTTTTTTTTATAGGATTTAAACATACGTACAAGTCAACACCACAATGTATGGGCACAAACATTTCGCTTTGTATATATATGTATTGAATTATATTAATCCAACAAACCCTACATCCTCATTGCTCTTGTCTCCGTCGTGTGTGGTATACTATATACTCCATATATATAAATCTATCATACTATTATATACTTATATTTCCTATATACTATATATATATATATATATATAATATATATCTCATATGATACTATTTATGTACTATAATATATGACTCCTTCTACCATATATTATACTACTATATATATCAATATATATAACTCTATCTTCTATATATTATTTACTAATATAACTTACTACTCTCTTCTTATATATACTTGTTATATACTTGTCGTGCCTTCTTCTCTCTCTCTTCTCCCTAACTCTCTACTTCTCTGTGTGGTGTGTGTGTGGTGTGTGTGTGTGTTTGTGTTGATGTGGTGTAGTGTATGTGTGTGTTGCGTGCTATGTCTCTCTCTCCTCCTTTCTCTGTGCTCGTTGTTGCTTCCGTCTCTCTCCCTTTCTCTCTCTCCTCTCTCTCTCTCTCTCTCTGTCTTCTCTCCTCTCTCCTCTCTCTTCTCCTCCTCTTCTCTTCTCTCTTTCCTCTCTCTCTCTCTTTCTCTCTTCCTCTCCTCCTCTCTCTCCTCTCCTCTCTCCTCTTCTCCCCCCCCCCCCCCCCACCCTCCCCCCCCTTCCCCACGACCCACCCGCGTGTGCATTGCGTGTCCTATGTGTATGTGTGTCGCCACTCACTCCAAACCCCCGTGTGTGTGTGTCGTTGCCGTGCCGACCTGTGTGCGTGTGTTGTGACAGTGTCGGTAACTACCTCCTACACAAAGTCCCTAATACTAAGACTAAGTGACTCAGTAACTACTATTCTAATGATATATTAGCTATATATAT
>NW_020869546.1:27500-30000 GCF_003789085.1 Penaeus vannamei | reverse complement strand
TTTTTTTAATTATCCTAATTCTTTAATTTTATTTTTCATTTATATTTTGTTGTTTGATATAATTATATATTAATTGTTAATTCGATTTTATTTGCGAAATTCATGATGAGTTTTTTTGATTTTATTTTATTTTTTTTATAAATTTTAAGGTATATTTTTTTTTTTTTTTTTTGATTTTTTGTATAAGATATATTATATGGATTATATTTATTATATATATATTTTTTTGTTTAATTGTTATATTATATATATTGTATATAAATAATAATAATATAATTATTTTTATATTTATATTAAATTTTTTATCATTTGTTTGCTTTAAATATTTGTTTGTAAATCTATCTTCTTATTTTTTTTTTTATTTTTTTTTCTATTTTTTTTTTACTACTTTTTTTTTTTTTTGATTTTTTATTATATTGATTTTTTGTATTGATATATTAATATATTTTTACAAGTTATTTATTATTTTCTCATTTTTTTTTTATTTTAATGTTTATTATTTATAATATTTCTGGAATATTATTATTTTACTTTTTATTTGATACAGTGTAAATATGATTTATTCTTAATCTATTTGTACGTTTTTTTTTTTTTTTTTGTTTTTCTATCTTTCTTCTATTTTTTTTACTTGTGTTATTTTTTTATTTAATTTTCGTCGTCATTTGTTTTTTCTTTTTGTATTTATGTTTTTTTTTTTTTTTTTTTCCCTTTTTATGATTGCATTTTTTTATGATTTGTTTTTTCTTTTTTGTGTTTTTTTTTTTTTTTTTTTCTTTGTTTTTTTTATTCTTCTTTTATTTTTTTTTTATTTTTTTTTTTTTTTTTTTTTTTTTTTTTTTTTTTTTTTTTTTTTTTTTGTTTATTCCTATCTTTTTTTTTTTTTTTTTTTTTTGTTTTTTTTTTTTTTTTTTTTTTTTTTTTTTTTTTTTTTTTTGTTATTTTTTTTTTTTTTTTTTTTGTTTTTTTTTTTTTTTTTTTTTTTTTTTTTTTTTTTTTTTTTTTTTTTGTTTTTTTTTTTTTTTTTTTTTTTTTTTTTTTTTTGTTTTTTTTTTTTTTTTTTTTTTTTTTTTTTTTTTTTTTTTTTTCATTTCTTTTTTTTTTTTTTTGTTTTTTTTCGATTTAGATATTTTTTTTTTTTTTTTTGTTTTTGTTTTCTGTGATTTTTTTTTTTTTTTTTTCTTGTTTTTTTTTTGATATTGGCATGTGTTTCTGGTGTTTGTTTGTGTTGCTGTTTTTTTTTTAAATTTTTTTTTTTTTTTTTTTTTTTATTTTTTTTCATGTTTTATTTTTTTTTTTTTTTTTATTTTTTGTACTTTTTGTCTCTTTTTTTTTTTTTTGTCATTGTTCTCTTTTTTTCTTTATTTTTCTTTTTTTTTTTTTTTTTTTTATCGTTTTTTTTTCTTTATTTATTTTTTTTTTTTATTTTTTTTTTTTTTTTTTTTTTATATTATTCATTTTTTTTTTTATCTGTCATTTTTTTATTACTTTTTTTTTTTAATTTTTTTTTATTTTTTTTTTTTTTTTTTTTTTTTGTTGTTTTTTTTTTTTTTTTTTTTTTCTATCTTTTTTTGTTGGTAATTTTTTTTCTTTTTTTTTTTTATTTTGTTTTATTTGCTATTTATTTTTATTCTTCTATTTTTTTTTTGTATATTTTTTTTTTTTTTTTTTTTTTTTTTTCTTTTTTATTTTTTTTTTTTTTTTTTTTTTCTTTTATTTTTTTTTTTTTTTTTTTGTTTTTTTTTTTGTTTTTATTTTTTTGTGAATTTTTTTTTTTTTTTTTTTTTTTTTTTTTTTTTTTTTTTTTTTTTTTTTTCTTTTTTTTTTCTTTTTTAAATTTTTCTTTATTTATTTTTTTGGTTTTTTTGTTTTTTTTTATTTTTTTTTTTTTTTTTCTATTTTTTTTTTCTTATTAGTTATATTGTTATTTTTTTATGATGTTAATTTGTGTCTATTTTTTTTTTTTTTAAATTCACTTTTTCTTATTTTTTGGCTGCTGTTTGTATGATTAAATTTTTTATTCATTTTCGCTAGTTTTTGATGTTTTCTACTTTTTTTTCGGTTACTGTTTTTTTTATTTTTTTTTTTTCGGTTTCTCCTGCCATGGTGATTTCTATGTGTTTTCTTTTTCTGTTTTCTCTTTCCTTTTTCTTTTTTTTTTTTTTTTTCTTTTTTTTTTTTTTTTTTTTTTTTTTTTTTTATTTTTTTTTTTGTTTTTTTCTTCTTTTTTTTTTTTTTCTTCGGTTTTATATTTCTTTCTTTTTTCTCTTATTTTTTCTTTATATTCATCTTTCTTCTTTTTTTTTTTTTTGACGTCTCTTGTATTTTTAATTGTGCTTTTTTGTCATAGATATTATATATTTAAGTTTTGAAGAATTGCATTTTAATTTTTTTTTTTTTTGTCTGAATTATCTTGCTCTTTTGTTGATTTTGTTCATGTTGTTATATATGCTGTAATTTTTTTTATATTTGTCAGTTTTTTCATTTTGGTTTTATTTTTAGT
>NW_020869546.1:15000-17500 GCF_003789085.1 Penaeus vannamei | reverse complement strand
ATATATCAGCACAAAGACCATTACCTCAGGTGCAGTTTGATAATATAAGTGGTGTTATGCTCTATCTCCAATACATAATCCTCTCCATATCAGAGAATAGCAGAGGCTTTCAACAGCTATGAAATAAACCATCAGTATCGATATGACAGAACGAGAGAAAAAATGAGTTCAGGTGACAGAGGAGTTTCAAAGAGGAACCGACGGACGCCCTTCCGAGTAGCGCAGGTCAGGGCAAAAAGTGAGTTATAAACTGATGACTTGAGCGCGACAGGTGGAGGTCAGAGGGAAGAGGGACGGGAGAGAAGATGGGGGAAAGGAGGATGCTGGCGATGCAAAAGTCTAGTAGAGAAAAGGGAAAGACAATAAATGAATGTGAAAACGAGAGGCAAAATGCTGGCGGGTAACGCGTATGTTGAAATTAAAAGAGAATGGTAGAAGCAGTAATATGTATGTTGTTTAATATCGCGTCATAAAGAAATGTTTACGTTGCTGACTAGTTATAGCGTGGTGACAGGTAAAATTAGCTGATTATCTATAAAGATTAGCCAGAGACGAGAGCGTTGAGAGTATAAAGCACGCCCTTGCAAGACATTAATCATTATTCTCATAATCACTCATGTCATTAGTTCCTCATATAATTCCCCATGAAATCTCTGTTCGACAACGGGTGTACTAATAGATTCCTTATTAAAATAATAATTACTGCAGTGATTTAGCATTTCATATTACAGTCGCCATGCACTTTTTATGTATCTCTGCATCCCTCAGAGGTTAAGATACAACACAGAGCCAGTGCTATCCCTAAAACATGAATGAGATTTAAATTCTTCAAAGCTACAGAATTTTCAGTTTCTTTAGCTACATCAAGATCGAGTTTTTTTTTTATTCAAACCTACATTTTCTTTCCTACAGCCGCTTGATCAAAAATACTAAAGAGGCATAATGACAAACAACAATAAAATAATAAACTTCAGGTAAAAAGAAACTGACAGGTACAAAGCATAGCTGCAAATAGCTATGTTCAGGCGCGGCTGTTCACTATTCACTGAAGTAATGAACAAATGAGATAACCGTAATCTCATCAGTCAATAAAAGGAAATTATACAACTGGCTACTCAGCATGTAGGCTTTGCTGTTCTATTTGTAGCTTCGAGTCAACTTCGTCTTAATTGCTGGGAGATAAAGTCGCTTATTAAGCCTAGAAATTGCACTAGTAAAGATTGTGGATGTATGCCTGTCTGTGCATTCGCATGTTTAAACACAGGCACATGCACACACACACAAATGCATTCATATTTATACATACAAACACATTGGAAAAATATATATATGTATATATATGTATGCATATGTGTGTGTGTGTATATATATATATATATATATATATATATATATATATATATATATATATATATATATATATTACACACACACACACACACACACACACACACACACACACACACACACACACACACACACACACACACACACACATGTATATATATATATACACATACATACTTATACAATGTATATACATATATGCATGAATATATAGATATAGATACCAATTATGTCTGTGAATGTTCAGTAGTAATTCTATTAAAAATAATCGTAAAATTTACTTCAATCATAATGTTATAAACACGTATTATACATCAATGATATTACTTCGCATTATCATTATTCCTAGAAAACAACAATAAATATTATTTAGATAAAAGTTTTATTTGATGTGTAACTCATTTCATAAAACAGTCGTTTTTTTTTTTTTGGTTAAATCATATCTGTCTGACTCTATTTGGGTATAAATATTATTTCAACATAAGAAGATTCTAGAAATGTTCCATTTTATTTCATAGTAATCTTCTATCAGTGATGAATAAATAGATAAATAAATAAATAACGTTTATGATTTATTAGAGCTGTTAGCAATTAATCATAACTGAATCATAATGTTTTTTTTTATATACAGTGACAAATTATATATATATATATATATATATATATATATATATATATATATATATATATATATATATATATATATATATATATATATATATATATATATATATATATATATATATATATATATATATATCATCCTATCCATAATTATTGTCGACATGAAAGCAGTCTCTGTCGCTATCACTTGGGTGTTGTCATAACCACAGAAATCCCTACCACAGGACTAGCCTCTACCACAACAACCACTTTGGTTAATGGGAAGACAACGAGCACTACAGCTAGGAACAGAGCTTCTAGGGAAAGGGCGCTTATCAAAATGTATTCATAAAAGATCGTTCAGACAAAACCCTTTTTTTCTAGCTATAAGCTCCTGGGAAGTATAGGTCTACTTTAACTGTTCATGGCCATTAGTAAAGTCCAGGAGTTGATACATGTTTCTTTTTTCTTCATAGATTAAGGGTCAATTTCAGTTAGATTTGTTCTTTGCTTCAACCAGGAGACGTTGTGTAAATGAACGAACTTATCA
>NW_020869546.1:0-2500 GCF_003789085.1 Penaeus vannamei | reverse complement strand
TGTCTATATGCGTGTGTATACGTGTGTGTCTAATGTATGCATGTATATACGTTCTTATGTATGTCTATATGTCTGTAAGTTATGAAAGTATAAATGCATATACTTTCTCACCATTTATATGCATGTAGGTATATGTGTGTGTGTGAGTACATGTTTGTGTGCACGTGTATGTGTGTGTTTCTGAAATGTAGGAAAGTATGATAAAAGGTGGAATTCTCCAGATTTTTACTTTCGAGGCATAAAGATAAGTACGGGAAGAGCATTACGAAACAAGAACAAAGGTAAGAACACGAGAGAATCCAGGAAGAAGTAAAAACACTTCTTTCTTTCTTTCTTTTTTTTTTTTTTTTTTTTTTTTTTGCATTTGTGTTTTTGTTTGTAAGTGTGTGTGCGACAGGATAAAAACAAAGATAGAAATAGAGATAAAAAGAAATATAGATAGGTAGAGAAAAATGAAAGAGAGAGAGAGAGAGAGAGAGAGAGAGAGAGAGAGAGAGAGAGAGAGAGAGAGAGAGAGAGAGAGAGAGAGAGAGAGAGGAGAGAGAGAGAGAGAGAGACAGACAGACAGACAGAAAGATAGACAGATGAACAGATAGACAGACAGAAAGACAGCGAGAGGTGGAAGGTACAGAAACATACCGAGGAAAATATTGCAAATGAAAATGAATAGCAAATATAGATAACAAATAACAAATAGTAAATAACAAATAAATAACGAATTACAAATAAAAAATAACAATTAACAAAGAATGATTAAAAGAAATCAAAGTACAAAGAAAAAGGTAAGTGAATAAAAAAAAACATCATACAATTATAAAAAAAAAAAATCTATAGAGAGAAAAAAAAAGAACAGCCATCTTATTGAAAAGAAAAAAAGAACGCAAAAAAAGAAAAAAAATAGAGAGGGAGAGAGACAAAAAAGAAAAGAAAAAGAAAAAAAAACACGGGTATCTCATAACGAAAAAGAGTAAATCTCTGAACAGAGGAAAAAGGACACGCACGACCCCCAAGGAAGTAAATATATATGATACCTATTATGCGTAAGTCTTAAGGAAGATTGCTTCATATAACTCCTTCGGCCGCGGCGTGTCTCGTATCGTGAGTTTGGACATAGAATTCCTCTTTATCATGGGATGCGCTTCTCTGTTGGTTGTTTGTTGTTTTGTTTGTTTGCCTCGCTGTCTTTGTGTTCGTTTGTCTGTTTGTCTGTATTCTTGTCTGTTTGTCTGTCTGTCTGTCTCTTCTCTTTCTGTTTCTTCTTCTTTTTTTCTGTCTCTCTCTTCTTTTCTCTCTCTCTCTCTCTCTCCTCTCTCTCTCATCTCTCTCTCTCTCTCTCTCGCTCTCTCTCTCCTCTCTCTCTCTCTATCTATCTATCTCTATCTATCTATCTATCTACTATCTCTCTCCCTCTTCTCTCTTCTCTCGTCTCTCTCTCTCTCTCTCCTCTCTCTCTCTCTCTCCTCTCTCTCTCTCTCTTCTCTCTCTTCTCTCTCTCTCTCTCTCTCTCTCTCTCTCTCTCTCTCTCTCTCTCTCTCTCTCTCTCTCTCTCTCTCTCTCTCTCTCTCTCTCTCTCTCTCCTCTCTCTCTCTCTCTCTCCTCTCCTCTCTCTTCTCTCTCCTCTCTCCTCTCTTCTCCTCTCCTTTCTCCTTTCCTTTTTTCCCCTCTCCCCTCTCCCTCCCTTTACCCGACATCCTCTCTAACTCCTAAAAAGTTGACAAACAAAGAGTAATAAGCAACCCAAATATCAATGATTATTTGCATATGGACAATGCACACTTTTATAACATTGTTTTTTCCCAATCCGTTGACTTCTGCGCTGAGTTGCAGAGGTAAAGTTTTATCGGTTATTCTCTCCCGGAGCATCTGTATTGTGGCAGTTCTATAAAGGCAAGAATGGCGTGCTCTGTTGTCTGATGTAAAGGTAAAATGTTGAATGTGATTTTGGTTTTATTTATTGTTTATCTGGTTTTGCTTGGGCATGGGTACATACACATGCACACAAACATACACATACCCGCACAGATATATGTATACATTTACGTAAATATATAATAGATAAATGAATAATATATATATATATATAATATATATTATATATACTATATAATATATATAAATATATATATAATATAATATATATATATACTATATATAATACATATATACATATATATCATATATATATAAATATAATATAATATATATAATATATATATATATAATATATATATATATATATATATATATATTAGATATATATTATATATATACTATATATATATTATATATAATAATATATATATATATATATATATATATAATATTATATATATATGCATATATATATATATATATATATATATATATAATATATATATATATATATATATATATAATATATATATATATATATATATATATATATATATATAATATGTGTGTGTGTGTTGTGTGTGTGTGTGTGTGTATGTATATATATATATATAATATATATATAATA
>NW_020869545.1:144289-151777 GCF_003789085.1 Penaeus vannamei | reverse complement strand
TCTCTCTCTCTCTCTCTCTCTCTCTCATTATATTTTTCTGACAGTTAAGTATCAGAATTTCCTTATCCTTTTTATATGTTCTTGTAATAATTATGGTTTTGTAAGTTTTCTTCTCTGTCATATATTTATTTACGTGTATTCACTAAATTACCTAACTCTATGTATAAATAACAAGAATTGTTGACTTTTCCTTTCCACTGCTTTTGGCAATTTAGCTTGTGTCCACTGATCAAACTAGATTGACTTAGCTCTCACTCATCCATGCTTATCTCCTCACAGCACCTCATGTCTTGATGTTTGCATTCTATCATTTATACTTATTTCTTTTTGTTTGACTTGTGGTTAATGGAGAATAACAACTTCTCCCACTTCCCTTCCTCAGTCTCCCTTTTCTCAGATGTTCACTTTTATATTTTATTTTAAGAACGAGTGCTCATGTTTGTCTCTTTAGTTGTCTGATGTTGACTATATGGAAACTTCCGTTGTCAGAGTAAGAAAAGCATGATTTATTACTTAAGCCTGTTAGTTCCCTGATATAATTTATGGTTTTATGGTTAAAGCTGAAGAGCCTTGAAGCATGTTGTGTTTGTGCATATTGAATTTATAATAAGTTTTTATGTGTTTTGCAGCTTATGAACAAGGTGCTTTTGCAAAGAATACTGAGTGAAAAGTTGCCTTGGGCACAGTGGATACTCTTGGCAGCTCTGGAGATACTTGCTGATAGAGAGGTTCCTATGCTAGACAAGGAGTCTTTAGAGATTTTGCAGGGAATGCTTAATAGAGCTTCCTTTACTCATGATATCAGTGCAGATGAAGAGCATCAGAATACATTGGTTTCAGAGGAGGATACAGGAAATGGCCCTTTGAATGGTGTTAACATATTGGGCAAGGATGAACAGAATTCAGGTTCATTTGTAGGATTGAGCAATGGTGTGAAAATGAAAGATTTTGAAGTTCAGGTAAATCCTAAGATAATGAAGACAACAGCTAGCAAGTGGATACAAGTACGGATTTGTAAGACAAGTAATAAAGGAATCCAGAGCTCAGTTCACTGTTCCGATTCTGCTATGCAGACCTCAGAGTTCTCACCCAAGATACATGCAACAGATAAGAAACTCAGAAATGCTGATACTCAGACAATCTTAGTGTATTACAAGGATGCAGAGGTTCAGTGGACCCCATATGGAACAGAAAAAGACATTGTATGGAAACTGATACCCATCACAGACATCCAAGAAAAAAGGTCTTCCAGAACAAGTGCTTCAAGTGTGGATGAGGGTTTCACAGATAGTGAGAACAGACAAGAACCATTGCTGTGTGACAGCTTTTCACCAAAAGGGAGTGTGTTCACTGGAAAACCAAACCCAAACCTTAAGTTATTCCATGGCAGACCTCTTATAGGGAAGAACAGCAATAAACAAGCTGCAGATATTCCTCAAAACCCTGTACATAATGATCCTGTAATCATGCTTCAGGATCCCAGGGGTGAAGCAAGAAGGCTGTGATTTCAATATAGGAGAAATTCACATAAATGTTCAGCTGGCTCCACTAGGGATGAAAAGTGATTTTGTTGATTGTCTTTATTCACATAAATGTTCAGCTGGCTCCACTAGGGAGGAAAGTTGATTTTGTTGATTGTCTTCAGCTTCAGATATTTTTCTGATATGTGGACTTGTGTATGTTATCAATATATATTCTCTGAAAAGGAGTACATTTTGTTGATTTATTTAGGAGTTCTATGATTGCTAGAGAACTAGCCTTTATTTTGTACAGGATATATTTATGTTTTTCTTTAATCTGTGATGTTGATAAAAACATGGAAATTTAAATTGATGCAATTTATCATCCTTTATTTAGATGGATTTTTCTGTGATGTATTTTAGGATATATTTCAGAATTGTTACTCAAAATATTATCTGGGAACAAGAAACTTCCCTTAATAGTACTTCTATCGGATAGTTTATAATCTTTTTGTTTGCCTTTTCCTTCTTAGTTTTTCAGTTGCTAAGTGATTTCGCTTTATATTGTTTATGTACTTTGAAATCATAAAACTATGTGAATACATTTCTAGAATCTCTCTCTCTCTCTCTCTCTCTCTCTCTCTCTCTCTCTGGTATCAGAAGTTCAAAGAAATTTTTTTAGACAATGTCTCTTTTAAGAACTTCATGAGATAAGATACATATTAGCTAAACATTTGAACTGATTTATGGATGTTGATTCATCAATTTCAACATGATTAACTAGCTCGTTCCACCAAATACTGTACCTACACATAAACTCTCTTTGGAACTGGGAGGTTGAGGCTCTGCTGATTTGGACATGCTGTCCAGAGTCTGCGGCAGCTTTGGTAACGTAGCTCGTAACGGAAGGATGTGCTCAGAGTTCATGTAGATGATGCATTTGTTTCATGGTCGCCTTGAAGAACATGGTAAGGCCAGTGATGTTTCTGTGGTGCTGGAGACTGTCGAGGCGACCTTCGTTTTGTCCGTGAATGATTTTCTCCGCTCTGGATGGTGTCGAGTGACCTGAGATGAAATGAGATGTGCTCCTCCCCAGATGAGAGGAGTAAATTCCATCAGTGACCTTACTTGTGTCTTGCATAACATCAGGATTACATCCTGACCAACGAGTTCTTTAACTTTATGCAGCACCGACAGTCTTCTCGAAGTATGTACTGCTAAAGTTTTGACTTGGTTGCTGAACAATAACTTCTTATCAAAAGTAACCCCTAGGATGTGCCGGGAATCCTTTCCTGTTACTTCATGTCTGTTAAAGAATGTGACTGGATGATCAAGTAATTGTACACCCCGTGTCTTATTTGCTGCTATTGTGACTTGCCACAATGTGCTCCAGTACATGAAATCAAGTGCTCTTTGTAGTGTAACTGCTGCCGTCTGACACTCTGAACAGCTATATGAGAGATTCAGTGTTATATGATCTGCATATTCAACTGTCTCAGGCACTGCATCCAAGAGGTCATTTATGTATATATTCCAAAGAACTGGTCCAAGAATACTACCTTGAGGAACACCTGCATGAATGGGATATTTTGTAGATTCTTGGCCATGCATAGCAGCCGCCAGGCTTTGGTCTGTCAGATAGCTCTTCAGCAGCCTTAGAAGGGCACCTTCAATGCCAAAAGATTTCAGCTTGACCAACAGACTTGTGTGCCACACACAACTGAATGCTCTGACAATGTCCAATGCCATAGCTTTGGTATGCACGTTTTTATTTTTTGTTCCACTTGTGGAATAATATTAGCAGGTCAGAGGACGAAAGTCCTTTACAAAATCCGAACTGTCGGTTCGATAATAACCTGTTGTGCTGCAAATATTCTTTGAGGTGATCTGCCAGAACTCTTTCCAAAATCTTGCTGATCACAGATAGCAGTGTCACTGGCCTATAGTTCTTCACCTCTGCTTTCGGCCCTCAATTGTGGATTGGTGTTATATGTCCTATTTTCCATGAGGAAGGCCAAATGCCATGTACCATGCACTCAGTGAACAGGTATGTCAAAGGGCATGCAATGCTGAAGAAGGAGGGAATTGATTTCATCTGGTCCTGGAGTTTTTGATGTTTTCAGGGCTTTTATCAAAGTTTTCACTGTCTGTGTAGTGAATGTAATGTTGCAGAGCTTATTCTGTGTCCTTAGAGGAAGGATAGGCACATCTTTGTCGGGTTTATCAACATTAATTTTGCTGACAAAGTGAAATGTTAACAGAAGTTTATCTTGCAGTTGCTTGCTGTGTTACCTTCTGCTTGATTCAGAGGTGGTAGCATAGCCCTTTCTGTACCTTTATGATATTCCACCACAGGCTGAGATGAAGCTTTCCTTGGCGAAGTTTGTGTTGTAGTTCCTCCTTCTATTTTGATTTAGCCTAAACGGCTGTGTCAGTCATTTTCTAATGGGCTTTTTTGTAAAGGTGGATTTCCCTCTCTGATCTGTTGTTTTTGAGACGCTCCCTGGCTCGGTATTTTTCTTCAGCAGCTGTTCTACACTCGAAACTGAACCAAGGAAGATCAGGTCTTATCAGGAATGTACGAGAAGGCACCCATTTCTTTTGACAGGTGATGATGTGTGAAGTAAGAGCTTCTGTCAGATTATCAATGCTCCCCACAAGTAAACTTGACCAATCTGTTTGTTTGAGTGAGGGCAAATCTGTTTTCTTCCATTGCCACAATGTTTTCGGGTATGGCTGCTCTTTTTCGACATTTAAGGATGGTGGTGTGGTCAGATGTGCCAACAAACCCCAGTGATTCACAGACCACCAGACCAGTGAAATCTGAGCACAGGTTAGAGTGAAGAACTGTTGGAATGTGTTGGAAAAGATGCATGTTTTTTCAGCCCTTGCACCTCTAGTAGCTTATGGAAAGCCCCTTGAATAAGGTATTAATTCGGGTCACCTGCAATTATTAAATTACTACAATTGTATGTTGCAAGGAGCTCATCTATGTAGTTGATTAAGTAATCAATAAGTTCTTTCCCTTGCCAGCAGGGGTGGATCCAGAGAATTTTCTGGTGGGGGGCACAGGGGTAAAAACAATAAATTTGGGGGGGCCACCCAAAAGAAACAAAAATTAAGACTGCCCACTTCAATATTTATACTGTATAGTTACACATTGTTTATATTTTCATCTTGCTGTGTGAGTATTATATATCATTATATGTTAATATCATATATATATTTATATATGATTATATATTAATATATAAAAGGTTAATGACTCTTGGGTGGGGGGGCACACGGTGGGGCCAATCAGATTGCAGGGAGGGCAGATGCCCCCCTGTGCCACCATGGAAGACCCGCCTCTGATGCCAGTGAGATCTGTAACTTGTTATAAGCAGTATGCTGTCTGTAGCACTAACAAAAATTTTGAAGAACATAAGTTCAAAATGATCAGGGATCTCTGAGGTTAACTGCTGTACTTGCAGTGAGTTGCGATGGCATACTGCAAAACCTCCAAATTTCCCTGGTGAGCAGTCTCGTCGGATCCAGGGGCTGTATCCTTGGTGTAGTTAAGTGGGACACTGTCATCAAGAAATATCGGTTGCAATGGCGAGGTCTACCTTGCTCTTTATCATTAAGTGTGTCAGCTCTCCTACGTTTGTTCAGAATCCTCTAGGATTTGCTGAAATCAGAACAAGCGTAGATGCACCCTGAGCCATTTTTGCCTTTCCTCTTGCACTTTGGTACGACACCATTTAGCAGAATGGCCTTGTCGACCACAATGATCACAGTGATGCTTATGCCAGCAGTCACATGTATTGTGTCCAGCACGTCGACAGTGATTGCAGAATTTCTTCTGCACTTATTCTTGTACTGGCCTTTCGTTTTTGCATTTTGATTGCCATATTGGATACTTCTTTTGATTAGCAGATTTCTAGAGGCTCAGAATATGTCAGCAGAGGCATGCCGTTGCTAAGCTGGCACTGCCTTTTCTTGAAATACTTTTCGTAGCCTCTTTGGTTTCCCAGAGGACCACCATTGATTTAGTTCTATGCTAGATGAACGGGCTGTATCCCACTCTTTGTCAGTCTTTGAAGAGAAAACACTTCAGCATATGGACCTCGTCTCAACTCACCTAAGGTTTAAAGCGAGTGTCAATAAAATTAATGACTTCTATGAGGGCATCTCTTTTATCGGAGATGTTTTTAATCACCGAGAGGAGATCCTGAGATGTGGCTTGCAATGAATGCCGATCTCACAGCTGCCAATGATCTATCAGCTAAAAAGTCTTTGTTAAGTTATAGCAGCAAAGCTTTGTCATCAGATAAATCAGGAGGATGGCAGACTACTACAGTCTGTTCAGAGATATGTAGCATCAGCATCTTGGGTAGCTGTGGCTATCAGATATATTACAGGATCGTCAATGCCTGCTAACATACACAGTGCTGTGGTCTATGAGCACATAAATGTTTCTTCGTCCTGAAGACACGTGACGTGGAATATGTTTTGACACTAAGTGTCCTGGCATTTGATTACAGTGTTTAATATGTATATACGGTGTTTATAATATGTATATATATATATGTATAAATATGTTTATATTTGTGTGTGTGTGTGTACATGTACACAAACACACACACACACACACACACACNTATATATATATATATATATATATATATATATATATATATATATATATATATATATATATATATATATATATATATATGCATATATATATATATAGACGTGTGTGTCTGTGTCTGTATGTGCGTGTATGTATGTATGTATGTATACACAAACGTGACTATTTTTCCTTCTTTATTTTTAACAATAATACAAAAAAAGAGAGAAAAAAAATCAGTGACATTTGATCTGATCTAAATTGCATCACAAAATTCCGAAAAAAAAGATATACATTGAAATTCCGTTCAGTAAATCACTCGGTGGCAATTTTCTAGAATGGTTTAGTCGTTGGTGTTTTACACTATATTTCCTCTACCTACACGGCATGCTAAAATATGCATTTTTTTTTTCTGTCAACAAAATCGTATATTCATTTAGGTTAGAGAGAGATAAAAAAAAAAAAAAATCATGCAAATCCACATGTATCTCAATCAAAGAATCATGCATGCAATCCAAATGATAATTTCTCTTAGATATTTACTAAAAAAAAAAAAAAAAAAAAAAAAAAAAAAAAATAGCCAGTTTACCAACACCGTCACGTATTTTTTTCAGAGACTCATTCAACTACGAAGCGACAAAACCATGTAAAATCATGAACCTGTAATTGGATTTATCCAATCCTACGCACACAACGACACATTTTTCGTACATTTCTAATATCACAGTCACACATTTCAATAGATAACATCTGTGCATGTCCATTCGTAAAGGCGCGCATAGCTACCGCCCAAATCATGCGCATTAACTAACTAAACAACATATTTGAATAAAGAAATGCACGAGTTTCCATCCAACATGATTATCCAACGACACATAGCCACCAGCAGAATCATGCACATAAATAGCTAAACAACAAATATCTCAAAAAAAAAAAAAAAAAAATGCACGAGTTTTTACCCAACATGATCATGCATCGACACATAGCCACCTGCAAAATCATGCCAAATCAACCACATAAACAAACATATCTCAAAAAAAGAAAAAAAAAAAAAATACACACGTTTCCACCCAACATGATCATGCATCACCACATAGTCATGATCCCCATATCCCACAGCATCCATGTTACGTGAAGGATAATCCATAATTATCGACCTTTTTATGAGGAAGGTCTTTATTAAAAAAGGAGGGTAGTGGGGGGGGGGGGATCGTGACCTTTCATTTCACTTCAAAAGATCGTAAAGATTTCGTTACTTTTATGTGAGAGGATCGATAGTATATTAGCATTATTACGTCATAGAAGCTAAAGGCTCCATAAGCGATATCTGTCTTAGCCTGCGCGTCACGGAAGAAAAACAGGATATACACCGTCTCTGTCAACCCCAAAACTACCCTTGATATAAGGCCTAAA
>NW_020869545.1:129289-139289 GCF_003789085.1 Penaeus vannamei | reverse complement strand
AAGAAGGATGGAAAAGAAAGAGAGAGAGGGGGGGGGGCACGATAGATAGACAGACAGACAGAGAGAAAGAGTAAGAAGGAAAGAGATATATAGAAACAAACACACACACACACACACACACACACACACACTCACGCACATACACACACACACAAACACATACACAAATAGAGAGTCATAAACGAAAAAGGAGCAGGAAAAAATTGCAAAATACCAAAAACGTCCAAAAGAAAACAAAAATATATAGATAGAGTGAGAAAGAGAGAGACAGACAGACAGAAAAACAGACAGACAGGCAAACACAGACAGATAGCCAGACAAACAGACAGACAAACAGACAGACAGACATCCAGACAAACAGACAGGAAGACAGCCAGACAAACAAACAAACATACAGACAGACAGACAGCCAGACAAACAAACAAACAAACAGACAGCCAAACAAACACACCTACACACAGACAGATATAGAAAAAAAATATATATATCCCAATTCCACCATCCATTACCCCAAGACATTCAGAAGAATCGAAAAGTTTTCCAAGCTCCGTCTTCATGTAACTTCTCCGTCCAGAAATCGAAGAGGAAAAGCAATGAACTTAGTCAACAAACTTTCTACCTTTTAATGCCAGTCATATTGGTCTAAGTTTACAGAAGACACAGATATTATGAGGTTGCGATGCCCGGTTGTCTTCGTGGGTACTGAACCTGCGAGGATGACAGTGTAAAGATGATGATGAAGATGATAGGGATAATGAATAGAAATGAGGATATTGATGATGATGATAATTATAACGATAGTAATAGTATAGCGATATAGATTGTAGTAGTAATGATTATGATAATGCTGATAGTAATAATTATGAACATGATAATGATGATAATGATAATTGCAATAATAATGATAATGATCATTATAACAATATTACTACTAATAATAATGATAATAATAGTTATGATAATAATGATAATAATGATGATGATGATGGCAATGATAATGAAATTAGTAAGGATGATTTTGATAATAACGATTATTCTCAATGATATTGTGATGATAATGATGAGCATGATAATGATAATAATGATGATAATGATCATATTAATGATGGTGTGATTGCGATGGTGATGATAATGGACAGTATGAGGAGGAGGATAATATCCATGATGATAAGGGTAATAATAGTGATGATGATGGTGAGTGTGATGATGGTGATGATTATTATGATATTAATAATGATAGCAATTATCTTTATTACTATTATCACTGTTGTTATCAAAATCATTATTAACATTATCATTATCACCATCATTTTCATTATTGTTTTTACCCATATTGATGTCATTAAAATCTTTATCATCAACTCAACTCAGAACAATTAACATACACATCCTAATTAAGCTTGTACGTATGTGTACAGGCTTTATGTACGTGCATGTACACCGAAACCTGAAAGCATGTCACGTAAAGTCAAAGTCAATTCCTATGTCTCGATTCAAAATTCAGTATACTTAACGACAAAGGGCTTTTTTCACCCTGAAATAAATTCTGCTTTGGATAAAGATCAAAGGAAAAGATAAAGAAAGCAAGTGGAAGGAAATAGATGAAGACAAAGAGAGAAGAGAGAGGGAGAGAGGGAGCGGGAGAAGGAGAGGGAGAGGAAGAGGGTGAGGGTGAGGGAGGGAGGGAAGGAGGGAGGAGGAGGGAAGAGAAGGAGGAAGAGGGAGGAAAGGAGAGATAGAGGAGAGGGTGAGGGAGGGAGGGAGAGAGAGAGAAAGAGGGAGACAGAGAGAGAGATCAAGAAAGAGAGTGAGAGAGAGAATATACAGAGAAAGAGAACGATAGAAGTAAACAGAACGAGAGAGAGAGACAGAACATGAATAAAAGAGACAGAAAGAGAGAACGAAATAGAACGAGAAAAAGAGAGAACATGCGAGAAAGTGACAGAACACAGGCGACACCAGTGAAGATAATGAGAGACTGAGAGAACATTCCACCCATTCCAAACCTAGACCTCCATATCATTTCTAAGTCATTCCAAGTTATTCTGTCACTTTCCTGGGTCCGACATGGCACAGGCAGCTTAAAGTGTGCAAAAAAAAGAAAAGAAAAGAAAATGAAAAGAAAAAGGGACTTGAAGGAAGAAGTTTTCTCATAAGTTTCATTTCATTTTAATACCTTTCCCTATTTGTATTCTTCCGAATGCCCCGGGGGCTTCTTTTTCAACTTCAAACTCGTGACCTAAATTCTGAGACATACAGAATGTGTGCGTGCGCTTTTGCCATGTGTGTCTGTGTGTGTGCGTGCGCTTTTGCTGTGCATGTCTGTGTGTGTGTGCGTGCGCTTTTGCTATGTGTGTCTGTGTGTGCGTGGATGTGTGTCTGTGTGTGCGTGGATGTTTGTGTGTGTGTGTGTGCTTTCTCTATGCGTGTCTGTGTATGTGTGTGCATATTCGATTGCGTACGTGCGTGTGCGCGGTGTGGCGTTGCGTGTGTGTGTGTGTGTGTGTACGTGTGTGTGTGTGTGTGTGTGTGTTGTGTGTGTGTGTGTGTGCGTGTGTGTGTGCCCGTGTGTGTGTGTACGTGCGTCTGTGTGTATGTGTCTGCGTGTGCGTGTGACAATCACAATCTCGCTCGCGACGAAATTGAAAAAAATATTTTCCAAATGATTAAAGCCGAGACTCGAGTCAGCATTTTCATAATAAAACAAGCAATTTCGCTAATCGAGTTCAGTATGCTTATGTGTGGCATTCGTAGGATTAGACGCTAATCTGCCTAAAGTCTGCCAGAATTATATCCGTTTTCGTCCGATTACATCTCTTGGAAATCATCGGAAGTTCGGTTCATGATTTCAGAAACGCGTAGAAAAGAAGAGATAGGAGAGTAGATGAGAAAGGAAAAGAGAAAGAGAAAGAAAGAGGATGGGGAGAGGGAGGGGTGGAAGGGGAGGGAGGGAAGAGAAGGAGAGGCAGAGAGAGAGAGGAGGGAGGTAGAGAGAATAGGAGAGGTAGGAGAGGAGAAAGAGAGACAGGAGGGATTAAAGGAGAGAGAAGATAGAGAAAGGGGGGATAGGAGAGAGAGAGAGAGAAAAGAAAGAGGGAGAGAGAGAAGAGAAAGAGAGAGAGAGGGGGGAGGGAGAAATATAGAAAGAGAGAGGGGTTGGGAGAGAAGAGAAAGAGAGAGAGAGAGAGAAAGAAAATTATTGGTTTCGTAAAAAAGAAGATATATCACCAGTAACACCACCTATAACAAAGTAACAGAAAACGAACTATATGTCAGTGTCAGATCTCTCTTCCTCTCTATTTTTCTTTGCTTGGTTGTCTTTTTTTTGTCATTTTCTCTTTTTCTATGCACGTTCCTCCCTCTCTCTCTCTCTCTCTCTCTTCTCTCTCTCTCTCTCTCTCCTCTCTCTCTCTCTCTCTCTCTCTCTCTCTCTCTCTCTCCTCTCTCCTCTCTCTCTCTCTCTCTCTCTCTCTCTCTTCTCTCTCTCTCTCTCTCTCTCTCTCTCTCTCTCTCTCTCTCGTTTTCTCTTTCCCTTCGTCAAACCCAGCTTTCGCCTTTGAACATGTGAAAGCGTGAGTGGACTGCGCGACAAACCAAAGGGGGGAGGAGGGGGTGGGAAGGGGGGGAGGGGGAGGGGGTGGGGGGGGGATGGAGGGGGTGGGAAGGGGGGTAGAGGGAGAGAAGAGGGGATAGATAGAAAGGAAAGGATAGGAGGGAAATAAAGGGGGTGTGAGGAGGGACCAGGGACCGGGGAGAGATAGAGACTGATAGTAAGAGATAGAATAAGAAAGGAGAGAAAGAAATAGAAAAGAGAAGGCGGAGAAAGAAGAGAAGAAAAAAAAAAACGAAAGGGGAGATGGAGGGTGGATAGATGAACTGAATAGAAGGAAGAGAGGAAGAGGAGGAGAAGTCGGAAAAGGAATGGAGGAAATGGGAGAGGATATAGATAAGGAAAGGACTATGATATGGATAAGGAAAGAAAGAAGATATGGATAAGAAAAGGAATAGGATATGAATAAGAAAAGGAATAGGATATGGATATGAAAAGGACGAAGATATGGATAAGAAAAGGACGAAGATATGGATAAGGAAAGAAATAGGATATGGATAAGGAAAGGAATAAGATATGGATAAGGAAAGGAATAGGATATGGATAAGGAAAGGAATAGGATATGGATATGACCTAAATTCTGAGACATACAGAATGTGTGCGTGCGCTTTTGCTATGTGTGTCTGTGTGTGTGCGCGCATGTTTGTGAACTGAGTAGAAGGAAGAGAGGAAGAGGAGGAGAAGTCGGAAAAGGAATGGAGGAAATGGGAGAGGATATAGATAAGGAAAGGACTATGATATAAGGAAAGAAAGAAGATATGATGAAATAGATATGGATAAGAAAAGGAATTGGATATGGATAAGGAAATAGGATATGGATAGAAAAGGAATAGGATTAGGATTAAGAAAAGAAGAAGATAGGATAAGGAAAAAAGAATAGGATATGGATAAGAAAAGAAAGGATATGGATAAGGAAAGGAAGAGAGATAAAGGGGGAGAAGGAGGGAAAGGAGTCGACAGGTAGACTGCCATGGGATCGAGTGAGGACGGATGCAGGATCTCGCGGGCCAATCCTGGAGGATCCGATTCTGCACGTCCTGCAGGGTAAACACGCGGGATGACCAGGACGGGGAGATGGGGTTGGGGAGGATACCGGGGTAGTGGGGGGGGGGGGATGGGAGGTAGATGGTTCGGGGGGGGGCGGGGTCGAAGGGGAGGGGGGTGGGGGGGGGGGGGGGAGGATATCGGGTAGGGAGGAGGGGAGGTAGATGGGTTCGGGGAAGGGGGAGGTAGGTGGGTTCGGGGGATGGAGGAGGACATGCACGTGGATGGGAGGGGGAGGGGGGATGAGGTGTGTGGAGAGGAGGAGAATGGAGGGGGTGGACACGTGGGTTGGTGGAGGGGCATGGAGTGGGGTGGAGGGAGGGGGGCATTACACGTGATTTTCTTTACTATTTATTTATTTAATTTTTTAGATAGAATCCTCAGAGTATATCTCGTCTTCAGTCCTTACCTATATACCTCTCTATCTCAATCTCTATCTGGCAGCTCCTCCCCCCCCCCACCCCACCCCACCCCGCCCCACCCCCCCCACGTCTCTTTAAACAATTAAATATTTCTGCATTCTTAGCCTCGGCCTTTTCTTGCTGCAGAAGGTTTCTCCTGATGTCCTCTTTTGCCTTTTTTAGTACATGGGGGGAGGGGGGGGGAGCTGCTTGTTTTATTCATGTTATTGCAGAGTTGTGGTTTCGTTGTTGTTGTTGGTGTTGGTTGTTATTGTTGTTGTTGTTGTTGTTCTGATTTCGGATTTGGTGGCATTTTCATTTTTGTTGTGTGTGTGTGTTTCTTTTTCTGTTGTGGTGTTATGTTTCACTCTCTCAATCTCTCTCGCTCTCTCTCTCTCTCTCTCTCTCTCTCTCTCTCTCTCTCTCTCTCTCTCTCTCTCTCTCTCTCTCTCTCTCTCTCTCTCTCTCTCTCTCTCTCTCTCTCTCTCTTCCTCTCTCTCTCTCTCTTCTCTCTCTCTCTCTCGGCACACATATACACACACACTCACTTACTTACTATCTATCTAATCTATCTATCTATCTATCTATCTATCTATCTATCTATCTATCTATCTATCTATCTATCTATCTATCTATCTATCTATCTATCCATCTATCTATCTATCTATCAATCTATCTATCTATCTCTTTCCCTCCCTCACATTAATTTATTCCCATTTCTCCTTTCATAAGCCTATAAGAGCGGTATTAGAACAACACGCAATGAATAATTTAAGATCTTCGAATAAAAGGAGCTTCCTAAATTTTACGTCTATCACGAGATAATACGACCACCAGGGGTCTCTCATCAGCTTCTGTAATCCTTTCTATCCCTCCCTCTTCTGCCCCTATCCTATCCCACCCCCCTCCCCCACCAATCGCCCTCCCGCTGCCTCCTCTCTTTACCTTTATATGCCATCCACTCTCTTTCGTCCGGCTTTGTTTTTTTGTTTTTTTTCTTTCCTTTTCTTTCTTTCTTTTTCTGGCCTATTTTCTTTTTCGTGTTTTATCTCCTTTCTTTTTCTGTCATCTTCCTTCCTTCCTACTCTCTTTATTCTACTTTCCTCTTTTTCTGTTCAGTTTTCTTACATTCCTCCCCTTCCCTCTCTCTGTTTCTCTTTCCCCTTCTCTTTGGCTTCCCTCTCTTCCTCCTGCCTTCATCCCCCTCTTCCTCTTCCTCTTCCTTTCTGTATCTTACTCATATTCTCTCCTTTCCCTCCTTCTTCCTCCGTTTATACTCTTTCTCGTTACTTCGTAATCCTTCCCTTTTCCTCTTTTGCCAATATTCCCTGGTCTCTCCCTCATCCGATTCACTTTCTTTTCCAAAGATTACTGTATCGAATTCTCTCTTCCCCTTCTCTCTCTCTCTCTGTGTCTATCTATCTCTATCTATCTATCTATCTATCTATCTCTATTCTCTCTTTTCTCTCTTTCCCTCTCTCTCTCTCTCTCTCTCTCTCTCTCTCTCTCTCATTCTCCCTCCGATTTTCTCCATTATCTGTTCATCCCCCTCACTTTGCATTTCCCTATCACTCTCTCTCCGTTCTCTCTCCCACTCTATTTACCTATCGCCCTCTCTTCCCATCTCTCCATTTATCGCAACCTTCTTTGTACCCTTCAAATTATCGCTCCTCTCTCTCCCCCCCTCCCCCTTTTTTTCCTGCTTTCTTCTCCTCTTCCTTGCCCTCTCTTTGTGCTTCTCTCTTCCCCCTTCGTAATCATATGAATCCTATTGTGAGTCGCGGGATCTTATGGGCAGGATGAGAGAAGGATGTGTATTGAATATTGTTGACTCGGTGTGCAGCTGTAGGATCTGTGAAGGACGTTGTGTGCGCGGAGAAGGGGTGAGGGTGGGGGTGGGGGTGGGGGTTGGGGGGTGATGGGGTGTGTGTGTGGGAAGGGGTGGTGTGGGTCCGTGTGTAGAAAGGTGTGGTGTGGTGTGGGATGATGTGTGTGTGTGTAGAAAGTGTGGTGTGTGTGTGGGATGATGTGTGTGTGTGTAGAAAGGTGGTTGTGTGTATGTGTGTGTGTGTGGATTGATGTGTGTGTGAGAATGTGTGTGTGTGGGGTGATGTGTGTGTGTGTATGTGTGTGTGGGTGATTTGCGTGTGTCTGGGATGATGTGTGTGTGTGGGGCGGGTGGTGGTGTGTATGTGTGTATCTGGGATGGTGTGTGTGTGTGTGTGTGTGTCTGTGGGTGGTGTGTGGTGGCGGATGGTGTATGTGTGTGTATGTGTGTGTGTGTTGTGTGTCTGGGGTGGTGTGTGTGGTGTGGATGGTGTATGTGTGTTGTGTGTGTGTGTGTGTGTGTGTGTGTGTGTGTGGTGTGTGTGTGTGTGTGTGTTGTGTGTGTGTGTGTGTGTGTGTGTGTGTGTGTGTATGGTGTGTGTGTGTGTGTGTGTGTGTGTGTGTGTTGTGTGTGTGTGTGTGTGTGTATGTGTATGTGTGTGTGTGTGTGTATTGTGTTATGTGTGGGTATGTAGGCGGTAAATCTTTTGTGTCCGAGAAGAGGGTTTTCAGAATTTGTTTCATTTTCCCCCAAACGAAAGACACGTTTTTTCTTCCTCCGAAGAGAAGAAATTACGATAGATTTTCTTGTTCATCTCCCGGGTAATAGATCTTGACGTGTCCATTCTTTCTCATCCTTCCTTTTTCTTCCCCCTCTTGTTTTTCCTTTCTTTTCTTTCTTTCTTTCTTCGTTGTTTTCTTGTTCTTGGTGAATATTGTATTATAGCGGTTTTCGTAATATCAGATACTAATTAACCTAATCTAAGTTTTGTAATTCCTCGCACAATTCTCCTTCTAAAAATAACGAGAGAGAAAAAAAGAGAGTTTTTTTTTCTTTATTCCTCAATCACAAAGAGCTACATTATCCCAGGTACGCTATAATCATAACGCCTTTGTCGTTTGATAAATACACCGCACTCATTACGATGTTTTTGCTTTGTCTTTCATGGACGTGCTGCTGTCACCTGATTGGTCGTTGTGCATGATCAACTTTGGTCCTAAAACGAACATTTTTTTAGTTTAGACTTTTTTTTTTTTACTGTACAGGCGATGGGTAATCTTTGATACATCCGAGTCGTGATATTATAGTGAAAAATTGCGCTGGAAATCTAGGATATATTATTATTACATTTTCTGGTTCATCAGTCATCACATAGTCTTTTGTCTCATCGTCTACTGCTGTGGTACACTAACACTGTTACAACTGGTATAATGATTTGATATTAATGTAAATAAGAATTATCTTAATCCATTTACTACCCTGACTAAATGCACAGGTGTACACAAACCTTCATACATTTGACGTATGACCATAGCATTGCAAAAAAAAGTTAATTTAGGGTAGTTTAGACTTTTGTTTACTGCCCTGGCTATCTGCACAGGCAGTGGTACAGTTGATGCATGACCATAGCATTATATAATAGTATCGCATTGGAAATTTAAGCTATAAGATTATCATAATCTGTACTATATTACTTAAAAGAAAAGAACAATTACACATTACTTTATCTACTTATCTTCCAAGCCGACCAACAGCTTTTGCGTGGAAAGGAATTGTAACACTTGTTATGTGGTCATGTAATACAACATTCCAAATTTAGGATACAACATAATTATATCTTCTAAGACATCAGATGAGATGAAGTAGTTACATAGTTCTCCGTGCCTCATGCCAGGTGGTCTGAAAAGCTGCAACACATGACACTCTGAAATATAGTGTACATTACATAATTTACACCGAGTTTATTCCACATTACAATCCGCAAGAAAGTGAAACTCGGGTGGAATATTCCGTAGAGTTTAACCACCTGAGTTCTTGCAATATTTTCTTGCATGAGAACAATGGAATGATTATCAAAACAAAACAAAACAATGGCAAGATTGCAAGGGGGGAGAATTATAAGAAGGAACCGCGTATTCGCAACAAGTTCTCAAGGATACTTCAAGAAGTCAAAGTAAAGTTAAAAGAACCTCAAAGTACACTGCAGATTCGCTTCAAGAAAGTTTAAAAACCAGAAACAAAAATATTTAAGATAAAAAGAGAGTGAAGCATTACATAAAGTGCGATGGTAGTTATGATAATGTTGATGGGAGTCACAAAAGCTATTTTTAGCTCTATTCCTGATGTTGCTATCAGTATTATTACTTGTGTTATTACTATTGTCATTAAAACTTATCACAATTGTCCTTATTGTCCCATCAGTCGTAGCAGTGTGGTCGTAGTAGTAGTGTCATCATTATCATTAATGTTACTGCTACCATTGTAATAGGTATGGACGGTAAACATAACATCAATAAAAGATATAATGCTATTTTCGTGTTAGTTTTGTAGATAATATTACAATTACTAGTGTATATATTGCTACAAGTAACGAATATAATGTTTATAAGATTGCTAGTGTTATCGATGACAAGTATGAGAAATATTTCGACGATAATGATGCTTAAAATACTTAAAATAATGAAAGCAATATTGACAGTGAAAGAGGATCGTGAAACTAATTGCAATCAGGATCATTATAATAATTTTCTCCTCTCCCTATAATTCCTCATCTTCGCCAATCAATGACAAGATTTGTGCTTGGATTAAACCCTTTCAACTTTTATCCTTCTTTCTTTCGTTTTTTTTTTTCCTTTTTCTTTTTTTTAGGGGGGACTAATTTTCTCTCAAGTCACGACACAATTTCTGGGATTTCCTGCATGCAATCCGGACTCACAGGCAATGGAAGCAAAGAAAGAAAAAGTTAGTTTGGGTTCAGTGATGTCTCTCATGCAAATTGCAAGTTGAACAAGTAGGGCAAATTTGCATATGCATGAGGTATTTTTAAGGAAAATTATGCGTCGTATGTAAATATCAGTCTTGTGCTACACCGCGTTTCCCAGATAATGAAAATGGAAA
>NW_020869545.1:124289-126789 GCF_003789085.1 Penaeus vannamei | reverse complement strand
TTTCCACGTTTCTCTTTTCAAAACTCCTCTCGCTCTCTACTCTCCCTCCTCTCTTTTCTTTTCATCCTCTCGTCCCCCCTCTCCTCTTCTCTCTCCTCACTCTCCTCCTCTCTCTACCTCCTCCTCCTCACTCCCCACTCCCTCCTCTCTCCCTACTCTCCCCTCCTTTCTCTCCCCTCTCCCTCCGCCATCTTCTCAATCCCTTCTCTCCTCTTCCTCCTTCTCACCCTCCAACCCTCAGGCCTTCTGCTTTCACACCTCACCCTGTTCCCTTCTGTTTCCCCTCTTTATTTCACTCCCTTTTATATTCTCTCTTCTTCGTACTCGTCCCTCCCCAACTCCCACCGTCCTTACCCTCCTTGTCTCCCAACCCTCCCTTCCTCTCCCCTTTTTTTCTTTGCTCTCCTCCATTTCTCCCTCTTTTCTATCTTTCCCTCTCTACACTCCCTCTCTCACCTCTCTCCCACATTCCTTTTCTGTTTCTCTCCTTTCCTAATCTTCTTTCCTTTTTCTGTTCTCCCTTCTCTGGCCTTCCTCTTCTTCCGTCTTCTTATCCACTCCTCTTCTTCTCTCTTCCTCTCCATCAATCTATCCTCTCCACTTTCCCTCCCATCTCCCTATCCTCCCTCACCATCCTCCCGTTTGCTCTATCCGCTCTCTTCTTCTCTCAACTTCCTCTCCTCCCTCTCTCGTTCCCTCCGTTTTCCATTTTGCTATCCCCCCTTCTCCTCCTCTTCCAGCTTCGCATGCTCTCCTTCATCTCTCCTTTCCATTTTACTATCCTCCCCTCTCCTCCTCTTCCAACTTCGCATCCTCTCCTTCATCTCTCCTTTCCATTTTACTATCTTCCCCTCTCCTCCTCTTCCAATTTCGCATCCTCTCCTTTCCATCCCTCTTCTTCTCCGACCTTCCTATCCTTCCCGCTACACCCTTGCGTCTCTCTTCCTATCTTTCCCTCAACACCCTCCCTTCCCACGCCTTTTCTCTCCCCTGCCCAGCCCTCCATCCTACCCTCCCTTCCTCCCCTATTACTTATCCTACCCCTCCCACGTTTCTCCCCTTCGTCCCACCCTCGTACTCCTTCCTCCCTTATCCTTTCTCCCTATCCTCCCCACGCCTTCTGTCCTCCCCTCCTCCCCCAGCCCCACCCCATCCCCCACCCTCCTCCCCCAGCCCCACCCCATCCCCACCCTCCTCCCCCCATCCCAAAGTTGGCACGCTTCCAGTGCCTGCAACAATATCGGCTCATTTACAGCGGTAGGAATAGCAGGAATACTGCCTGGATTTTCTGACATCGACGGAGGCTGGCGATGCGTGCGAATGATTCCAAAAAAAAAAAAGATAAAATAAAAAAGACAAAAAAAAGATGCGGTTATTATTTTTTGGGGCAAATCCTAATTGTTTCTCTAATCAGTGCTTCGCTAATTCGGTAATTAGGAAAGGTGGGGGATAGCAGGGGGAGAGGCGTCCCGATGATAACACTTTCATTAGAGACAGACATTTTTTTTCTCATTTCTTGTTTTTTTCGTTTATTTTTACTTTCTTTTACCTTACTTTTTTTCTTCCCTTTTTTTCCTTCTTACTTTTACGGCCCGAGAATTGATTCCTTGTCAACGCTTGTGTTTATTCTGGGAAAAAGGATTCTGTGGTTTCTTTTCTTTGTATTACTCTCTCTCTCTGTCCTTTGGAAGTCTTGCCTCTCCTCCTCTTTCTTTCTCTGCCTGTTACCTTTTTTTTCTCTCTCTCTCTATCTATCTGTCTATGTCTAGTATCTATTCTATTGTATCTATCTATCTATCTCTATCTATCTATCTATCTACCTATCTCTATCTCTATCTCTATCCCATCTCTCTCTTTCTCTTTCTCTCCTCTCTCCTCTTCTCCTCTCTTCTCCTCTCTCTGTCTCTCTCTCTCTCATCTCTCTCATCATTCTCTCTCTCTCTCTCTCTCTCTCTCTCTCTCTCTCTCTCTCTCTCTTTCCTCTCTCTCTCTCTTCTCTCTCATCTCACTCTCTCTCCTCTCTTCTCTCTCTCTCTCTCTCTCTCTCTCTTCTCTCTCTCTATCTCTCTTCTCTCCTCCGTCTCGTCTCTCTCTCTCTCTCTCTTCTTCTCTCTCTCTCTATCTCGCTCTCCCCCCTCTCTTCTCTATCTATCTTTCTTTCTCTCTCCCTCTCTCCTCTCTCCTCTCTCTCCCCTCTATCTCTCTCTTCTCTCCCTCTATCTCTCTCTATCTATCTTTCTTTCTCTCTCCGGTACTATGCTCTTTCAATCAATCTTTAGTTTCTCCCTCCTCGTCCCTTTTTCTTTTCTCTCCGCGCCCTCCTCTTCCTCTATCAATTTCCCCGTGTTCTGTCTCTTTTATTCTATTCCAACTAATTCTCTTCTTTTCGCTCTAATCTTGCATAATCCCTCTTCCTCTCTCTCTCGCTTGTTTTCCTCTCTCTCGCCTCTCTCTCTATCTCTCTCTTTTACTCCATTTTTTTCACTAGTTACTTACTATT
>NW_020869545.1:109289-111789 GCF_003789085.1 Penaeus vannamei | reverse complement strand
CTTACACGAGGGCGTAAAGGCTTTTGCAAAATCACACTGGTTTACTCTCCCGCCGGATGCTGTCGCGTCATTGGGTCTGAAATGCGTTCGAGGTGTGTGTTGTTGTGTGTGTGTGTGGGTGTGGTGTGTGTGTGTGTGTGTGTGTGTGTGTGTGTGTGTGTGTGTGTGTGTGTGTGTGTGTGTGTGTGTGTGTGTGTGTGTGTGTGTGTGTGTGTGTGTGTGTGGTGGTGTGTGTTGTGATTGTGTGTGTGTGTGTGTTTGTGTGTGGTGATTGTGTGTGTGTGTGTGTGTGTGTGACAGAGAGAGAGAGAGAAAGAGCCTGTGTGTGTGTGTGTGTGTGTGTGCGTGTGTGTGTGTGTGTGTGTGTGTGTGTGTGTGTGTGTGTGTGTGTGTGTGTGTGTGTGTGTGTGTGTGTGTGTGTGTGTGTTTTGTCTATTTGTTTGTTCATTTGCGTATGTGTTTGTTTGTTTGCTTTCTTGTTTGTGTGTGTTTGTATGTGTGTTTGTGTCTGTGTGAAGTGAAAAAGGGAAAGACAAAGATACAAAGGAAGAAAGAGAAAAGAAACAGAAAGATTAATAAAAAAAAAAATGAGAGACGATTAAAAAATAGCAAGACAATCTAAAAAGAAAAATGAGAAAAGGAGAGACAGAGAACCCCCGATACACAAAGAGAGGAAGAAAGAGAGAAAAGAAACAGAAAGACCAATAAGAAAAATGAGAGACGATAGAAAAAAAAGAAAAAGAAAAAGAAAAATGAGAAAAGGAGAGACAGAAAATCCCCGATAAACAGAGAGAGGAAGAAAGAGAGAAAAAGAAACAGAAAGACCAATAAGAAAAATGAGAGACGATTAAAAAAACAAAAACAAAAAGAAAAATGAGAAAAGGAGAGACAGAAAACCCCCGATAAACAGAGAGACGAAGTGAGAGGCCGCATTTCCACCTCGCCAAGAACAGGAGATGAGGAAACCGCGGATGAGAAGCAAAACCGGATGATGCTTGAGAAGAGAAGATGAAAGATGCAGCATCTTGGAGAGGAATTCATTAAGGAGATAAATAGGGAGGGAAGTGCACAGGACAAGTTTCAAGTCCTGGAAATCATCCGACGTTAAATATTTGGAACTTTCTCGTTTTTTTCTTTTTCTTTTTTTTTTTCTTTGTTCTCTGTTCTTGTGTGTATGCTTTTGTTTGTATTTTGCTTGCGTGTGTGTGTGTGTGTGTGTGTGTGTGTGTGCATTATGTGTTTGCGTTTCGTTTCTTTGTTTTATGTTTTTGTGCGTGTTTTTTTCTTTGTCTGTCTTTTGCTTTGTGTGTGTGTGTGTGTGCGTGTATTATGTGTTTGCGTATGCACAGATTTGTTTTATTATTTTATGTATATGTGTATGAGTGATTGTTCGTGTGTGTACGTGCGTGTGTGTGCGTGTGTCTGCACTCTCACACGTGTACGCACCCACGCTGCGTTTATCAATTTTGTGTACATACGTAAAAAAGAATAACCATCAGAACACAGACAGCTGTGTACGATATCACTACCCACACGGCTGTCGACGAACCAACATAAGCATACAGAATAACCTACCAGAAAAATAACAACAAAATCAAAAATAAAAAATAATTTTAAAAATCGGAATCACTCACCTATTCACCTATCTATCAGAATCACTCACCTACTCATCTGTCTATCAGACTCACTCACCTGTCTATCAGAATCACTCACCAACACCCACTATCTATCAGAATCAATCCTCTATCTATCAGAATCACTCACCTACCCCCCCCTCCCTATCTATCAGACTCACTCACCCCCCCATCATCCTCACCTACTCATCCATCTATCAGAATCACTCACCTGTCTATCAAAATCCACCACCAACACCCACTATCTATCAGAATCAATCCTCTCTATCTATCAGAATCACTCACCTACCCCCCCCCCTCTATCTATCAGACTCACTCACCCCCCCCTATCTATCAGAATCACTCACTACTCATCCATCTATCAGAATCACTCACCTATCTATCAAACTCACCACCTACCCCCCCCCCTTTCCCTATCTATCAAATCACTCACCTACCCCCCATCCCCCATCTATCAGAATCACTCCTATCTATCAGACTATCATCTATCAAACTCACTCACCTCCCCCCCCTATCTATCAAACTCACTCACCTACCCCCCTATCTTATCAGAATCAATCCCCTATCTATCAGACTCACTCACATACCCTCCCCCCCTATCTATCAGCCTCACCTACCCCCCTTTCCTATCTATCAAGACTCCACTACCTTACCCCTATCTATCAGAATCAATCCCCTATCTATTCAGACTCACTCACATACCCCTCCCCCTATCTATCAGACTCACCTACCCCCCTTTCCTATCTATCAGACTCACTCACCTACCTACAGAATCAATCCCCTATCTATCAGATTCACTCCCATACCCCTCCCCCCCTATCTATCAGACTCACCTACCCCCCTCCCTATCTATCAAACTCACTCAC
>NW_020869545.1:94289-96789 GCF_003789085.1 Penaeus vannamei | reverse complement strand
GAGAGGGGGATAGACGGGGAGAGGAGAATAAACTATGAATGAGGAGAAAGGGAGGGGGTGGAGATGGCTATGATAGTGCGGGGGTAGGTGAGGGGGGGGGGAGATAAAGACAACAAGAGGGGAGGAGGAGGAGGAGGAGGAGGAGGGGGTAGACACATCAAGGGAGAGGGAGGAAGGAGGAGGCAAGGTGTGAGGAAAGGGGGAGAGGGGAGGGAGGGTGATGGGGAGGACTCTAGGAAGAGAGGGGGAGAAGGGGACAAAGGAATGGGAATGGGACAAGGGAAGCGAATATGGAAAAAAGTAGGGAAGAAAGATAAAGAAGAGAGAGAGATAGAGAGAGAGAGAGAGAGAGAGTGAGAGAGAGAGGAAAAAAATGGAGAGGGGAAAGTAGATACAGACAAGAGAATGGTAGTGAGCTGCCTCTGGTTACAAGGTGGGGGAAGGGTGGGGGTGGGTGGGGGGAGGGATAGGGGGTCTAAGCTTTACTTTGATGTTCGTATTTTTCGTCTGACGCCAAAAGAAGACTGGGAACTTTTAGGGAACTTTTCTTTCGGTGGCGGGGCAGGGGAAGGGGGATGGGGGGGGTGGGGTGGGGGCACCTTGTTATAGAGCTCTTGTTGTGGTCCATCTGATGGGTTTAGAGTCCGGAGCTGCAAAGAAGCGGAGTCCTCTGATGGGGATATATTTATATTGTGTGTGTGTGTGTGTGTATATATATATATTATATATATATTATATAATATATATATATATATATATATATATATATAATATATATATATATAATTATATGTATGTATGATGATGTATGTATGTATGTATGTATGTATACACACACACGCACACAGGAACAGGAAAACGTTCGCATTAACGTTTCAGAATCGGAAAGAATTAGACTGATGAACAAATAAAATGGATTATTGTTATCATTAATATCAATGTTATTATAATCATTATTGATGTTATTTATTTATGATTTCATTTTGTTGTTGTCATTGTTATATTATTATTATTATTATCATCATTACTGTTATTTTGATTTTCATTGTTATTATTACTATTCTAATTAATTTCGCTAAAGTTAATATTATAATTATTATGACTATTATCATAACTATTATTATATTTATCAAAACTATTATCATTATATGGATATCATAACTTTGATTAGCATCATTATCATTGTTATTACTATCACCATTATCGCCATTGCAATCATTACCATCATTGCTATTTATTTCCATGAGTGTATTAATGTTAATTAATGTCTATGTGTTCTCTTTCCAGGTAAATCAACGAGCCAGGCCGAGTTATTTCAGCATATAAGGTAGATGTTATTTCAGAAACCTTTTTTATGTAATCTAGTTTTTTTTTGTTTATTTTTTGTTTTTGTTTAAATCAGTGCATTTATTGTCGTAGGAATGGTAATTAACTTACAAACATGTAAAGGATATGAATGTGCGTATGTATGTATGTATATGTGTGTGTGTGTGTGCGCATATATACATATCTATTTATCTATCTATCTATATAGATAGATAGGTAGACTGATAGATATGTATATAGATATGTACGTGTGAATACGTACCATTCAAATACGACACCATAATGCAAATGAAATACACCTTTAAAAGATTCGCCCGCAAGCTTACAAACACAAACCAGCTGCAATGACTTCTTTAGCCAATCCTCTCAACAATTTAAAAACAGCTCATTTTCCTCATCAAAATACACAACACACAAACAAGCTTTTTTGACTTTCCCTGGAGACTCCTTTCTAAAAAAAAAAAAAAAAACACACCCTTCTAAGATTCCTAAAATCTTGAGAAATACCGACACGACTCCGAAGATGAAGAAGAAGAAGAAGAGGAAGAAGAAGAAGAAGAAATAGAAGAAGATGATGATGATGATGATGAAACAGAAGGCAAAGAAGATGAAGAAGAAAGAGAAGAAGAGAAGAAGAAATAGAAGAAGATGATGATGATGATGATGAAACAGAAGGCAAAGAAGATGAAGAAGAAGAAGAAGAAGAAGAAGTTGAAGAAAAAGAAGAAGAAACAGAAGAAGAAGAAGAAGAAGAAGAAGAAGCAGAAGAAGTTGAAGAAGAAAAAGAGATGGCGAAAACGAAAAAGAAAAAGAAGGCGTAGAATAAGAAGTCGAAGAAGAAGAAGAAGAAGGAATAGAAAAAGACGAAGAAGGCGAAGAGGAAGAAGAAGAAGAAAGCGAAGAAGAAGAAGAAGAGGCTCGAGATGTCACTGCAGCGGGCGTGAAACCCAACGTGGAACCTGGCGTGAAACCTCCGCCATTGTCAAGAGGAACATGTAGGAATCCACGTTGATCTCCCCGGGTTTAGTGCTCCTAATAGTTTAGTCTCGAGTCGCGAGTCCCTGGGGAGAAAAGTAATTATTGTGTGTGTGCGCGTTTGTAAGCGTTTATGTGTATGTGTGTGTGTGTGTTCATCGCATATATATGTATATGTATATATATATATATATAATAT
>NW_020869545.1:81789-84289 GCF_003789085.1 Penaeus vannamei | reverse complement strand
ACCAAAGCAACAGACAACCACCAAGCAACAGACAACCACCAAGCAACAGACAACCACCAAGCAACAGACAACCACCACAAGCAACAGACAACCACCAAGCAACAGACAAACACCAAGCAACCACAAACAACCAACCACCAAGCAACAGACAACCACAGAGCAACAGACAACCACCAGCAACAGACCACCAAGCAACAGCAACAAAGACAACAAGGACAACCACCAAGCAACAGAGCAACAGACAACCACCAAGCAACAGACAACCACCAAGCAACAGACAACCCACCACAGCAACCAGACAGACCACCAAAAGCAACACAGACAACCACCAAGCAACAGACAACCACCAAGCAACCAGACAACCACCAAGCAACAGACAAACCAAGCAACAGCAAGCAACAGACAACCACCAAGCAACAGACAACCAGCAAGCAACAGACAACACACGCAAGCAACAGACAACCACCAAGCAACAGACAACCACCAAGCAACAGACAACCAAAGACAACTTCACCAAGCACAGACAACCACCAAGCAACAGACAACCAACAACAGACAACCAAGCAACAGACAACCACCAAGCAACAGACAACCACCAAGCAACAGACAACCACCAAGCAACAGACAAGCAACCAAGCAACAGCCAACCACCAAGCAACAGACAACCACCAAGCACAGCACCAAGCAACAGACAACCAACCAAGCAAACAGACAACCACCAAGCAACAGACAAGACAAGACCACCAAGCAACAGACAACCACCACCACAGCAACACAACAACCACCAAGCAACAGACAACCACCAAGCAACAGACAACCACCAAGCAACAGCAACACAAGCAAACAGCAACAACCACCAAGCAACAGACAACGCACCAAGCAAACAGACAAACCACCAAGCAACAGCCAACCACAAGCAACAGACAAGCAACCAGCAACAGACAAGCAAAACAAGACACCACCAAGCAACACGCCAACCACAAGCAAGAACCAACAAGAGCAACAGACAACAAGCAACAGACAACCACCAAGCAACAGACAACCACCAAAGCAACAGAGCAACAGCAAGCAACCCAAAGCAACAACAAGCAACCAAGCAACCGAAAGGAACCCCAAGAAAGCGCAAAATAGAGACGCGCCCTCGATGTCTCCCGTGCGGGCGCCGAGCTCTCTCAAGTCCAATATTTTACAATTGCCTTAAATGACTCAATTTCCCTTCAAATTCCACTTGGGAAAAGTTAATGGAAAGCATTCAAGGGCTTCTTTTTTTTCTTTTTCTTTTTTTTCCCTCTTTCTTCTTCTTTTTTTTTTCTTCTTCTTCTTCTTCTGGAGATGGTCGAACTGTGATTTTTTTTATTACTTCGGTTCGTGATGACAGTGTCTTCGGTTTTTATCTTTTGGTCTTTCTTTCTTTCTCTCTTTCTTTGTATGTTCTCTCTCTCTCTCTCTCTCTCTCTCTCTCTCTCTCTCTCTCTCTCTCTCTCTCTCTCTCTCTCTCTCTCTCTCTCTCTCTCTCTCTCTCATAAGAAATAAATAAGTAGATAGACTGATATATTGAAGATTGGGTAGTTAAGCAGATACACACACACACACACACACACACACACACACACACACACACACACACACACACACACACACACACACACATACAATAATATATATATATATATATATATATATATATATATATATATATATATATATATGTATGTGTGTGTTGTGTGTGTGTGTGTGTGGTGTATGTGTATATGTATGGATGGATGATGGATGATGGATGTATATAAATATGTGAATGTATATATAGGTGTATGTATGTATGTAATACATATATATATAGATAAATTATACATATATATATAATATGTATATATATATATATATATATATATATATATATATATATATATATATATATATAATATATATACCATATACATAGATAGATAGATAGATACACACATATGCGTATGTGTTTGTATTTCTGTAAGTACACATCTCTATATATTCCCATGCAGGGTATCCCATAAGCTTCGCTGGATATTTAGATAGATAAAAAAAAAAAAAATACCTGAATCTCAAAAGGAAATTTAGGCACATTTGCGATTCCCTGAAACCTTTAGCCGTGACGTGGATTTTGAGAATTACATACGACAGGTACTTTGCGGGACGGCTGAAAGTAGGGCAAGAGGGGAGAGCGTGGTTGTCATTCGGGGAGATGAGAAATACTAATAATTGTAGGCTTTTTGATGGGATATTTGGCTGTTCAGAAGTGATTTTTTATTTATTTTTATATATTCTTATTATACCTACAATATTTTGAATGATATATATATAGATAAAAAAAAATTCAATTGTGGCTTTTTGATGGAGATTTGGCTGTTCAGAAGTGATTTTTTTTTATTTTTCTTATATCCTTATTATACTATAATTTTTGAGTATATATAGATACAATTTTTTTTTTCAATTGTGGCTTTTTGATGGGATATTTGGCTGTTCA
>NW_020869545.1:71789-76789 GCF_003789085.1 Penaeus vannamei | reverse complement strand
TATTATATATATATATATATATTATATATATATATTCCCCTTCCTCCTAAGTTCCCCTCTTCTCCCTCTCCCTCCCCGCACTGCACAGTAGAACTCTGACAAGCGCGAACAAATAAATATCGAAGACAGATCATGTAACGGACCCAAACGGAGCTACTTGAAATTTCAAGTACTTATATTTGCAGGTTCGAGTTTACTTTTCGAAAGGGAGATTGGCGAAGGAGCGAGTACTTTTTTTTTTTACTTTTTTTAACTTTTTTTCTTGTTTTCTTTTTTTTTTTTTTTTTTTTTTTTTTTTTTTTTTTACTTTTTTTTTTTTTTTACTTTTTTTATTTTTCCTGTTTGTTTTTTTTTCATCTTTTTTTTCTTTTTTTTTCTTTTTTTGTGATTTGAAAATTTGATTCCAGTGGATGCAAAGTTGGAAATATTTATTGAGATGAAGGAATGGAAAAGTTTTCTTTCTTTTTTTTCTTTCGTCTTTGTTGTCTTGTTATGCTTTTCATGGAAAGACAAATTGAAATACAGAGAAACAGTGGAAAAAATGTTCACTCTTTTTCTTGATATTGATATAGTTTGTTATGCATAAACAGTTTTCAATAAAGCTATTTTTTCAATTATTCCTCGGCTTTTTGGAGTAATTTTCATTTATGAATAAATGTGTTTGTGTATAATACCTGTGTGTGTGTGTTGTTTGTGTTTGTGTGTGGTGTGTGTGTGAGTGTGTGTTGTGTATGTTGTGATAGGCAAGAGAGAAGAGAGAGAGTGGAGAGAGAAGATGAGAGAGAGAGAGAGAGAGAGCAGAGAGAGAGAGAGAGAGGAAGAAAGAGAGAAAAGAAGAGAGTCAGACTGAGGAAGTCCCCTCTTCCCACCGTCTCCTTCCTTCCTCCCCTTTCCCTCTCTTCTCCTTCTTTCCCCCTCCACTCCCCCTCTCTCTTTCCTCTTCCTCCTTTCCCTCCATCCTCCTTTTCTCCCCTCCTCCCTCACACCTCTCTCCTTCCCATTTCACCTCCCCTCTATCCCCTTCCTTCCCCCCTCCATCCTCCTCCTCCTTATCTCTTCCTTCTCCCTCCTCCTCTTTCCCTAACCCCTCCCATCCCTCCCTCCATCCTTCCTCTCTCTCACCCCTCCCTTTCCCCCATCTATCCCTACCCTCCTCCCCTCACTCCCCTTCCTACTCCCTCTCCCCCCTCCTCCCCTCATCCCATCCTTCCCTCTATCTCACCCCCATCTATCCTCCTATCCTCCTCCCCTCCCACCCCCCTCCTCCTCCCCTCCACCCCCATCCTTCCCTCTATCTCACCCCCCTCTATCCTCCTATCCTCTTCCCCTCACTCCCATCTCCCACTCTCCTCCCCCTCCATCCCCTCCCCTCTCTCACCCGTCCCCTTCCCTACCCTCCTCTCCTCACTCCCCTTCTTTCTCTCCCTCCCCCCTCTCTCTCCCCCACCCCTCCCTCTCCTCCCCCTCCATCCCATCCCATCCCTCTATCTCACCATGGCACAGGTTGCATCCCAAATGAAGCTCTCTTTCTCCTGGGATGCTGCTTGACGCGCCTCTGCCGAACTTGACCGTGTGTTTATGTTGCAAAAGACTGTTTCTTTTTGTCTCCTGAAGTCCCTCGACCAATGGCTGAACGTAGTCTTAAATGGCTGAGTTACGTCGACACCTGCTATGTCGCTTGTGACTTCACACTAGGGCGTGCGTGCGTGTGTGTGTTTGTGAGGCGTCCTCGACTGTTGTTGGTGTTGTATGTTGAGAATAATGATGGTGGTTCTTGTTGTTGTCTTTTTCGTTATCATTGTTGTTATTATCAGGATCGGTATCAGGATCATTATCATCATAGTTGTTATTAATGGTGAATCTTGTTGTTTCTTTGTCATTATCATTATTGATATTACGATTATTGTTATCATTGTTACAATTATTATTAACATTATTATAATCATTATTATTATCATTATTATTATTGTTATTATCATCATCGCCATTATTACTATTATTATCATCATTATCATTATCATTATTATCATTATTATCATTATTATTATTATCATTATTGTTATTATTATTATTAGTTTTTTGTTATCATCATTATTACTATTATTATTATTATTACTATTATTATTTTTTATTATATCGTTATTATTATTATCATTATTGCGATTATCATCATCATTATCATTATTATCGTTATTAATCTTATTATCTTTATGATGATGCTAAGTATGCTGCTGATGATGAATATTATTGTCATTTTTACATGATCCTTTTTACAATTATCAGCATTATTATCATTATTACAGTTATCATCACCATTATTATTATGCTATCATCTTCTCTCCTCTCTCTCTCTTCTCTCTCTCTCTCTTCTCTCTCTCTCTCTCTCCTCTCTCTCTCTCTCTCTCTCTCTCTCTTCTCTCTACTCTCATCTCTTCCTCTCTCTCTCTCTCTCTCTCTCTCTCATTCTCTCTCTCTCTCTCTCTCTCTCTCTCTCTCTCTCTCTCTCTCACTCCTTCTCTCTCTCTCTCTCTTCTCTCTCTCTCTCCTCTCCTCTCCGTCACCATCTTCTCTTCTCTCCTTCCTCGCAATTCGTGATCTCTTCTACTCTCTGTTTCCTCTCCCCCCCTCCTTCTTCCTCCTCTCACCCCCCTCTTTCTCTATCTACGCACCAGTCAGCAGCAGTGTAGACATAAACTGTCCCTGTCCTATATGCAAGTGGTACGTTGAGTTAAAATAGTACCCAGGGAAATCCCCTCTCGGAGTAACTTTCCCAGGTTTAATTAGTAATTAAAAGTTCAGCATTGTTTAATGGCTCATCCGAATTCCTTCAAAGTAATATTCCGTGTGTCGGGGATTGATGGTCTTTTAGGGCGAAATCATCAAGCGTAAGCATCCCCTTCGTGTTTCTTAAAATCAAGCTTGTTTTTTTTTAAATTTATTCGTTTGATTGAGGTATTTTGTGGTTATTTCTACTAGATTTGGTATTTTATCACTCACCAAAGAATTCAAGCCTGACTAGTTCTTAAGAACGCATGCAATTGTACGGTGCGCGAGAGAAGCTTCATAAATTATACGGTTCTAAGTGACCCCATTAGTCTTGTACATTAATGAAAGATAGATAGATATAGAGATAGAGATAGATTAGATAGACAGAGATAGATAGATAGAGTAATGAGAATATAGATTGATAGATAGATAGATTAGATATAGAACTAGTAGAGGAATAAAACACACACACCACACACGTCTACAAATTATATATAACTACTGTTTTCACCAACATTACAAACCACATGTATGAAACGTAAAATAATACGACGGTCACTACACATAAACACTACACACCACACACACACACATAAACACACACCGACAATAGCCACACACAAAATAACACACACACACACACACACAAGCACACTACACCAACGTACCATAAAAACCACACACACATCACAAACACACACCCACACACCACAGCACATTAAAGTGACCGATTCACATGCCGTTCAGTCTTAGGTCTTCCGATTCCTTCTCATCCGAGTCGCACTTGATCATTCACCCCCTCCTACCCACTCCCTATCCTCCCACCAACACCCGCTGACACCCCCTACCCCCCTATCGTGACCACCCACACCCTTCACCTTCCGGTAGAACGCCCTCTGGAGGAACTTCTCGCCTGCGCCGAGCCTGGGTTTAAAGCCAGGGGGGTTGTGCCCTTGAGCGAAGACCCACGGTGCTCGCTCCTCTGCTCTTCTCTCTCCTACTCTCTCCTCTCCCCCTCTCGTAATCTCTGGTCTCTGTCTCTTGTACTGTCGTTCTCTATCTTCTTCTCTTATCTATGTCTTTGTTCTTTCACTTTCTTTCTTTCTTCTCTCTCTCCTTTTCTTTTTCTCTCTCTCTCTCGTTTTTATCCTGCGTACTCCCCTCTCTCTTACTCTCTCTCGTACTAATCGTCTTCTGCTCTTCCTCTCCTTCTCTCTCTCTCTCTCTCTCTCTCTCTCTCTTTCTCTCTCTCTTCTCTCTTCTCTGTCTCTTTCTTCTCTCTCTCTCTCTCTCTCTTCTCTCTCTCTCTCTCTCTCTCTCTCGGTCTCTCTCTTTCTCTCCTCTCTCTCCTTCTCCCTCTCTCTCCTAATCTCATATTCCCCCTTTCCACGACTACCATCTCCTTCACTTTATTAATTTTCGTTATGTTCCCCTCCTCCTTTCTCCTCCCTTCCTTCCTCCTCATTATCGCCCACGAGCATCATTTCTCATTTTTTCATTCCCCCTTGCCTTTCTACTTTCTGACCCTCCCCCCTCCGATTTTTTTTTTTTTTTTTTACTTCGTCCTCGTCACTCTCTTTTCATTCTCCTCTTTCTTAAATAAATCATTATTCATGTCTTCCTCTGTCTTTCTCCTTCTGTTGTCCTGTCATTACACATTTCTTGACCGTTCGATTTATTTCCTGTTGGTTTGCGCGGGTGACTTGCTTGCTTGCTTGTGCTGGTGTGTCGTGTGTTTGTGCGTGGTATGTGTGTGTGTGTGTGGTGTGGTGTGTTGTGCCGTTGTGTGTGTGTTGTTTGTGTTGTGGTGTTGGTTGGTTGTGTGCGTCGATGTGTGTGTGTGTGGTGTGTGGTGTGTGTGTGTGGTGTTGTGTGGTGTGTGTGGTTGTGTGTTTTGTGCTTTGTTGTGTGTGGTGTGTGTTTGTGGATGTTGTGGTCTGTTTTGTGGGGTTGTATGCTGTGTGGCGTTTAGAAGTGTTTCCCTGTGTGTTATTTGTTCCTGTCTTTTATATTTTTTAGCACACGCTAATTCACACAACGCATGCAACAACTAAAACGAACTAACAAATCCTAAAAATTGAACAAACAAACAAACAAAAAACGAGGGAATAAAACTCAGACAAGAGAATAGAAGTAGAAAAATTAAGGTAAATAAGACCCCCAAACTCGGTTTTATTCAACCCCATTATCCAAGAATTTAGGTAAGAACCTTGCGGGTATTATTTCTGTTTGAA
>NW_020869545.1:65745-68407 GCF_003789085.1 Penaeus vannamei | reverse complement strand
GTTTTAGCATAATATAGTGTTTCAGCTACACACGACGTAAAAAAAAAAAAAAAAAAAAAAAAAAAAAAAAGAAAAAAAAAACGTACACAGTTGCGAATTCCCCGAAAAAACAAAAAATAAATAAATAAGAATAAGATAAAATCGATCACACACACGTACACTGTTGCGAATTCTCCGAAAAATAAATAAAAGAAAATAAAGAATAAAAAAAATAAAAAAAATCGACCACACACACGTACACTGTTGCCAATTCTCCGAAAAACAAAAAATAAATAAATAAATGAATAAAAAGATCGACCACACACACGTACACTGTTGCCAATTCTCCGAAAAACAAAAAATAAATAAATAAAAAAAGATAAAATCGACCACACACACGTACACTGTTGCGAATTCCCGAAACAAAAATAAATAAATAAATCTAAAAAAAATATAAAAAAACGACCACACACACGTACACTGTTGCGAATTCTCCAAAATAAATAAATAAATAAATAAATAATCGACCACGCACACGTACACTGTTGCGAATTCTCCGAAAAACAAAAAATACAAAAATAAATAAATAAAAAATCGACCACACACACGCACACTGTTGCGAATTCTCCGAAAAACAAAAATACAAAATAAAAAATAAAAAATCGACCACACACACGTACACTGTTGCGAATTCCCCGAAAACAAAAAATAAATAAATAAAAATAAAATAAAATCGACCACACACACGCACACTGTTGCGAATTCTCCGAAAAACAAAAAATACAAAAATAAATAAATAAAAAATCGACCACACACACGTACACTGTTGCGAATTCCCCGAAACAATAAATAAATAATAAATAAAAAAAATAAAAAAAAAATAAAAAAGATAAAAAAGATAAAATCGACCACACACACGTACACTGCCAATTCTCCGAAAAACAATAAATAAATAAATAAATAAAAAACAAACAAAAAATAAAGAAAGAAAGAAAGAAAGATAAAGTCGACCACACACACGAACACTGTTGCGAATTCTCCGAAAAACAATAAATAAATAAATAAATAAAAAACAAATAAATAAAAAAGAAATAAATAAAGAAAGAAAGATAAAATCGACCACACACACGAACACTGTTGCCAATTCTCCGAAAAAACAATAAATAAATAAATAAATAAAAAAAAAAATAAAAAGAATAAATAAAAAAAAAAAGATAAAATCGACCACACACACGAACACTGTTGCGAATTCTCCAACAAGGCAACATTTTCATTCGCTTGCAACATGAAATAGCAATGGAATGTGATGTTGGTTGTAGTGATTCTCTAAAACATGAATTTTATTTTATTTGTGGTGATTAAGTATTATCATCTTATTATATGGGTATTGCTTTTATTACCATCTTCACTAATATCAGTATTTGTGATCAGTCTCTATCGTTTTAATTCAATTTTATCATTGTTACTGTTATTATATCTATTGTTTATTTTGGTCACCTTTGCTAAGTGCGTGATTATTATTGTTATTATTATTATTACTATTAGTAGTACCATTATCATTATTAGTATCATTAGTACCATTATCATCATTATTATCACTTCTCTTATCATTACTATTATCATTATAATTATTAGTATTATTGTTATCATTATAATTATCATTATCATATTCATCGTATATTATTTTTTTACGCTTATTATCAATTTTTCAATAATGATTTTGATAATGGTAATAAACTAGTAATGGCAGTAATGATCATGATTATTATCATTATTATCATTATCACTATCATTATCAATATCATTATTACTATCATTATCAATATCATGATCATCCTTATAATCATATTAATAATTATCATAAAAATCATGATAATAATACATATACGTGTACGCACACCTACACACATGTACATCCTCGTGTGTGTACGCACATGTATACACACAACCGTACACAGAGGAAAATGAACAAAAACAAAGACCGTCGTTTGATGGCGAGACCTTCCCCCCCTGTTTTTGTTCCACGCCTCCTGTGTATTTGTTCAAGGCTGTCTGTTTGCTGATCCTGGTCTCATGTTGATATCCTGTTGGAAGCCGCGGCTATGTTGGCAGCGAGGAACGGAGAAGCGAGGCGGGCTCATGTGCTAGAGATAAGGGGTTATGTGGCGGCGTTTGGGGAGGATGAGTATGATGAGTATGATGAGTATGATGAGTATGATGAGTATGGTGATATTGGGATGAATGATGTTGCAGCGAGAACGGAGAAGCGAGGAGGGCTCATGTGCTAGAGATGAGGGGTTATGTGGCGGCGTTTGGGGAGGATGAGTATGATGAGTATGGTGATGATAAAAGTGATGATGGTGTTGGCAGCGGAGAACGGAGAAGCGAGGAGGGCTCATGTGCTAGAGATGAGGGGTTATGTGGCGGCGTTTGGGGAGGATGAGTATGATGAGGATGATGAGTATGATGAGTATGATGATATTGGTGATGATAAAAGTGATGATGGTGTTGGCAGCGGAGAACGGAGAAGCGAGGCGGGTTCATGTGCTAGAGATAAGGGGTTATGTGGCGGCGTTTGGGGAGGATGAGTATGATGAGTATGATGAGTATGGTGAGTATGATGATATTGGTGATGATAAAAGTGATGATGCTGTTGGCAGCGAAGAACGGAGAAGCGAGGCGG
>NW_020869545.1:60745-63245 GCF_003789085.1 Penaeus vannamei | reverse complement strand
AAATCTAACCCAGCCTCCACATCCAACGATACCCACGACCATAATACAACAGCAATACCACAATACCACCCACCAACACACCAGACCACAATCTAACACACCAGACCACACTCAGATTCCCAACCTCCACATCCAACGATACCCCACGACCGTAATACCAACAGCAATACCACAATACCACACTCAGATTCCCAACCTCCACATCCAACGATACCCCACGACCGTAATACCAACAGCAATACCACAATACCACCCACCAACACACCAGACCAAATCTAACTCCCAGCCTCCACATCCAACGATACCCCACGACCATAATACCAACAGCAATACCACAATACCACCCACCAACACACCAGACCACAATCTAACACACCAGACCACACTCAGATTCCCAGCCTCCACATCCAACGATACCCCACGACCGTAATACCAACAGCAATACCACAATACCACCCAATACCGGACGAGCGCAAAGGGTAGTGGAGTCAGTGAATCGAGTGGACGCGTCGGACCGGCGAAGTGAGGCGTCCACTTTGGTAAATGACTCGAAACGCGAGCTGCCGCCGCGTCTTCTGGTGACACGGAGGAGGGGTTAAGGGGACTTTTCTTCCTCTTCTTTCTTTTTTTTTATTATTATTCTCTTTCTTCTTCTTCTTCTCTTTCTTCTCTTTCTTCTTCTTCCTATTATTATTATTATTCCCTTTCTTGTTGTTGTTGTTGATGTTGTCGTTCTTCTTCTTCTTCTTCTTCTTCTTCTCTCTTTTCTTCTTCTCTTTCTTCTTCTTCTTCTTCTTCTTCTCTTTCTTCTTTTTCTTCATCTCTTTCTTCTTTCTCTTCATATTATTATCCTTATTGTTATTATCACTATTATTATTATTATTATTATTATCATTCTCTTTCTTTTTCTTCTCTTTCTTCTTCTTCACTTTCTTCTTCTCTTTTTTCTTTTTTCTTTCCTCTTCTTCTTCTTCTTCTTCCTCTTCTCTTTCTTCTTCTTCTCTTTATTCTTCTTCTCCTCCTTCTTTTTTTCCTTCTTCTTCTTATTATTATATTAAATTATTATCATCATTATTATTATTTTTATTATTTTATCATTATTATTATTATTATTTTGAATGAGATTGGGAGGAAGTTGGGATCGTCTTGGGTGAGTTAGGGGTCGAGGTGGAAGGAGGAAAAAATAGGAAGAAAGAGTGAGAAAGAGAGAGAGAAAATTGAAAAGAGTGTGAGAAATAGAAAGAGAAAAAAGAGAAAATAATAATTAGTAATGATAATAATGATAATAAAATATAAGAGGCAGAAAAAAGAGAAGCCATGACAGAAATCCTGAAGCACATACACTCCCACACACAGACACACACACACACACACACACGACACACACCACACCACACACACACACACACACACACACACACCGACACACACACGACACACAAACCACACCCACACACACACACACACACACACACACACACACCCCACACACACACACCACACACACACACACACACACACACACACGACACCCCCCCCCACACACACACACACACACACACACACGACACACACAGACCGAGAGAAAACTACACACTGACTACACCAGCAAAGAACACCGAGGTATTAGTTGCGGCTGATATCAGTGTTGCATTTGGAAGAGATTTTACCTAAGTTTCCCCTTCAAGCCACAAGATCGTGAAAAGTACTGGAAAGAATATTACTTTTTTATTTATTTATTTTTATTTTATTATTTATTTTATTTTATTTTATTTTATTTATTTATTTTTCTTTCATTTTATTTATTTTATTTTATTTATTTATTTATTCATCTATTTATCTATTTTATTTATTTAATTTTTTATTATTTTTTTATTTCTATTTATTTTTTTTATTATTTTTTTTTTTAGATTCTTAGATTCTTAGTGGATTAGCCTCTAATCATTTTGCCTATATTACTGAATGGTGTATTTGCCTACATCTGTATTTATATGATTATGTTGCCTATATTATGATTATCTGTAAAAATGTTTATTCAACTATTGTCTGAAATTTATCGACTTCTATTCTTACATATTTTTACCTATGAATAAGTGAAAACTATTGATCTTCTGAACTACCCATTAAGCAATTACCCTTAACTGTCAATTCAAACTGTTACCCATGTACTACAGATTAAAATATTACCTGTAAACTATTGATTAAACTATTACTTATATCTGATACATGTTAAGAAGCTATTTATTTGCTGTAAAACCTTTAAATGAAATATTGTCTTTTACCCTGAGATAAGTCCAATGTATTCTTGAAAAGATAATATATAAAGAGAAACTCTATAAAGAGAAACTCTGGATGAAAATAAACTAAGGAATATAGAATGATGGGAATGATAACAAATTCGGGAACAATATCATTAAAAAAGATAATGATAATAATAATGATAAGAATCATAGTTAAACCATGTTAAAACTATCCTTTTTTCCATCAAAAAAGAATCTAT
>NW_020869545.1:53245-58245 GCF_003789085.1 Penaeus vannamei | reverse complement strand
ACGTGTCACCACACACACAACACAACACACACACACACACACACCACACACAACACACGCACAACACACACACCACACACACACACACACACCACACACACACACACAACACACACTACACACCACACACACACACACACACACACATCAACACACACACCACACTACACACACACACACATATATATATACATATAATAATATATAATATATTATATATATATAAATATATATTAGATGAGAGAGAGAGAGAGAGAGAGAGAGAGAGATCGAGAGAGGAGAGAGGAGATGAGAGACGAGAGAGAGAGAGAGAGCGGCAGAGAGACGAGAGAGAGATAAATAGATAGATAGATAATAGAATATGTATGTATGTGCGGTGTGTGCAGACAATTACATATAGATAATAAATAGACCATAGAGAGAGAGAAAGATAAGTATAAAAACATGACACAGATTGCAGATACTAGATAGATAGGCATGGTGTGAATGTCCATCCCCTGTACACATAGATATTAACACATGCACCACCAACTGATATGATATACTGCCCCACTCTCAGCCCGCGCAGAAAAAACTCTCTCCATTCCTAGATTTCTTTAACAAAATGAACTCCATTAATGTGTTGCTCAATCTAGAACATTATTAATTCTGTAAGCTGGTGAGAGAGAGGGAAGAGAGGAGGAGGGGAGAGGGGAGGGAAGGAGAGGAGGAGGGGAGAGGGAAGGGAAACAGGGGAGAGGGGAGAAGAAACGGGGTAGGCAGGAGAGGGAGGAGGAGAGAGAGAAGGGGAGAGGAGGTAGAGAGGAGGAGAGGAGAGGAGAGGAAAAAGAGGAAGAGGAGAGAGAAAGAGGAAGAGAGAGGAGAAAGAGAGGAAAGGAAAGGAAAAGAGAGGAGAGGAGAGGAGGCAATGAGGGAGGATTTGGAAAAGGTGACGGGGGATAAAGAGGGAGAGAGACAGAGAAGAAAAGAGTTTGGGGGAGGTTGAAAGAGTACAGGGAATAGGGAAAATAAAGAAAATGAGAAAGACAGTAGAGAGAGAGGGAGACATAACTAAAGTGACGGAAAAAGGAAGTTAAAAGAGAAAGAACATGAATGGAAAGATGGGTAGGGAGAAAGGGAGGAAAGAAGAGAGAAGAGAAGGAAAAGAAAACTAAATGGGCGAAAAGAGGAAATAAGAAGATGGTAAAGGGCGGGAGGAAGGAAGGATGGGACGAGAGGTGGGGAGTGGGGAGGAAGGGGCGGGCTAGAAGGGAAGGGAGGGGCGGGCCGAGAGGGAAAGGGGAAGGGTGGAGAAGGAAGGGACGGAAAGGGAAGGAAGTGGGACGAGAGAGGGAAGGGTGGGAGGAAGGGGGGTGCGAGCCGAGAGGGAAACCGGGGTAGGGAGGAAGGGGCGAGACGAGAGGGGAAAGGGGGGGGGGGAAAACCACGTCCCAACAGGTCACGGAAAATCGACTGACCTGAGGGCCGCCCCCGCAGTGACCCCGTGTTCAGCGTTAGTCTATTGCCGTGTATATTCTAAGGTAATTGTGGTGAGTTAAATACACTGCATAATCTTTTGTTGTTTTTTATCCCAAGTTTAGCATTTTTTCCCTCAAATTCTTTTTAGTTTTTTTTTTTTTTCTCTTTCTTTTATCACTATTATTTTGGAGTTTCTTCTGTCATATGCAATCCTCCAACTCCCTCCCCCCTTTCCCCTCTCCCCTCTCCCCCCTTTCGCGTCCCATGATCTCCGTAATTATCTTTTAAAAATTTTCTTTTTCTTTTTTTCTTTGTTTAGCTTTCTTTTACTTTTTCTGATTTCTTATTATGATATATAGGGAAAAAGTGTAAACAAACAATGGAAGAATAATCACATATTCTAAAATTATTACCATCCTTTAATCTTTAAAAAAAAATACAGAGATATATGGCAATTGATAAAAAGAAAAAAAAAGGAAAAGAAAAAAAGAGAACAAAAAAGCATGAAAAAATTGACCTAGTTTCCACAGTGTTATTTCAGCAGAGTGCTACGGCAGATTGGGTCTATTCCTCGTTGTTTTGAACTGGATTTTCAACCCTATGACATGAGGCGCTGGATTCGAAAACTGCAAGATAGGAAAGAGCGAAATATTAACAATAGTGATGATAATGGTACGAAAGTTTGATAATGATGAATGAAAAACAAATAGCAATGCTATACGGTTGATTATAATTATATAATGGTAATGATGATAGTAGAAAGTGGGTGATAGAGCTAGTAGTAGTAGTAACAGTAGTAGTAGTGTTACTATTAGTAGTGGCTGTAGTAGCAATTAGTACAGTAGTAGTAATCTACTGTACTAATAGTTACAGAAATAATGATTGCAATATGGATATTAATGATTGATACGATTGATGAATGGTAATGATGAATTATGATGATAATGATGATGTTAATCGATGAAGGGAGGATGAGAACGATGATGAAGATGATAAGACCAATGATAGAAGCGATAACAACCACAACAACAGTAACAATAATGAATCATAATAAAACCGATAACAAAGTTCTCCACACTGGCAGAACAAAAAGAATCTCCGCTAAACCCCAAATTTGAAATTAAAGCCGAGCGAGAGAGAAAAAGTGTCACCCATCAAACAGCATCAATAAAATCAATCAACAGCTGATCCCTTCTTATACGCCGAGACGAAAATTTAATATTTAACAATAATATAACAATAATTCAGATGAGAGAGAAGCGAAAAAGCAAATAAACCTACATCTTGACAGGCAATTTAAGGCGCGGACGCTCTGAGAATAGGTAAATAAAAGCGATTCCACCTTGTGCTCGACCTGCGACTGAGCGCAATGCGGGTGTAGCGCCAGAGAGTTGCTAGATAGCGCTTTTCCGCTCGCTGTGGTTTATTTTAGTCATTTGCTATCGCTATTTATAGCCGTCTCTCGTCTTTTGGCCTGTCGGATTTTGATGTTCGTGCAAAGGAATGGGCGCGGAGCCGAGTGAATGGGTGTTTTCGTTCTAGTTTGTGAAGATTTTGATTACTTGGTTGAGAAACGGAGGGATGGAAAGGGTGGAAGAAAGTAGTAGGGAAAATACAAAAGTTTTAAAATAATATTTCCAACAGTGTTCGGGGAAAAGGCTTTCGTGTTTCTTTTTACATGAATCACTCCTGGCGAAACTGTTGCTCCCGGTCGTTCTTCTTTTTATGTCTCTTTTTGAGAGTTAAAATTCTATATATCCTCTCACATCCGATTATAGTTTCAATAATTCATTAAGGAGGAAAAGAGCGAGCGAAGAGGAGGCAGAGATACTCCGCTGATGCAGCAGTGTGGCAATACTAGAACCGTCCTTTGATCCGAATCCTTGGCCAGTGATCTCCAGATAACTCCCTCTTTTCTATACCTGTTTCTCCCTAAAAAACACAATCACCAATCCGAACAAAACAAAGCAAAAAAGCATCATGATTTCAAATGTATCACGATTATCTTTCAGTGAATTATAAAAAAAATAAAAACACTTTTTCTATTCTTATTTCCAGTGCGCAGATTGAGGGACATGGCGATGCAGATGTTAAGGTGAGCTAAATGTCGACAGATGCACGGTTTTCGGACGCAGCCCGGTGTAGATCCCTGTAAAGGTGAAGCCATAACTTGTCCTATGATGTAATATCTGAGGAGACAGGCAAGAAGCGCAACACCAGTTTTTAGCTGTGCGACGAATATTACTTCTCACTTTATGATAATTTATTTTGTCGGTTTTACATAGGGAAAATTGGGTGAGAATATGTGTCACATATTTGTCATTTGAATGATTGTTACGGTGATGGGGTTAAATGCTCGTATTTCCACGAGGTTTGCCAGTAATACTTTCTACTACTGCTGTTAAATGATGCTGACTTACTTTCTACAACTATGACTCTACTGTATTATTACAACTACGTTTACTACTTACTACTAGTGCCTGTTCTATTACTACTACTATGTCCATTACTTCCATTACTACTACTACTACTACTACTACTTAATCACTACTATTACTCCTCTATTACCACTACTACTACTATTCTATTAATACTACTACTACTATTGCTGCTTCTACTACTACTAATACTGATACCACTAGTGCGACTGCTGCTGACAAAACTACTGCTGTATTTCTGTCGCACTCTGACCCAGTAACACTAGAATCAGCTGCCTCGCGAAGGAACAGTAACACTGCCGCAAATATTAGCACTACTGCTGCTTTTACTGCTACCTCGACTGCTGCTACGACCACCACTACTACGACCATACAGCTACGACCACTCTCACCACAGCCATTTGATCCGCAACTACAAATCGAAATCATTTCTTCAGATATGAAACAAGATCACAAACGACGAGCCTTTCCTTCCTCTCAGACGCTCAAATAACACATCACATTTCGAAGAAAAAAAGTCCTTCGTGAAAATATCTGAAACGTTTATAGGAATATCAAGAAGACGAAAGATTTGAATAAACGTTATCGTTATCTCTCCAAGGAATGGAAAATTGTTGACAGGAAAATCACTCTTATTGACAGCTCGAATTCAATGTCTAGGAATATATGGGTCGGTTATTTGACCTTATTAAATGGAAGGGCTTTCGGAAGTTTGACCAGGTCGCTCGCGGACATTTCTGGATGAATTTTGACTTTTCTGCTTTTTCTGGAGGCTGATATATATATATATATATATATATATATATATATATATATTATATATATATATATATATATATATATATATATATATATATATACATATATATATATATATTATATATATATATATATATATATATATATAATATATATATATATACTATATATATATATATATATATATGTATGTGTATGTGTGTGTGTGTGTGTGGTGTGTGTGTGTGTGTGTGTGTGTGTGTGGTATTTAGATAGTTTTTTTTTTTTGAGGCGGGGGGGGGGTCCCTGTAGTACAGAAAAAAATACTGTTGGTTATGATGATCACGATGGTAGTAATAGTAATGG
>NW_020869545.1:10000-12500 GCF_003789085.1 Penaeus vannamei | reverse complement strand
ACATGACCCATTATAAACCGCCATTTGACCTGTATAACTGGCAGACTCCCTCAGGAATCTAAAGTAAGAATTGAACATGATACAAATCTTAATATAAACTGTACATTTAGTCACTGGTTTGACAGATAAAAATAACTGTGGTTACTGTAACTTGAACATCTCCAGCGCGGCAATATCTGCGTTATGTATTGGAATATTCTTCTTCTTAACCAGTTTAGGCCATTCGCTGCAGCTGAACAGTCCATGGGAGGGATATGATATTGGTGATAATGATAATGATGATAATACTGACTATTGATAATGATGATGTTGATGATAATAAATATAATAATAATAATAATAACAAAAAATAATAATAATGGTAATAGTAATGGCAATAATGATGATAATGATAAGAACAACGATAATAATAAATATAATAATGATGTAATAATAACATAACATCAATAATGATGATTATTAGTAGTAATAGTATCAGTATTAGCATTATCAGTGTTATAATTATTTGTTTTATTGTTATTATCATCATCATTATTGTATTGTTATTGTTATCACCATTATCATTATTATTGTTATTGTTATCATCATTATTATTATCATTACTAATATCATTGTTACTACTAGTACTATCATTGAAATTATCAATATCATTACCATCATTGTTATGATTACAAGGATACTACTAATAGAAATAAGGATGATGAAAACAGTGATAATGATAATGATAATAATGATAATGATAATAGTAATGATAATGATGATAATAATAAGGATGATGATAACATTAGTAATAATGATAATAATAACAATGATAATAATTATAATGATAATGATGATAAAATATTGATAATAATAATAATAATAATAATAATAATAATAATAATAATAATAATAATAATAATAATAATAATAATGATAATAATAATAATAATAATAATAATAATAAAAATAATAATAATAATAATAATGATAATAATAATAATTATTATGAAAATTATGAAAATGATTATGACAATGATAAGAAAGATCATGGAAAAATCATAAAAGGGAAGGTAAAAACAATAATAATAAAAATGATAATGAAAATAAAAATGACAACGATAATAATAATAATGATGATGATGATAAGAATGTTGATTATGATGATGATGATGATAACAATGATAATAGTAATAATGATAATGATAATGATAATGATATTATCATTATCATCATTATCATTATTATTACTATTATTATCATTATTATTATTATTATTATTATTATTATTATTATTATTATATTATTATTATTATCATTATCATTATTATTAATAATAACAACAACAATAATGATGATAATATCAACAATGATAATAATAACAACAATGATAATAATTATAATGATAATAATAATAGTAATAATAATAATAACAATGATAATAAGGATAATGATGATAGCAATAATGATAATATTAATAATGATGATAATAATAATAATAACAATAATAATGATAATAACAAAAATAACAGTGATAATAGTTTTAAATATTACCATTTCTGTTATAATCATTATTAGTGGTAGTAGTAGGATTGTTGTTAAATTTTAAAATTTGTTATCACCATCATTAATGTAACTATTATCATTATCATTAATATCATCATCATTTTGATCTTTGAAGTTACTATCATTATCATTTTCATTTTTATAATGATTATTATCATTACTTTTATTATAATTATTGCTACAATTATTATGATTGTTACAATTGTTATTATCATTATTATTACTATCATTGATATTATCAGCATTAATACTATTATTATCATTATCATGGTAACATTAGCAATTCTAATAATGTTAATGATGATGATGATAACAATAGCAATGACCAAAAAAAATGATAATAATGATAACAATAACAGTAACAATAATAATGATAATCATAATCATGGCAATAATAATTGATAATAAAAGTAACAGTGATAATAATGATAATAATAATAATAATACTGATGATGATAATAGTAATGATGATAATAATAATGATAATAATAGTAATAATAATAATAATAATAATAATAATAATAATAATAGTCATAGTAATAATGATAATGATAATAACATTATTAATAATAATAATGATAATAATGATAATAATAATGATAGGTAATAATAATAATAATAATAATAATAATAATAATAATGATGATGATGATGATGATGATGATGATGATACTTATATTAATAATAACAATGATAATGATAATGATAATGATAATGACAATAATAGTAATAGTAATGATAATAATAATAGTGATAATGGTAATGATAGTGATAATGATAATGATAACAAAATTAATGAGATTGGTAATAATAATCATGATTATGATAATGATAATGATAACATTGATAATAATGATATGAGGAATGATACTAATAATGATATCAATAATGATAATGATGATGATGATAATAAGAAAACGGATAAAGATACTGATAGTTATAATAATAATAACAG
>NW_020869544.1:297749-302324 GCF_003789085.1 Penaeus vannamei | reverse complement strand
AAGAAAAAAAAAGGAAAAAAAGAAGACGGGGACCAGAAAGAACATATATATACTACTACGAATGATGATGATAAGGATGGGAATAAGAAGAATGATGATAATGATGATGGTAATAATGATTTTGTTATTATTAATGATGATTATAATAACGAAGGTATTAATGGTAATTATATTGATAGTAATGATAATAATGATAATAATGATAGATATGAGAAGAAAGGACAATTATATAATATGATTATGATAATTAGAGTAATGGTGATGATAGTAATGATGATTATAATAGTAATGATGATGTTTAAATTAGTAATGATGATAATGATGAAAAATTATAATGGTAACAATAATAAGGATAGTCATGATGATACTAATAATGAAAATAATGATAATAATAATGACAAAAAAATATAATGACATTAATAATAACAATGAAACAGTAATATATATATGATAATGATAATGATAACAATAATAATGGTAATAAAAATAATTACAACAACTACATAAATAATGATAATGGTGATAATGATGATTTTGATAATAACAATAATAGTGATAATAATAAGAAGCAGAAGAAATAATAAGGAGGGGTGGAGGATGAGTAAGAAGAGAAAAAGAATAACAAGAATAAGAGCAAGAACAAGAAAGAGGAACAAAAGGAAAATAAAGAAGAAAACCAAAAAAAGAGGAGGAAGAGGAAGAAAAATAAAAATGACAAGAAACAATACCAAGAAGAAAAAGACAAAGAAGAAAAAAAGGATAAAGAATAATAAAAAAAATACGACGAAGATGAACAAAAATAAAATAAAAAAGAAGGAGAAGGAGACGAAGGAAGAGAAGACGGAAAAAAAGTAAATATACGATACGGTAGAGGAAATGTTTAAAAAGAGACACACAGAAACGAGTCTCTTTAAAAGGACTAAATTGGACACAAAGTATGGGAGTGGAAGTAATATTCTTTTCGTCAGAGGAAATGGTCTCTTTCAGATACAAGTCATTTAAAAGACAGACAGACAGACAGGACAGGCAGACATAAAGGTTGACAAGGGAGAGGAGAGAAAGGGAGAAGAAAGAGAGGAGGGTGTGTGTGTGAGAGAGAGAGAGATAAAGATAGATAGATAGATAGACAGAGAGAGAGAGAGAGAGAGAGAGAGAGAGAGAGAGAGAGAGAGAAGAGAGAGAGAGAGAGAGAGAGAAGAGAGAGAGAGAGAGAGAGAGAGAGAGAGAGAGAGAGAGAGAGAGGGATATAGAGAGAGGAGAGAGAGGAGAGAGAGAAAGACAGGAGAGATAGGGAGATAATTACAAATCTCCTCCGTTTTTTCCTCTACCTGTAAGGAAGTGAGTGGGATGGGAATAAGAGAGAGAGAAAGATGTTGATGATGATAATAATGAGAGAGAGAGAGAGAGAGAGAGAGAGAGAGAGAGACAGAGAGAAAGAGAGAGAGAGAAGAGAGAGAGAGAGAGAGAGAGAGAGAGAGAGAGAGAGAGAGAGAGAGAGTCTCAAATATCAGTAAATATTATACAAGAACAATATCATGATTATGGAGACAGCAGCTAAGAATACTCTGATTTCCCTGATACCTGAAAATACACATCACTCAATAATTTTGAAGTCTCACATTGCAACATCTGAAGTAAATTCAGACCTTGCACATCCATTAAATTTACAGCAGGTAAAAAAAAAATGTTAATTAATTAGGTTGGTCACCAAAGTTCATCCGTAATCAGATGCATTTAATCTAATAATAATTTTGAATATACAGAGCAGTTTTGTCTTTTCAGTTCCGTGATCAAAAGCCTTCATTGCAACAAAATAGTCTATTCAATACAAGGACATTTTACGGTATTATTGCAAAGGGGTAGGATGCATTGGTCTTTGTACATGAGTAGTATTGTGTAAGTCTGCGGCATGTGGCGTGTGCGTGTGTGCTTGTGTGTGTGTGTGTGTTTGTGTTTGTTTTGTTTTTGTGTGTGTTGTGTTGTGTGTGTGTTTTGTGTTTTTTTTGTGTTTGTGTGTTTTTTGTGTTTGTGTGTGTATGTTTGTGTTAATTTTTGTGTTTGTGTATGTGTGTGTGTGTGTGTGTGTTTGTGTGTGTTATTGTGTTTGTATGTGTGTGTGTTTGTGTTTATGTGTGTGTTTTGTGTTTGTGTGTGTTGTTTGTGTTTATGTGTGTGTTTTTTGTGTTTGTGTGTGTTTGTTTTTTTTTGTGTTGTGTGTGTGTGTGTGTGTTGTGTGTGTGTGTTTGTATGTGTGTGTATTTATGTGTGTTTGTGCATGTGTGCAATGGTAGTAGTACTAGTAGTAGTACTAGTAGTAAGTATACGTTGCTAGCAATGATAGAGGTGACGGCAGCAGTGTGAATACTTCATAAATATCGGAAGTATTACAGGGTACCCTTGGATAAGTGTTATAAGTGTAGGTTCCAGTGGCGTAAAAAAGTGTACCTGTCAAGATTTATGTGTGGTACTCCTTTACAGGCGGCGGAGTGGTACATAGATGAAAATGCTGATTTTAGTAGTATTTATTGCACTGTGTAAGTGTTAGCGAAAGTGGGAAAAGGTGTACATGAAAAGATCTACACGTATGGTACGCCTTGTGTGGATGTTGGCAGTGGTTGTAGTACTGTATGGTAGATTATCGTTCAGATTGTAGTACCAGTATGAAAAAGTTTATGTGTACAGCTCGACATATGATAGAAATGTGTAAGGCAAATGTTGGTAGAAATGGTAGGGAAGGTGGTGGTGGTGGTAGAGGAGGTTGTGGTGGTGGTAGAATAGGTTGTGGTAGTGGTGGTAGAAGAGGTAGTGGTGGTGGTGGTGGAGGAGATTGTGGTGTTAGTGCAGAGGAGGTGTGGTGGCAGAGAAGGTAGTGGTGGTGGTGGTGGTAGAGGAGGTAATAGTAGTGGTGGTAGAGGAGGTAGTGGTGGTGGTAGAAGAGGTGGCAGAGGAGGTAGTGGTGGTAGACGAGGTAACAGTAGTAGTGCTAGAGGAGGTAATGGTGGCAGAGGAGGTAGATGGCCGGTGGGCAGAGGAGGTAGAGGTGGTGGTGGCAGTGTGGTTAGCGGGAGTAAGAGTCAGGGTCCTTCAACCCCCGAGGGCAGCCACGATTTCTTGCCACCGTGCTGCATCCGGTGGCGGTGGCAGCATCACGCTACCCCTCTCCCTCCCTCTCTCTTTCTATTCTCTCTCTCTCTCTCCTTTTCTTTCCCTCTGTCTTTCTTTTTCTCTCTCTCTCTCTTCTCTCTCTTTCTCTTTTCTCTCTCTCTCTTTTCTCTTTCTCTCTTCTCTTTTCTCTTTATCTCTCTCTATTCTCTCTCTCTCTCTCTTTCTCTCTTTATTTCTTTCTCTCTTTCTTTCTCTTTATCTCTCTCTCTTTCTTTCTTTCTTTCTCTTTATCTCTCTCTCTATCCATCTATCTCTCTATGTCTATCTATCTCTCTATCAATCTCTCTTTTTTATTTCTTTATCTCCTCTCTCTTCTCTCCTCCTCTCTCTCTCTTCACTCTCTCTCTCTCTCTCTCTCTCCCCCTCTCTCTCTCTCTCTCTCTCTTCTCTCTCTCTCTCTCTCTCTCTCTCTCTCTCTCTCTCTCTCTCTCTCTCTCTCTCTCTCTCTCTCTCTCTCTCTCTCTTTCTCATCCTCCCTCTCTCTCACCCTCCCTCTCCTCCATCCTCCCTCTCTCTCATCCTCCCTCTCCTCCCCTTCCCTTTCTAGCAGTTCATCCCTTCTGTCCTGTGTCGCCTATTTTCTTTTCGTTTTTTTCCTGTTCTCCTTGTTTCTCTTTTCTTCCCCCCTCTATTGTGCTACTCTTTGATGTCTGTTTTCCTTCCTTGTGTGNAGAGTGAGAGTATGATGGAAATCAGAGTAGTTAGATGGAGACGTGAGTTTTGACGCATAGTAGTATTTCAAGTAGTGGACCCGAAAGCTAAGCTAACAAAAGACAGATGTAAGTGTGGTAGTTAGTACAATAGTAATAGTAGAGATGTGTTGAGTAGGTAGAGAGAAATGAGTAGTAGAGTATAAGTAAGAAAAAGAAATAGTAGTGGTAGTGAGGATAGTAGTAGTAGTAGTAGTAGTAGTGGTGGTGGCGGTGGTGGCTAGTAGTAGTAGTAGTAGTAGTAGTAGTAGTAGTAGTAGTAGTATAGTAGTGTAGTGTAGTAGTAGTAGTAGTAGTAGTAATAGTAGTAGTAGTAGTAGTAGTAAGTAGTAGTAGTAGTAGTAAAGTAGTAGTGAAGTAGTAGTAGTAGTAAGTAGTAGTAGTAGTGTAAGTAGTAGTAAGTAGTAGTAAGTAGTAAAGTAGTAGTAGTTAGTAGTAGTATAGTTAGTATAGTAGTAGTAGTAGGTAGTAGTAGTAGTAGTAGTAGTAGTCAGTAGTAGTAATAGTAGTAGTAGTATAGTAGTAGTAGTAGTAGTAGTAGTAGTAGTAGTAGTAGTAGTAATAGTAGTAGTAAATAGTAGTTAGTAGTAGTAGTAGTATGTAGTAATTAGTAGTAGTAGTAGTAATAGTAGTAGTAGTAGTAGTAGTAGTAGTAGTAGTAAGTAATAGTATAGTAGTAAGAGTAAGTATAGTAGTAGTA
>NW_020869544.1:287749-292749 GCF_003789085.1 Penaeus vannamei | reverse complement strand
AGATCTCAAGGTGAAACTGGTTATTCCCTAAGACCCTTTTGAGAATTCGTCTACATGCACAGCGGGCGCTTTCATTCCATGTCTAATGAATATGATGAAGGTTTTAAGTACGTTTAGCTGAAATTCTTCGCAAAGAGGGAGGACTTATCTTAGTTACATAACACATATGACATACATACATAGTTACAAATTATTATCAAGTAATGACAAATCTATAAACTATATAAATTTACAAAGAAACATAATCTAAAAATTCTTGAGTTACAAACGAAGAGAACCACTGAGCTCACCACTTTGTTCGGATCCACGCCCGCGACTTTGCAGTTCATGGGAATGGGCGCGTCCATCCAGTTGGGACGGTCGAGGGTCTGCAGCTCCAGCGTCACGTCTGCCTCCCCTGGCGAAGAGAGGAGATGAGAAAGGCGAAAGGAAATGGAGGAGACAGAGGAAGAAAAAGGGGGGAAGGAACACCAAGACTCGCCACGTTTCGGAGCAAAGCTCGGACCCTCCTTCTGTGGGAAACGCTAAGGCTAAACCCGTACTTTTGTTTTTCTTTTTCTTTCTTTCTTTCCTCTTTCTTTTTTTCTTTTTGAATGTTCTTCGGGAGCGGAAAGTCTATGGAAATGCCTTCGGGTGCTGCATTTCTCTTTTGTTTTTGTTGTGGCTGTTCAGAGTAACTTGTCAAGCGTTGGTTTGCTTGTGTTTGTTTTGGCGGCGAAGCAAAGTTTGAGAGGAACTTGAGAGGAAAGTTCCGCACTGCTTTAACTACAACTTGGAGGAAGGAGAGGAGACAGTGAAGAGAAAAGCGGGGAGGAAGAGGAAGAAGAAGAAGAAGAGAGGAGAGGTGACAGACCAGGAAGGAAGATGAGGAGGAAGGAAATGATGAGGAAGGAAGATGAAGAGAGGAGGAGGAAGGAAGGAATTAAAAGAAGAAGGAAGGAAAAAGAAGAAGGAGGAGGAAGAAAAAAGAAGGAGGAGGAGGAAGAAGAAAAAAAAAGAAGGGAGAGAAAAGAAGAAAAGGAGGAGGTGGAAGAAGAAAAATAAGAACAGGAGGAGGAAGAAAAGGAAGAGAAAGTAGAAGAAGAGGATGAAAAGAGAGAGGAGGAAGGAAGAGAAAAAGAAAAGGAAGAAGAGGAGGAGAAGAAAAAGAAAAAAAAGAAAAGAGGAGAGGAGGAAGAAGAGAAGAAAAAGAAGAAGAAGAGAGGAGGAAGAAGAAAAAAAGAAAAGAAGAGGAGGAGGAAGGAGGAAAAGAAGAAAAAGAAAAAGAAGAGGAGGAGGAAGAAAGAAAAAAGAAGGAAGAAGGAGAAAGAAGAAAAGAAAGAAGAGGAGGAGGAAGAAGAAAAAGAAAGAAGAGGAGGAGGAGGAAGAAAAGAAAAGAAAGAAGAGGAAGAAAAAAAGAAAAGAAGAGGAGAAGAGAAGAAAAAGAAGAAGAGGAGGAAGAAGAAAGAAAAAGAAGAAGGAGGAGGAAGAAGAAAGAAAAGGAGGAGGAAGAAATAGAAAAGAGGAGGAGGAAGAAGAAGAAAAAGAAAGAGAAGAGGAGGAGGAAGAAGAAAAAGAAAAGAAGAGGAGGAGGAAGAAAAAGAAAGAGAGAGAGAGGAAGAAAAAGAAAAGAAGGAGGAGGAAGAAGAAAAAAAAAGAGGAGGAGAAGAAGAAAAAGAAGAGGAGAAGAAAAAGAAAGAAGAGGAGGAGAGGAGAAGAAAAAAAAGAGAGGAAGAGGAGAAGAAAAAGAAAAGAGGAGGAAGAAAAAGAAAAGAAGAGGAGGAGGATGAAGAAAAAAGAAAAAGAAAAGAAGAGGAGGAGGAAGAAGATGGAAGAGGAGGAGGAAGAAGAAGAAAAAGAAAGAAGAGAGGAGAAGAAGAAAAGAAAAAGAGAGAAGAAAAGAAAAGAGAGGAGGAAAGAAAAAGAAAAAGAGAGGAGGGAGGAGAAAAAAGAAAAGGAGGAGGAAGAAGAAGAAAAAGAAAAGAGGAGGAGGAGGAAGAAGAAAAAGAGAGGTGAAGAAAAAGAAGAAGAGAGAGGAGAAGAAGAAAAAAGAGGAGGAAGAGAAGAAGAAAAAGAAAAGAGGAGGAAGAAAAAGAAAAGAAGAGGAGGAGATGAAGAAAAAGTGAGGAAAAGAAAAGAAAAGAAGAGGAGGAGGAGAAAGAAGAAAGAGGAAAGAAAAAAAGAAGGAGAGGAGGAAGAAAAGAAAAGAAAGGAAGAAGAAAAAGAAAAGAAGAGGAGGAGGAAGAAGAAGAAAAAAAGAAAAGAAGAGGAGGAAGAAGAAAAAGAAAAAGAAGAGGAGGAGGAGAAGAAGAGAGAAGAAGAAGAAGAAGAGGAGGAAGAAAGAAAAAAGAAAGAAAATAGAGAAGAAGAAGAGGAAGAGGAAGAGAAGAAAAAGAAAAGAGAGGAAGAAGAAGAAAAAGAAAAGAAATTAAGAAAAGAAAGAAGAGAGGAGAAGAAGAAGAAAAAGAAAAGAAGAGGAGGAGGAAGAAGAAGAAGAAAGAAGAGAAGAAGAAGAAAAGAAAAGAGGGAGGAGGAGCAGGAGGAAGAAAAAGAAAAGAAGGAAGAGGAAGAGAGAAGGAAGAAGACGAAAACGAGCCTAGACCCAGGGAGGGAAGACACTTACTCCAGACCTCGACGGCGACGGCATCGAAGGCCATCCGGCTCGTGTAGCACTCGTAGTAGCCGGCGTCGTCGAGGGAGGCGTTGGTGACGGTGAGCACGTGGGAGCTGACCTCGGGTCGCTCTCCGGGGCGCTTGGTGACCTCGTAGCGCCACTCGCGCTCGGGCTCCACCACCACGTTGTTGTGCACGAAGGTCACCTGCGGCCGGGTCGAGGTCACATGCAAGCACACATACAAACTGTATACATGTATATATTAAATAAACGTATATATATATATTATCATACATCCACATACGTGTGTGTGTGTGTGTGTGTGTACGTGTATATATATACATACATGCACATACGTGTGTGTGTGTGTACGTGTATATATACATACATACATGCACATACATGTGTGTGTGTGTATACGTGTATGTATATACACACATACATATACATGCGTGTGTGTGTGTGAGTACGTGAATGCTTTTTAGATGTATTATGTATGTATGTACATGGTTAAGAATTGAACATACTATTAAACCACATAGTTAAGTGCGCGAAGAATGAACGAAGTTACATACCATTTAACCACATAGTTACTAACTATAAACCACATAGTTACATACTATTAACCACATAGTTACATACTATTAACACATAGTTACATACTATTAAACACATAGTATTACTATTAAACCACATAGTTACATACTATTAAACCACATAGTTACATACCCACATAGTTACATACTATTAAACCACATAGTTACAAATGAAATGCGACATAAGGCAAGCACACATGAGTCTAAAAATCCACAAAGAAAACTCCACAATGCACAAACTAGATCTATAAATGTAGTTTATGAATTGTCGTTTTTTTCTACCATAGTATCATCACGGCAAAGTGTTTTTTTTTTTCATTCACATTTTTGAAGATTACGTAAAGAAAGAGATCCTCCTACGCTAAAAAAAAAAAAAAAAAAAAAAAAAAAAAAAAATCACACAAACATCTCACTCCACACCTCTCCACTTTCCGAATCAACAAAAAAAAAAAAAAAAAAAAAAAAAAAAACTCCAACCTTCATTTACGATTAATTATTAAAAAAAAAAAAAAAAAAAAAAAAAAAACTCGTGTCTGGACTCACATCCTCGTCCCAGTTCTGGACTCGGCACGTGATGTTGAAGTCCCTCCCGAGGACGGCGGCGGACGCGGCGATGGCCAGGACTTCCTCGCGAGGCTCTGCAAGGAGGTGGGCGGTGCTCAGTGGGCGTGAGGGGGGCGGGGGGTCGGGGGGGGGGGCGGGGGGGTTCTCTAGGATTCATGTGGGGGTGGCGTGATGGATCTCTTATGATTCATGTGGGTCTTTTTCTCTCTTTATCAAGGTGGCGTGAGGGGGGGCGGACTGGATTCTCTTATGATTCATGTGGGTCTTTTTCTCGTCTTTATCAAGGTTTGCTAAGTACGAGAAACTATTCATAATGCACGTAAACGCAAACACACACATGAGTGCGCTTGACATATACAATCATGTGCATATATATGTGTATATATATCATACGTAAGTATATGTGTATATAATAAAACACATGTGTAAATATAAACATACACACACACAATATATATTATTTTACACACACACACACACACACACACACACACACACACACACACACACACACACACATACATACACATACACACATACATACATACATACATACACACACACACACACACACACACACACACACACACACACACACACACAACACACACAATATATATATATATATATATATATATATATATTATATACATACATACATACATACACACACACACACGCGCACACACATAATCAGTCCAGCATCACAAACTGACAACCCCCGAGAGCGGCGCCCTTGCCTTCCACGGCGACGGTGACGGAGGAGGAGCTGTAGCCGTCGAGGGAGCACTGGTAGACGCCCTCGTCCTCGGGCCTCGCCTTGGCCACCTTCATGACGTGCGTGAGGGGCGCGCCCTCCTCCTCGCTGGCGTCGGGGGCGTGCACGGTGTAGCGGGCGTCGTCGAGCTCGCTGATGACCTTGCCGTTGTGGTAGAAGGTGACCTGCGGGCGGAGAGGAACAGCGACGCTTTAGTTCCTTTTACGTACACGAGTCTCGATCTTAAGAAAACTGAACGAGGCACCGCTAGCAGAAGACATGACTGTCCTTTCTATTGTTATTCCTTTGCCAGTCGTCGTGAGAGTGACGACTGCGATGGCGTTCTGATCCCCAGGGCTCTGTCCTGGGACTCTCTCTGTTTTTATTTTTCATTCAGTGACATTTCATACGTGAACTGACAAGGGAAATGGTGGCCAGAGTGGTCTCCTTTCTCTGGTTAGTGTCGTCCTCGAGACCATGATCCTGGCCA
>NW_020869544.1:282749-285249 GCF_003789085.1 Penaeus vannamei | reverse complement strand
ATATATATATATATATATATATATACATATATGCAACTGAAACCCTCCACGTTCTCTCACTCTGCACCATGACGTCCGTGGTGAGGGAGGAACCAGGTCCTGCGTGGCACTCGTAGAAGCCCGAGTCCTCCAGCGTCGCCTCCTGCACCGTCAGATACACGTTCATTAGGCCGTCGTCGCGGAGGTAGGTCTCCAGGCTGTACCGGCTGCAGGGCGGTTTCGAGCGGGGCGCCGTGAACCAGAAATCGACCTGGGGGGCGGGGGAGAGGGAGAGGGGGAGATGGATTAATGGTCCGGGGGTCGGGGTCGAGGGTATTCAAAGGGTTAATGGTGATTGTAAACGTTTTATAAGCTGAAGATATGAGTTAATTGGTCAGGAATGTGGAAATATGTGTGGGATGAATGGTTCATGGTAGACTTAAATGTGTTTTGAGCTTGGGATGAATGGTTCATGGTAGACTTAAATGTTTTTTGAGCTTCAATGGTTCAAGTGTTTTTAAGCTTAAGATCTGAGTTAATGGTCAGGAATATGTATGTGTGGGATGAATGTTCATGGTAGACTTAAATGTGTTTTGAGCTTGGGATGAATGGTTCATGGTAGACTTATATGTGTTTTGAGCTTGGGATGAATGGTTCATGGTAGACTTAAATGTGTTTTGAGCTTGGGATGAATGGTTCATGGTAGACTTAAATGTGTTTTTTGAGCTTTGGGATGAATGGTTCATGTAGACTTAAATGTTTTTTTGAGCTTGGATGAATGGTTCATGTAGACTTAAATGTGTTTTGAGCTGGTGAAACTTGTAGCTGGGATGAATGGTTCATGGTAGACTTAAAGTGTTTTGAGCTTGGATGAATGGTTCATGGTAGGTGTTTTGAGCTTGATGAATGGTTCATGGTAGACTTAAATGTGTTTTGAGCTTGGGATGAATGGTTCATGGTAGACTTAAATGTGTTTTGAGCTTGGGATGAATGGTTCATGGTAGACTTAAATGTGTTTGGAGCTTGGGATGAGACTTAAATGTGTTTTGAGCTTGGATGATGGTTCATGGTAGACTTAAATGTGTTTTGAGCTTGAGATTTGTGTTTTGAGCTTGGGATGAATGGTTCATGGTAGACTTAGATGTGTTTTTGAGCTTGGGATGAATGGTTCATGGTAGACTTAATGTGTTTGAGCTTGGGATGAATGGTTCATGGTAGACTTAATGTGTTTTGAGCTTGGGATGAATGGTTCATGGTAGACTTAGATTGTGTTTTGAGCTTGGGATGGTGGTTCATGGTAGACTTAAATGTGTTTTGAGCTTGGGATGAATGGTTCATGGTAGACTTAAATGTGTTTTGAGCTTGGGATGAATGGTTCATGGTAGACTTATATGTGTTTTGAGCTTGGGATGAATGGTTCATGTAGACTTAATGTGTTTTGAGCTTGGGATGAATGGTTCATGGTAGACTTAATGTGTTTGAGCTTGGGGATGAATGGTTCATGGTAGACTTAAATGTTTTTGAGCTTGGGATGAAATGGTTCATCTTATGTGTTTTGAGCTGGGATGAATGGTTCATGGTACTTAAATGTGTTTTAGCTTGGGACATGCTTAAATGTGTTTTGAGCTTGGGATGAATGGTTCATGGTAGACTTAAATGTGTTTTGAGCTTGGGATGAATGGTTCATGGTAGACTTAAACGTGTTTTGAGCTTGGGAGAATGGTTATGGTAGACTTAAATGTGTTTTGAGTTGGGAATGGTTCAGGTAGACTTAATGTGTTTTGAGCTTGGGATGAATGGTTCATGGTAGACTTAAATGTTGTTTTGAGCTTGGGATGAATGGTTCATGTAGACTTAAATGTGTTTTTGATGCATGGTGGGAGCTGAATGGTTCATGGTAAGACTTAAATGTGTTTTGAGCTTGGGATGAATGGTTCATGGTAGACTTATATGTGTTTTGAGCTTGGGATGAATGGTTCATGGTAGACTTAAATGTGTTTTGAGCTTGGGATGAATGGTTCATGGTAGACTTAAATGTGTTTTGAGCTTGGGATGAATGGTTCATGGTAGACTTAAATGTGTTTTGAGCTTGGGATGAATGGTTCATGGTAGACTTAAATGTGTTTTGAGCTTGGGATGAATGGTTCATGGTAGACTTAAATGAGCTTTTGGTTCATGGGTGAGCTTATGAACTGTTTTGAGCTTGGGATGAATGGTTCATGGTAGACTTAGCTATGTGTTTTGAGCTTGTGGAGCTGGGATGAATGGTTCATCGGTAGACTTCAAGACTTATATGTGTTTGAGCTTGGGATGAATGGTTCTGGTGACTTATATGTGTTTTGAGCTTGGATGAATGGTTCATGGTAGACTTAAATGTGTTTGAGCTTGGGATGAATGGTTCATGGTAGACTGTGTTTTTGAGCTTGGGATGAATGGTTCATGGTAGACTTAATGTGTTTTGAGCTTGGGATGAATGGTTCATGGTAGATTTAAATGTGTTTGAGCTTGGGAAAATGGTTTT
>NW_020869544.1:272749-275249 GCF_003789085.1 Penaeus vannamei | reverse complement strand
AGTAGACACAAAAAATATAACTACTTTATCATCATTTTACTGTTATCCTCTTGCTTTTATCAACCATCCTAATTATCACCATCAACGTAAAAGAAAGAAATAAAGGAATAAAAGATTGTATTTCCAAAGTAGACACAAAAATCAATAACTATTACATCAACTTTTTTTTACTGTTTTTATTTTTTCCGACTTGCTCTTTCTTCCCAATACCATCGTTATTACCCACACATATATCTATTAATCAGCGCAATCAGTTAATAAAGAATAAGAATAAGAGAATCACACAGATGTAGAGAAAGTAGAACAAAAACATCATAACTATTTATAGCATTCATTTTATACTGATTATTAACTTGCTATCTATCACCATTTGACTCTTTTTTTCATTCTTTTACTCGACCATCGCACTTATTATCACATCAGTACAGATATAATAAGGATAAAAGATGGTAAGTAAAGTATTATTTTCTCTTATATATAATTAACTATTTATCATCACTTTTTCTTTTTCATGTTCTTTTTATCTTTTTTGTTTCACTCACATCCTTATTATCACATCAGTAAAAAATATGATAAGAGATTTAAAGATGTAAAGAATTGTAGATATACATTAAAATATTATACTATTTTCATTTCACTTTTTTACTTTGTTTTTATTTTTTTTTTTATCTCTCTTTTGCTTCTATTTCTTTTATCATTTTCTCATTTATTTTTATTTTCATACCATTATATATGTATATAAATTAATATTATTTTATTATTATTAGGTTAATTATTATTGGTAATTGTTTATTAATGTAGTTCTTATTAATATTACATTTTAATTCTTTTATATTCTTTATCTATATCTTTTTTAATTATTACGTTTGTTTTTTTTTTTTTTTTCATTTGTTTTTTGTTTTTTTTTTTTTATCTATATTTTTTTTCCACCATCTGTGTGTTTCTTATACGACCATAGCAGTAAAAAAATATAATCAAGGGAATAAAAAACGTGAAGAAATGTAGACAATAGGATAACTATTATCAGATCACTTTTTACTTGCTTTTGTCCTTGCGCTTCTATCCACCTAACGATTTTTTATGACCTTTTTTACTCCAAGGGGCTAAATAAAGTGATAATAAGGAAATAAAAGATGTAAGAAGTAGAACACAAAAAATAATAATATTATGCATCCTTTTTACTGTTTATTCTTTTGCGCTCTTTCATCACCATTCACTTAATTCTTATCAGCATCGTAGAATAAATATAATAAGGAATAAAGATGTTAAGAAAGTAGAACACAAATATAATAATACTCTATCATTCACTTTACTTGTGTGATGTTTATTCTTGAGCTTTCATTTTGCATTCATCAGTGTTAGTTTTTCTTATTGTATTCACCATATTTTCCCACGTAAAAAAATAGAATATCACGGATAAAGGTATCTCCTAGAAAGTAGACCAACAAAATAATAACTATTATCATCACTTTTACTGTATTAGCTTTGCTTTTCATCAACCATCCTTATATTTATCACCATCAAGTGTAAACAAAATATTACATAAGGAATAAAGACACAGATAAAAAATAATAACTATTAATCATCACTTGTATTACACTGTTATTTCTTGCTTTCTATCACCATTCCTTATATATCACCCGTGGCATTAATGTACACAAATTAGAATAAGGAATAAAGAGACGTAAAATAGAAATAATAATAATAAAGACTAAGACATAAAATTATCGATCAATTAAAATACCTGATTAATGCTTGGCGTATTGCGTGGAACAGCGGAGTGTGAGCGGCTCGTCCCTCAAAAAAGTTTCCTCCTGTTACCCCTAATAACTTGGAGGTCGACCTTGACGTGGGGGGGGGGTAAAGAAAATAAGTATAGAAACGTAGTGATGGGGAAATGAATGGATAGATAGATGAGTGAATAAAAAATGCAGATCTATTTCATTTCAGCATATCTATTTTATAGATTACGAAAATAAGTATAAAACGTAGTGATGGGTAAATGAATGGATAGATAGATTGAAAAAATGCAGATCTATTTCATTTCAGCATATCTATTTTATAGATTACGAAAATAAGTATAAAACGTAGTGATGGGTAAATGAATGGATAGATAGATGAGTGAATAAAAAAAATGCAGATCTATTTTCATTTCAGCATATCTATTTTATAGATTACGAAAATAAGTATAAAACGTAGTGATGGGTAAATGAATGGATAGATAGATGAGTGAATAAAAAATGCAGATCTATTTCATTTCAGCATATCTATTTTATAGATTACGAAAATAAGTATAAAACGTAGTGATGGGGAAATGAATGGATAGATAGATGAGTGAATAAAAAAATGTGCAGATCTATTTCATTTCAGCATATGTATTTTATAGATTACGAAAATAATAAGTATAAAACGTAGTGGATGGTAAATGGGATAGATAGATTGAAAAAAATGCAGATCTATTTCATTTCAGCATATCTATTTTATAAGATTACGAAAAGAT
>NW_020869544.1:247020-249520 GCF_003789085.1 Penaeus vannamei | reverse complement strand
CTACTCCCGATGAGATCCCCTCCGACCTGCTCCTCCCGACGAGTTCCTCTCCGACGGGCTCTTCCCGACGGGCTCCTTACGGGCTCCTCACGATGAGCTCCTCTCCGACGGGTTCTTCCCGACGGGCAATTCCCGACGGGCTATTCCAGACGGGTTCCTCCCGACGGGCTATTCCCGATGGGCTTCTCACGACGGCAATTCCCGACGACGGCTCTTCCCTACGGCTTCTCCTGACGGTCTCCTCTCCGACGGTCTCCTTTCCGACGGGCTCCTCCCTACGGGTTCCTCCCGACGAGCTGCCCTCCGACGGGCTCTTCCCGACGGGTTCCTCCCGACGGGCTCCTCCAGACAGGATCCTCCCGACGGTCTCCTCTCCGACGGGCTCTTCCGAAGAGCCAAAGGGCGCCACGACAGAGTCACACTCTATTTCACCCTAAAAAGAGCCGCGTCAGGGCATCCGAGATCAATCAGCTGTTCAGTCAGCTGTTCCCTCGAGTTCCTCGGAGTCGGAGGAAGATTTAGCGCCTCCGTGCTCGTTGGTTGGTTTGTTTATGTGTTTTTTAATATAAACAAAAACATTTGTTCAACCGGACTCGCTTTGGCATTAGGGTTTTTGCAGGCGTGTCGATGACTCAGGCCATTATTTTCGGTTTGGTTGAACCGAAAGAGGGAAAGACAGATAGAAAGAAAGAAAACATATTTTTATAATGGAATAAAGGAACAAATGTGCGCGCGTGCGTGCTTGTATATATGTATGTGCGTGTGTTTTGTGTGTGTGTATACTATATATATATATATATATAATATATATATATAATATATATATATATATATATATATATATATATATATATATATATATATATATATATATATATATATATATATATATATATATATATATATATATATATATATATATATATATATATAATATATATATATATATATATATATATATATATATATATATATATATATATATATATATACATATATATATATATATATATATATATATATATATATATATATATATATATATATAATATATATATATATATATATATATATATATATATACATATATACATATATATATATATATATATATATATATATATATATATATATATATATATATATATGTATGTATATAAATGTGTGTGCAGGTGTGTGTGTGAGTGTAGGTAAGTGTGTGTGTGTTTGTGTGCGTGCGTGTACGTATGCATTTACGTATACATCTGCGAGAGCTTGCATGTGCCTGTATGTGCGCGAGTGTTTACGACAGCGCATAGCAGCGCCGCGCGGGCGTGGGTGCTCACCACAAATAGTAATGCAGCTCGCCGCCTACGTGGTGGAGGCATCCCGCAGGCGAGCAGAGCGGCCAGCCCACGCGGGAGCAGCCAAGACAACCCGCGTGCCGCCCATTCCCCGCGTTCTGCTTCATCAGGCACTCGCGGGAAGGCGCTTGTGTGCTCGTGCTCGCTTGTTGTCGCTCTTGCTCTCGCTCTTGCTCTCTCTATTTCTTTCTTTCTCTTGCTCTCTCTATTTCTTTCTTTCTCTCGCTCTTGCTCTCTCTATCTTCTCTCTCTATTTCTTTCTCTCCTTGCTCTCTCTATCTCTTCTCTCTACTCTCGCTCTTGCTCTCTCTATTTCTTTCTCTCTTGCTCTTGCTCTCTCTATTTCTTTTTCTCTGCTCTTGCTCTCTCTATTTCTTTCTTTCTCTCTTGCTCTCTCTTTCTTATTTCTCTTGCTCTTCTCTCTCTCTTCTTTCTCTGCTCTTGCCTCTCTCTATTTCTTTCTTTCTCTTGCTCTTGCTCTCTCTCTTTCTCCTTGCTCTTGCTCTTGCTCTTGCTCTCTCTATTTCTTTCTTTCTCTTGCTCTTGCTCTCTTCTATTTCTTTCTTTCTCTTGCTCTTGCTTCTTGCTCTCTCTATTCTTTCTTTCTTGCTCTTGCTCTCTCTATTTCTTTCTTTCTCTCTCTTGCTCTCTCTATCTTTCTTCTCGTGCTCTTGCTCTCTCTACTTTCTCTGCTCTTGCTCTCTCTCTTTCTCGTGCTCTTGCTCTCTCTCTTTCTCGTGCTCTTGCTCTCTCTATCTATTTCTTTCTTTCTCTTGCTCTTGCTTTCTCTGCTCTTGCTCTCTCTATTTCTTTCTTTCTCTTGCTCTTGCTCTCTCTCTCTCTCTCTCTCTCTCTCTCTCTCTCTCTCTCTCTCTCTCTCTCTCTCTCTCTCTCTCTCTCTCTCTCTCTCTCTCTCTCTCTCTCTCTCTCTCTCTCTCTCTCTCTCTCTCTCTCTCTCTCTCTCTCTCTCTCCTCTTCATCATTCTCTTTTCATTACTTTTCTCGTGGTCTCTTTCTCTTGTATGTTCCTCTCTATCTATATCTATCTATCTATCCCTTATTCTCTTCATCTGGCACTCAACTACATTCGAAACTCTCGGAATTTACGTGTTTTTATACATCCATTTCTCTAAGATTTTCAGTTCTGTTACTTTTAC
>NW_020869544.1:227020-234520 GCF_003789085.1 Penaeus vannamei | reverse complement strand
CCGCCTCCTCTATTCCATTGCCTCCCTCCTCTACCACTTCCACCACCATCTACCCCCTCCCTTCCTAACCTTCTCCCACCTCCTACCGCCACTACCCCTTCCATCCCTCCTCCTACCCTCCCCCCTTCCCCCTCTCCTCTACCCCTACCGCCTCCCACTCTCGCTTCCTCTAACCTCCTCCCTTCCCTCCTCCCCTCTATCCCCCCACCCACCCTGCTTTCCTTCCCATCCCCCCTTTCCTCTATTTCCTCCTCCCCTTCACCTTTCCCTCCCCTCTCCACCCTAACCCCCCCAACTACTTCTCCCTATACCCTCCCTCACCTACCCCACTACCCTCCCATCCGCCTTCCGCGCTTCCCCACCTTCGCCACTACCCCACAACCCCCTCCCTGCCCCCTTCCCCTTTCTCTCTACCGCGCCCCCTCTCCTACTCTTCCTCCCCTCCCTCTATCATACCCCTCCCCTCTACCCCCTCCCCTCTATCCCACTACCCCCACCTCCCCTTCCCCCCTCTCCTACCCTCTCCCCTATACCCACTACCCCTCCCCTTCCCTCCTCCCCTCTAAAGTCTAATCCCTCTCTTCTACACTTCTCCCCCTCCCCCTCTACCCCACTACCCCTCCCTTTCCCCCCCTCCGCACTACCGCCTCTACCCTGCCTCCCCTTTCCCTCTACCACTCCTCCCTTCCCTCCTCCCCTTATCCACTACCTGCCTCCCATCCCCCTCTCCTTCCGCCCCACTACCCACTAACCTGCCTCCCCTCTCGCCTATACCCCACTACCCTTCCCCAGCACCCCCTCTTCCCCATCCCCTTCCGCCCTCCCTCTAGCCCGCCTCCCCTCTATCCCACTACCCATCCCCCTCTACCATCCACTACCCCCTCTCCTTCCCCCCCATCCCTTCTACCCCACTACCTCCTCCCCATCCCCTTCCCCTCTTACCCCTCCTACCCTTCCTTCCTCGCCCCTCTACCCCTCTACCCTCCTCAACACTTCCCTCCTCCCCTCTAATCCCCACTACCCCTTCCCCACTACCTCCTCCCCTTCCCTCCTCCCCTCTATCCCACTACCCTCCTCTCCTTCCCCTCCCTCTACCCCCTACCCCTTCCCCCTCTCCTTCTACAACTCTATCCCCCCCTCCCTCTCCCCCTCCCTACCCACTACCTCTCCTCCCCTTTCTCCTCCCCCCTCCCCTCTACCCTCCTCCCCTCTACCCCTCCCCCCTTACCTCTATCCCACTACCCCCTCCCCTCTTCCCCTCTACCCCTCCCCTCCCCCCCTTCAGTGCTCCATCATGCACAAGTAGTGAGTGCCTGGGCAGAGCCAACCCGTCATGCAGCGTGGCATCGGCGACTGACCTGTGGACAGTGACTGACCGAGAAGGAAGAGGAGGGGGGGGGGAGAAGGAGGGGGGAGGAGGAGGGGGAGGAGGGGGAGGGGGGAGCGCCAGGCAATCTGTGTGTCCTCGATTGCTGTGCATGATTTTGAGATTGCAATTTCCGAGGGAATATTTTTTTGGGGGGTGAAACTTTTTTTTTATTCTTTCTTTTTTTCTTCTTTCTTTCTTTCTTTCTTTCTTTCTTTTTTTTTTTTTTTTTTTTTTTTTTTTTTTTTTTTTTTTTTTTTTTTTTTTGGTTTTATAACAGTAATTCGAGATGTGACTTTTCGCTTCATGCATCTTTCATTACTATCATTTTAGCGAATAATGAACTGAACAGTAATTTTGGATTTGGTGAATGGCGATTTATTCAATATTTTCGGATTAAAATGAATAAGGATTTATAATGGATCAGGATTTTATATCTGTGATTCTGGGCGATTTAAAATAACTGTGAAGGTGCGTTTTTTTTTTTTTTTTTTTTATAATATCCAGGGTAAAGGAAATAAAATTTGAATTATTTTTTGTTCCCGCGCGTTTATTTATTTATTTATTATTTATTATTTATATATTATTTAATTGTTTATTGGTGAGCATCGTTTTGTTTCTTTTTCAGTTTTTTTTTTTTTTTTTGGGGGGGGGGATTAATAAAGAAAAGCATAAATTATAAAAAGTAATTTTCTGTAGAAATTCTTTTTCATAGTACTTAAGTTTACTCAATCGCTAGTTGAAAAAATCATGATAATAAATAATATAATGATAATATAATAATAATGATAATAATAATAATAATAAAATAATAATAAATAATAATAATAATAATAACAAAAATAATAATGATAATAATATTGATAATGATAATAATGATGATAATAATAATAATAATAATAAATTAATAAAATAATAATAATAAATCAATAATAATAATATTATTATGATAATAAAATAATAATAATAATGTTGATAATAATAATAAATAATAATTATTATTATCATTAATTAATATTATTAATAATTGATAAATTAATAATATAATAATAATAAATAATAATAATAATAATAATGATAATTAACAATAAAATGAAATATGGTTTCGTATTGTTCAGAAGTGGATATCAAACAGCGTTCCATTGCGAATGAAACTGACATGCGAACTGATTATATCAAAAACTATATTTATATCAATAGTATATCAAAACTTTTAAAAAAACGACACGAAAGATAAATAAATAAATAAAAATAAAACATTTAACGACCGGAATAAACCTGTTTTCGGCAGCAATGAACGTTCTGCGAATAATCTTTTCGAATATTTCTCGGACACTGCTTCGAAATTCGTATAAAGCAACGAATAATGAACTGTTTCGAGGATTCATTTACGCGCGGACGAGCTATTACAATTGTTCGAATTAATATTGTTCATGTTCTTGTTCATTTTGTTATTCATTCTTTGTTACTCTCATCTACAGCCTTATCACTATTGTTATTATCAACGTTATTATTATTATTACCATGATCATTATCATTACAAGCATTATCATCATTACTATCAGTACTGTTATTATTATTATTGACATTTACTGCTGTTATCGTCATTATCACCATCATTTTTATCACCGTTGCCATTATCATTATTATTACTATCATTATTTATTTATATCGTCGTTAAAATCAAGAGTCTTCAGTTGGCTTCTAATGATGCTAATAGGAATAGTTTTTCTTCAGTGATGATGATGTTGATGATTATCATTATGATAATGATAGATAAATTATAATAATGATAATGATTGTAATAATAATAATAATACTTGTAATAGTAATGGTAAAAATATTAATAACAGTGATAATGATAATGATAATAGTAATGGTGAAAATAATAATAGTAATAATGATAATAATGATGATCATGATCATAATGATAATGATAGTGACGATGATAACGATAATGATAATAATGATGATGCTAATGATAAAATTATAATATTAATGGTAATTATATTACAAGCGATAACAATGATGATAATATGATAATGGCAGTAGTGATAATAATAATGAAAATAATAACAATATTAATAATAGCAATAATAATAACACTAACAATGATAACGATGATGATAACAATAATAATAATGAAAGTAATAATAATGTTAATAACAACAATAAAAATGGCAATGGCAATGAAGATAGAAAATATGATATTTCCACAAAGGGCTGATTATGGCGAATAAGCACTTAATTCCAATTTCATTTTCAAAAGAATTGTTTTCACATGACGAAATCCATTGAGAGTGGTTGCAGATATATATATATATATATGCAGATTTATATTGCGAAAGCTAGGTTGACGCCAGCGCTCTTCTCGCTCTCTCTCTCTCCTTTCTCTTTTGTCTCTCTTCTGTCTTCTGTCTCCTGTCTTCTCTCTCTTCTCTATCTTTTTCTCGCTCTCTCTCTCTCTCTCTTTTTTCTCTCTCTTGTTGTCTTCTGTCTCCTGTGTTTTCTCTCTTCTTTTTCTTTTTCTCGCTCTCTCTTTCTCTTCGCTCGACTTCCTCTCTCTTTTTCTCTCTCTCTCTCTCTCTCTCTCTCCTCTCTCTCTCTCTCTCTCTCTCTCTCTCTCTCTCTCTCTCTCTCTCTCTTCTCTCTCTCTTCTCTCCTCTCTCTCTCTCTCTTCTCTCTCTCTCTCTCTCTCTCTCTCTCTCTCTCTCTCTCTCTCTCTCTCTCTCCCTCTCCCTCTCTCTCTCTCTCCTCTCTCTCTCTCTCTCTCTTTCTCTCTCTCTCTCTCTCTCTCTCTCTCTCTCTCTCACTCTCTCACCTCTTTCTCTTTCTCTCTCTGCTCGCTCTCTCTCTATCTGTCTGTCTTCCTTTCTTTTTCTTTCTCTCTCTTTTTCTCTTTCACTCTCTCTATCTATCTACCTATCTCTATCCCCCCCTTTTCCCTCGCTCTCTCTTTCCTCTTCTCTCTCTGTCTGTCTGTCTGTCTGTCTGTCTGTCTGTTCTCTCTCTCTCTCTCTCTTCTCTCTCTCTCTCTCTCTCTCTCTCTCTCTCTCTCTCTCTCTCTCTCTTTCTCTCTTCTCTCTCGCTCTCTCTCTCTCTCTCTCTCTTCTCTGTCTTCTCCTTCTTTCTTTTTCTTCTCTCTTCTTTTTCTCTTTCACTCTCGCTCTCTCTTTCCCTCCCTCTCTATCTTCTGTCTGTCTGTCTGTCTCTCTCTTCTCTCTCTCTCTCTCTTCTCTTCTCTCTCTCTCTTCTCGCTCTCTCTTCTCTTCTCTCTCTCTCTTTCATTTACTATAAGTTCTCGCTCTCTAGTCATATTAACCCATATACACTAAGCATACACCAAAATCTTTTTATAGAATTGAGTCTACCATACATTCTATTTAACTCACTATATCCTATCCATCTTAATGTACTTATAAACATTCACAAACTTCCAGGATCATATGTTTCACCACCGTATGTATGACATTCATATTCTTTCATTTCATGGCAATATATTACAGCCTTCCCTTCCCCCCCACCCCCCACCCCCTCTTTCTCAGGCTGTGTCAACATATGTACTCATATCATGCTCATATCATGCACAGACACCCTCTAAACACACACTTCTATGTACACGGATAAAGTTCATCTAAAGACGCCCATATTTTAAGCTTAAACGCCCATCAGCGACCACGCCCATCACATCAAACGACCGTGGTTAACCCAACAGCGGATCTTGTTTAGCATGCGAACGGCCGGTAAAGGTGTTAGTCGTTCTTTTAGGGAATAAAAGCTAAAAAAAAACACTTGTAGGAAATACGACAGTGAGGGAAGACAAGGAACTGAGAATGAAATAGTATGCCCGCAAAAAGACGTCCGTCCTATGAATGTAATTTAGTAGCGCCATCTATTGAGCTGAGGCAACACTTTTTGTTTCTGGTTTCGTCGTTTATATCCACGCAACCACCCGTGTTAATTTTTCACTAAAGCCATAAAGTCCTATTCGTCTTTTGCAGACGCAGGTCGGGGTAATATTTCAGTTTTCCTTTCACATACACACACACACACACACACATACACCACAGACACATAGATATATATAGATAGATAGATAGATAGATAGATATATGGTCACAAGGATAACAGAACTCCAACGCCATCTATGTTTGGCGATCGAAAACCAGACGCTCCAGCTGGCGAGAGTCACGTGACCCAGCGTTTGAGATGGAGTTCACTAAACCCGGTCCTTGGAAGGGAAAACGTCTCAGTCTGTTTGGCTTTTGCCGTGGATTAAAGAGCCGGGAGTCTGATCGCTTAATTAGACAGATGGTGCAGTGACTCACGCGCGAGTGAAGGAGGAAGAGGAGGCTTTTTTAGCGAACGCGGCCGTTAAGCATGGATGACGTCATCAATTCCGTGTGTTGAGGAGGTGGGTGGGGCGGAGGGCGGAAGGAGGGGCGGGGGAGGAGGGAGGGGGGGGAGGCGGGGGGGGGAGGAGGGAGGGGCGGGGGGAGGAGGGGAGGGGGAGCGGGGAGGAGGGGAGGGGCGGGGAAGGAGGGGGCGGGGGAGGGGGAGGGGCGGGGAAGGAGGGAGGGGCGGGGGGAGGGGGGGCGGGGGGGAGGAGGGAGGGGGGGGGGGAGGAGGGAGGGGCGGGGGGAGGAGGGAGGGGCGGGGGGAGGAGGGGGGCGGGGGGAGGAGGGAGAGGGCGGAGGGGCGGGGAGGAGGGAGGGGGCGGGGGGGAGGGAGGGCGGGGGAGGAGGGAGGGGCGGGGGGGGAGGGGGCGGAGGGAAGGAGGGAGGGGCGGGGGAGGAGGGAGGGGCGGGGGAGGGAGGAGGGGAGGGCGGGGGGGGGAGGAAGGGAGGGGCGGGGGGGAGAGGGAGGGGCCGGGGGGGGAGGAGGGAGGGGCGGGGGGAAGGGAGGAGGGGCGGGGGAAGGAGGGAGGGGCGGGGGCGGGGGAGGGGGGGGAGGGGCGAGGAGGGAGGGGCGGAGGGAGGAAGGAGGGGCGGGGGGAGGGGGGGGCGGGAGGGAGGGAAGTGAGGGCGGGAGGGGCGGTGGAGGGAGGGCGGAGGGGGGGAGGGGGGAGGAGGGAGGGGCGGAGGGAGGGGGGAAGGAAGGGAGGGGCGGGGAGGGCCAGAGATTAGACTTCCTGGTGGGTAATTAATGTTATTGAATATCCCTGAAGCTAGATTATTAACTTCGGCGGCGAAGATTGGTGAGTGTCGTGTCTGAAGGTTGTTTTTTGACCTCAAACCACTCGTCTCTCTCTGCGTGGTTTAGCAAATGACAAATCTTTAGAGCTTAGATTACCGCACTGGGTTGGAAGTATGAAGGATATGGATGGAGTGACAACGATAATTCCTTTTATGTGCATGTTTAATTATTTAAGATGAATTTCGTCTTGTTGTCTCTCTATCTTTCTCTCCTCTCCTCTACTCTCCTTTCTCTTCTTCTCCTATTCTCTCTCTCTCTCCCTCTCTTTCTCTCTGTTCTCTCTTTCTCTCTCTCTCTCTCTCTCTCTCTCTCTCTCTCTCTCTCTCTCTCTCTCTCTATCTATCTATCTATCTATCTCTATCTCTATCTCTATCTCTCTATCTCTCTCTCTCTTCTCTCTCTCGTCTCTCTCTCTCTCTTCTCTCTCTCTCTCTCTCTCTCTCTCTCTTCTCTCTTCTTCTCTCTCTTTCTCTCTTTCCCTCTTTCTCACCTTCTCTTCCTTTCTCTCTTTTTTTCTTCTCTCCTATCTCTTCTCTCTATCTCTATCTCTCTGCTTCATTCTCTCATTCTCTTCATTCTCTCTCAATCTTATCTATCTATCTATATTATCTATATATTATATAATAATATATATATATATATATATAGTATATATATAGTCGCCTTTCTGCTCTCCTCTTTCTCTCTTTCTTCTCCTCTTTCGGGGTTTCATGTCGCATCATCTGAGAGGAAATCGTGCGAAACCAATGAATATCTAAACGTCATCTCTCGTTCTCATTACTCAGAAATCCAATTCTACAAATAAACGGGCCCATGTGGATGTAAACGGCAATAATTGGCATTGGGTCGTTCTTGAAAAAAAAAAGAAAAAAACTTGCTAATTATATAATGATATTGTTTCTATTTCTATATATTATCAATAAATAAAAGTCAATGCC
>NW_020869544.1:197020-219520 GCF_003789085.1 Penaeus vannamei | reverse complement strand
GGCGTGTGTGTGGGGGTGAGTGTGTGGGCGTGTGTGTGGTGGGGTGGTGTTGTGTGTGAGTGGCGTGTGTATGTGTGTGGGGGTGTATGTGTGGTTGGGTGGGTGTGTGTGTGTGTGTGGGTGGGTGGGTGTATGTGTGTTGAGTGGTGTTTGGTGTGGTGTTGTGTGTGTGTGTGTGTATGTGTGTGTGTGTGTGTGGTGTGTGTGTGTGTGTGTGGTGTGTGTGTGTGTGTGTGTGTGTGTGTGGTGGGTGGGAGGGGGGGGTATGTGGTTGGGTAGGTGTGTTGGTGTGTGTGTGTGTGGCGTGTGTGTGTATGTGTGTGGGAGTGTGTGTGTGCGTGTGTGTGGTCTGTGTTAGAGTGTGTTTATGTGTGTGTGTTAGTATAGTTGTGGGTGCGGGTGTGAGGGGTGGATGTACATGTGGGTGTGGTTGGGGACATGCTTGTGTATTGTGTGTGTGTGTGTGTGTGTGTTTTCTGAATGTTTGTGATGCTCATGTTACTTGTGTTGTTAATGTTATGTTCCTGTTTCGAATGTTACGTGTATTTTCCTTGCGCTGTAACTGCTTCTCTGTGATAAGCTAGAATTGTGACTTTGGTATTTGTTTGTTTTACATTACCATATATTGTTTTGTTTTATATTTACCATATACTGTATTATACAGAATCATCCGCAGATTAGTTTAAATTGTACGAGACCCGACCCGATGAATATTCCTTATACGGACACGCATAAACACAGAAATAAACATATATATAACATTTTAGACATGTATATCTACAGGATAGATGGATATATAAATGTATCTACCAGACTGATAGACAGATATGCATTTATTTGTGTGCATGTCCGTAAATATGAATATACGTTGGGTGTGTCCTCGCACAATTTAACAAAACGGTTGTGTGTCTGGTATCTCATGCGTAAAGAAAGCTTGTTATATTTCAGTGAGTTTTGTATTTACCTTCTGTATATTTTGTCTATTTTAGTGGTCATGTATCATGGTTTTGGTCAAGTTTCTGTCAAGATTTTGGTCAAGTTTCAGTCAAGGTTTTAGTCGTTTCTGTCAAGGTTTTGGTCAAGTTTCAGTCAAGAACTGTCTTTCTACATGGAGCAGACTGAGGAAGTTTTATGCGAGATTACGCTCTCTCTCTCTCTCTCTCTCTCTCTCTCTCTCTCTCTCTCTCTCTCTCTCTCTCTCTCTCTCTCTCTCTCTCTCTCTCTCTCTCTCTCTCTCTCTCTCTCTCTCTCTCTCTCTCTCTCTCTCTTCTCTCTCTCTCTCTCTCTCTCTCTCTCTCTCTTCTCTCTCTCTCTCTCTCTCTCTCTCTCTCTCTCTCTCTCTCTCTTCTCTCTCTCTCTCTCTCTCTCTCTCTCTCTCTCTCTCTCTCTCTCTCTCTCTCTCTCTCTCTCTCTCTCTCTTTCTCTTTCTCTCTCTCTCTCTCTCTCTCTCTCTCTCTCTCTCTCTCTCTCTCTCTCTCTCTCCTCTCTCTCTCTTTCTCTCTCTCTCTCTCTCTCTCTCTCTCACTCTTCACTCTCTCTCTCTCTCTCTCTCTCTCTCTCTCTCTCTCTCTCTCTCTCTCTCTCTCTCTCTCTCTCTCTCTCTCTCTCTCTCTCTCTCTCTCTCTCTCTCTCTCTCTAGTTTTGTAAATGCATAATTCTGCTGTGTGCATTTATTATTTTTGCCTGCAGTGTTCGCAGATTTGGTTTCAGACACATGTCACTTTGGGATGTTTACAACTTCCTCTTTTGTTTAAAGTCGTTGGTATACACTGAGCGCCGGGCTCCGCTGTCTATAGTATGTTTGTGCACGTGTGTGTGTGCGTGTCTGTAGGTGTGTCGGTGTTTATGTGTATGTGCGTGTTTCGTTAGCTACGTATTAGTGTAACACATATATACGTATTGGTGTAACACATATATCGTTAGTGTATATACGTATTAGTGTAACACATATACATTAGCGTAACGTATTAGTGTAACACATATATACGTATTAGCGTAACACATATATACGTATTAGTGTAACACATATATACGTATTAGCGTATACGTATTAGTGTAACATAACACATATATACGTATTAGTGTAACACATATATACGTGTTTCTGTAGGTATGTGTTGGTTCATTTGGCTACGTTAAAGTGAAACACCTATGTAACACGTGTGTCTGGACATATGTTAGTGTGTTTATATGTATGACAATCCTTAGCTGTGTAAGATCGTAACACGTCTGTAACACGTCACGCGCGACCCGCCGCTGACACAGCCCAGATGGCCTCGGGTTACAGCGGCCAGACTCCCCTTCTCGCCGACGGGCATCGCGAGCCAGACCTCCGGACGGGCTTGTGGGGCCGCCCTCGTGAGCCCCGCACAGACGCCCATTGACAATAGGGCTCTGGCTGACCCCCGTCTCGAAGGCCCTGCGGCGAGCGGGACGTGTCTCCCAGCGCGGGGATCGGACGGCGCCTGTGATTGGGAGTCGCGTAGTGAATGGGGATTGGAAGGGATTCGACTCCTGGCGGACTCCTTCTCCGACTCAGGCGCCGCGGGGGATGGAGAGGCTGTCCCCGCCCGGCTGATGAATGGCCGAGGGGAAACCTAACCCACAAACAAGTTTCTCGGAAAGCAGCCGTCCCCTCTGACGCCGCCGCCGCCTCATTAAAACCCCCCTTGCTTGTTTTTCGGACGATTTCTCCAACAACACGGCGCGTTCATTGAGTGGGTCTGCACGTTCGCTGGCCTCCCGGTGGACTGTTGACCCCGTGAGGGTCCCCCAGAGAGCGAGTTGGAGGACAGGGTGAGAGGCCCAAGGGGAGGCGAGAACGAGAGGAGAGGCCAAGGGGAGGGCGAGAACGAGGGGAGAGGCCAAGGGGAGGGCGAGAACGAGGGTAGAGGGTGGCGGGAAAGGAGGGGAGCGGCCGACAAGTGAGGGAGAGGAGGGCGAAACCGAGAGCAAAGTGCGAAGGGAAGGGGAGGACGAGTACAAAGGGAAAGGTAAGGATAAGGGAATAAAGTGAATGGAGAGGATGGTGAGAGAGGGAGCGAAAAGAGGATGGGTATTCAGGGCGAAGACGGGAGAGGAGAGGTCAGTAGAGAGAGGGACAGAAGAGGCGAGCGAAGGGGAGGAGAGGGAGAGAAGGAAATGGAGGAGGAGGAAAAAGGCCACGCTAGGGTATGGGATGAGGGGAGAAGACGAAGAGATGAGGAGAGAATGAGACGAGAGGAGGGGAATGAGGAGAGAGACGGGGATGAGAGCTGTTGAGGGACGAGGATCGAGGGGAGAGGACGAGCGGCGGCCAGGATGAAGGTCCGCTCGCCGTCATCTGGTCACTTGGCCGGCCCGCCTGTCATAACACAATGAGGCCCTGATGGACACTTTCCTCGGCCTCCTGCGTTTGACATTCGCCGCAGCTAAAGCCCCGACTTCCTTCCTCCGCTCACACACGGCGCAGAAGCCGCAGGCTTTCCCTCTCGCAGGCTTTGGGTTCTCACTGCCCTTTCCAGCACTCGCCTGCCTTCGCCGCCATCGCTTCGCATCCCAACACTGCGCTTTCTCGACCCCGCACTTTCCATCATAAAAATCAGAGCCACAGACCCCAAACCGGCCCCATGCACACGCCAAACGCCGCCCCGCCCTACCTGAGACGAACACGAGCAGAAGGATGAGCATCGCGCCCATCCCTCCTCCGGCCGCAGGACCGCACCGCCCCCGCGACGTGGCAGACATCAGGACGAGGATGTGCACTCACACGAGGCAAGGACGCGACTGGGCCTCCGCGTCCGCCATCACCTTCGGGCCGCTCGCCTTGGGGAACGCCCGCCGCCCGCGCCCAGGATCGTGGTTGTTATCGTTGTTATTATCATTATTATTGTCTGTTTTATTACTTTTATTATCGTGTTTTGATAAATTCCTCATTATCATCAGTCATGGATGATGATAATGAGGAATTTATAATAATGATATCGTTATTATTATCATTATTATTGTCTGTTTTATTACTTTTATTGTCATGTTTTGATAAATTCCTCATTATCATCAGTCATGGATGATGCGAGGGATCGTGGTTCTATTATCATTATTATTGTCTGTTTTACTACTTTTATTGTCTTTTTATAATAATTTCCTCATTATCGCTCCCTCTCGTCCTCGCCCAGGATCGTGGTTATGTTCTCGTTATTATTATCATTATTATTGTCTGTTTTATTACTTTTATTATCATGTTTTGATAAATTCCTCATCATTATCATCAGTCATGGATGATGCATTTATCATTATTATTGTCTGTTTTATTACTTTTATTGTCATTTTATAATAATTTCCTCATCATTATCATCAGTCATGGATGATGCATTTATCATTATTATTGTCTGTTTATTTTATTATCATGTTTTGATAAATTCCTCATCATCATCAGTCATGGATGTGATAATGAGGAATTTATAATAATGATATCGTTATTATTATCATTATTATTGTCTGTCTTATTACTTTTATTGTCTTTTTATAATAATTTCCTCATTATCATCAGTCATGGATGATGCATTTATCATTATTATTGTCTGTTTTATTACTTTTATTTGTCATTTTTATAATAATTTCCTCATTATCATCAGTCATGGATGATGCATTTATTACAGATGCTATTAGTTTTATCAATGCCATTACAGATATTTTGATATCTATAAGTATTATAACAGTCATCAGATTTATTTATCACTCGTATCACAATGATCTTTGCTCTTTATCATTGCATCGTTATTATTCTTTATCTGTCATTGCCTTCATCATCATAAGTATCATTAATGTCATTATTTTATCAATTAACACCATGGTGAAGAAAATTATCTTCGCAGACCGCATGTAAAACATAACTAGAGAATAGAGATGTGTATGCGTGTATATGTGTGTGTGTGTATATGTGTTGTGTGTGAGTGTTGTGGTGTGTATATATATATATATATATATATAATATATATATATATATATATATATATATATATATATATATATATATATATGTATGTATGTATGTATGTATAAAATATGTGTGTGTGTGGGTATGTGTGCGTCTGTATGTGTTTGTATACACACACACAGACACACACACACACACATACATTACATACATACATATATATATATATATATATATATATATTTATATATATTATATATATATATATATATTATATTATATATATATATATATATATATATATATATATATATATATATATATGTATATGTATATGTATATATAATTTATATATATATATATATATATATATATATAATATATATATATATATTTATATATATATTTATATATAATATATATGTATGTATGGGTGGTTGTACGTATATATCCATATGTGTGTGTATGTATACACCTCAACGGAAAGAATTGACAAACCACATGTCGGCTCACAAATATTTGATGAAATAATGTAGAATTTAAACACAACACCCAACAGTTGGTCCCTTTAATGGAGGTACTTATTACTTATTACTTATTACTTACTACTTTTACTTTACTTATTACTACTTATCTTAATTACTTATTACTTATTACTTATTACTTATTATTACTTATTACTTATTACTTATTACTTATTACTTATTACTTATTACTTATTACTTATTACTTATTACTTATTGCTTATTACTTATTACCTTACTTATTACTTATTACTTATTACTTATTACTTATTACTTACTACTTATTACTTATTACTTATTACTTATTACTTATTACTTATTACTTACTACTTACTACTTATTACTACTACTACTTACTTTACTCCTTAATTACTTTATTACTTATTACTTATTACTTATTATTACTTTTACTTATTACTTTTATTACTTATTACTTATTACTTACTACTTACTACTTATTACTTATTACTTATTACTTATTACTTATTACTTATTATTATTAACTTATTACTTACTACTTACTACTTACTACTTATACTTACTACTTACTACTACTACTTACTATTACTTATTACTTATTACTTATTACTTACTACTTACTACTTACTACTTACTACTTACTACTTACTACTTACCACTTACTACTTATTGCTTATTACTTATTACTTATTACTTATTACTTATTACTTATTATTTACTACTACTTACTACTTACTACTTACTCTTATACTTACTACTTACCACTTACTTATTGCTTATTGCTTATTACTTATTACTTATTACTACTTACTTACTACTACTACTTACCTTATTTATACTTACTTATACTTACTTATTACTTATTACGTATTATTACTTTATTACTTATTACTTATTACTTATTACTTATTACTTATTTACTTATTATTATTACTTATTACTTTTTACTTATTACTTATTACTTATTACTTATTACTTATTACTTATTACTTATTACTTATTACTGTTTACTTATTACTTATTACTTATTACTTATTACTTACTACTTACTACTTACTACTTATTACTTATTACTTATTTTATTATTTACTTTTAATACTTACTACTTATTCTTACTATTACTTATTACTTATTTATTTATTACTTATTACTTATTACTTATTACTTATTACTTATTACTTATTACTTATTACTTATTACTTATTACTTATTACTTATTACTTATTACTTATTACTTATTATTACTTATTACTTATTACTTATTACTTACTACTTACTACTTATTACTTATTACCTTATTCTTATTACTTATTACTTATACTTATTACTTATTGCTTATTACTTATTACTTATTACTTATTACTTATTACTTATTACTTATTACTTATTACTTACTACTTACTACTTACTACTTACTACTTACTACTTACTACTTACTACTTACTACTTACTACTTATTACTTATTACTTATTACTTATTACTGAATCATCGGGCTTTCCATCCGGATCGTCGATTCCCACGCTTTTTAAGAGACTGACCTTGTTTTTTTGTCGACGTATCAACCTCCGTGACCTCTGATTTTCGACAGGACAGAGGCCTAAAATGATTATAATTAATTAAGATAATTATCGGGCCAGGCGCTCATGTACTTTTTGTAGCAATTATTCCATTGTTCATCTAATTAGGTGCTTCGTCTAGTTGGAAGGATCAGTTCTCAAGATTTTTTGATGTTATGGAATAATTGTTCAGGAGCATGTGATATTTTTCTTTGTTCACTGTTTCGTTTATGATGAAAAAAAGATTAATAATTAACGAAAGGATCGTCGATATTGCAATCATCTGCCAACGAACTTGTCTTCCCTGTGATCGTTTCCTGCAATATGTCTCACAAAAAATGTTTCTTCGTCGGACTATAAAATTTTCGTCCATTTATCGAATCATTTATCTGCCATATCATTTTGTCCTTTTGATATCTGCCAAATATGAGTATTTTTGTCCCTATTGTTGGTGTTTTTCTTGTATCTGCCAAATATGAGTATTCTTTTTGTCCTTGTGTTGGTGTTTTTTCTGATATCTGCTAAATATGAGTATTTTTGTCCTTGTGTTGGTGTTTTTTCTTGATATCTGCCAAATATAGTATATTTTGTCTGTGTGGTGTTTTTTCTGATCTGCCAAATATGAGTATCTTTTGTCCTTGTGTTGGTGTTTTTCTTGATATCTGCAAATATGAGTATCTTTTGTCCTTTGTTGGGGTTTTTTCCTTGTATCTGCCTATCTTTTGTCCTTGTGTTGGTGTTTTTCTGATATCTGCCAAATATGAGTATTTTTTGTCCTTGTGTTGGTGTTTTTCTTGATATCTGCCAAATATGAGTATCTTTTGTCCTTGTGTTGGTGTTTTTCTTGATATCTGCCAAATATGAGTATCTTTTGTCCTTGTGTTGGTGTTTTCTGATATCTGCCAAATATGAGTATCTTTTGTCCTTGTGTTGGTGTTTTTCTTGATATCTGCCAAATATGAGTATTTTTTGTCCTTGTGTTGGTGTTTTTCTTGATATCTGCCAAATATAGTAGTATCTCTTTTGTCCTTGTGTTGGTGTTTTGATATTCTTGTGTGTTTGGTGTTTTTCTTGATTCTTCAAATATGAGTTGTCTGTTTTCTTGATATCTAATATGAGTATCTCTTGTCCTTGTGTTGTGTTTTTCTTAATATCTGCCAAATATAAGTATATTTTGTCCTTGTGTTGGTGTTTTTCTTGATATCTGCCAAATATAAGTATATTTTGTCCTTGTGTTGGTGTTTTTCTTGATATCTGCCAAATATAAGTATCTTTTGTCCTTGTGTTTGGTGTTTTTTCTTGATATCTGCCAAATATGAGTATTTTTTGTCCTTGTGTTGGTGTTTTTCTTGATATCTGCCAATATAAGTGTCCTTGTGTTGGTGTTTTTCTTGATATCTGCCAAATATGAGTATCTTTTGTCCTTGTGTTGGTGTTTTTCTTGATATCTGCCAAATATGAGTATCTTTTGTCCTTGTGTTGGTGTTTTTCTTGATAAATATAAGTATCTTTTGTCCTTGTGTGTGTTTTTCTTGATATCTGCCAAATATAAGTATCTTTTGTCCTTTTTGGGTGTTTTTCTTGATATCTGCCAAATATAAGTATCTTTTGTCCTTGTCTTGGTGTTTTTCTTGATATCTGCCAAATATAAGTATCTTTTGTCCTTGTGTTGGTGTTTTTCTTGATATCTGCCAAATATAAGTATATTTTGTCCTTGTGTTGGTGTGATAGGCGTTTTTTTTTTTTTTTTTTTTTTTTTTTTTTTTTTTTTTTTTTTTTTTTTTTTTTTTTTAGCTCGTACTTTAGCATACCCTAAATCCACACGGAGGCGCCGTTGTATAGTCTTCACAGACATCTCCCCGAGAGCTGGATTCTGTTTCTTTAAGATTGTGAGGCAGTATTGCAAGGGTTATATGTAGGAATGACGCTTTAACACATTACAGTGCGCGGGTTTTTCTCACAAGGCCACCGCTATGTTAGTGGCCATCTATTTCTATTTGTCTATCTACACACACACACACACACACACACACACACACACACACACACACACACACACACACACATATATATATATATATATATATATATATATATATATATATATATATTATATATATATAATGCGCGCCGCGTGTCTGTGAATGTGCTATGTGCGTTTGTCTGTGAATGTGTTGTGTGTGTGTGTGTGTGTGTGTGTGTGTGTGTGTGTGTGTGTGTGTGTGTGTGTGTGTGTGTGTTGTGTGTGTTGTGTGTGTGTGTGTGTGTGTGTGTGTGTGCATGCACTCTGGTGTCTCTTTGTTTACAAAATTTCTCTTCCTTTTCGCCTGAAACTATTTCCTTCGCCATAATAAATCTAACCCCTTTCCGATCCGACAGGAAAAATATCTCCACAGGATATTACGTCGCAGTAACAAAAAGTCTTCGTTTACAGTAAAAATAACAAAATGAGGTTTAGTTGAACAGCTGGGCCCTTTCCTGCTCTCGTTAATAAACTGAGTATTGCATGCGTCGATCCACATTACAGGATTTCCTTTAAGGATTCCCCCAAAAGGTGCAGGAAACTAAGTATATAAGTAAATTAAGTATACGTACATATTCCCAAAAGGTCAAAAGGCCCCTAAGACTAAGTGTAAGTAAACTAAGTATACGTATATATTCTAAGTATATAAGTAAACTAAGTATAAGTATATATTCCAAGCGAATATGACCACTAACTCGCAATCTCCACGATAGTCAATCAACCGTGAAAATAAACGATCAAACAAGCAATTCGTACACCGACAAAGTAGCCCCTTCTGGAGCCGCTGTTAATCCGGGCTAAACCTCGGCTACTCTCAGATCGTACCCAACGCAAAGTCTACAATATTGTTCTGAACCGGTTTAATCCAACTTGCGTGGCCAATATCCTGCTCTCTCTCTCCGTTGCACCGGCTCGGCTTCCACGGTCGCCTGCCTTTTCGGTTTCGACAGTTTAATACCATCTCTGGTGCCTTTATACCCCCTAAGCTTCACTTGATATTCACGCTCTTGTTGGAAATATCTCTGTAAATGACGGATCTATCGCCTCCATTAATCTTCACTGATACTTTTTTTTATTCTTGGTAAGCGATTCAACATCATGGATATATATTGCGTAACATCGTAATATTTTCATGGCCGAAGGAGAATCTATTGGCTAGTCATTTTCACTTCGAATTTCGCGCTCAGCTTTGGCCAAGAGATTCCCGATTCATGAGCAGTCGTGTGTCGCTGAAGTCTCGCTGAAGTGAAATGACAGAGTGATATGACTCTTGGCTCTGATGTAGCACGGACTCTGATTTCTTGTAGCATTCGGGTAATGTTTACGTGAGAGGATTTTGATAATGAGATGACTGGATAGTGGATCACCGACCAACGTACATATCATGGCTTTCTAAATGACATGACATCACTGATCTGTCTGTCCGGTTGAGTGGGTGGCTGCCTGCCTATATGTCTGACTCTGTCTGTCATACCGCATTTATATCGAAAGATACACGGAAGAAGAGTAAAAAATGATGGAAAGAAAGGAAGAGGATGAAGAATACAAGAAAAGAAAGCAAGAGAGAAAGGGGAAATAAATGTCGACTCAGACATACATAGAAAATTACAAGAAGATGCCAATCTGCCATGTATAGCGTAGGCTAAAATAGAACCAAGAATTGATAACCGTTTGACTGTCAGCGGCTGAAGGTTGAAGATTTGGTCCTGGATATGCAGTGATAAGGTTTCAGTAAGAGGTTGGCGAGTCGCTCCTTGGAAGGAATCAGATCAGACCAAAGGAATTCGGAAATGTTGCAGGATTAGAAGCCCGAGAATCATTTCAGCAGACTGGAATCGACTGACATGTCTCTCCAGCAAACGACAGATAGATAGATAGAAAGAAAGAGATAGGAGAGATCGAGTGAGAGAGAAAGTACAGAGAGAGAGCGAGTGAGAGATAAAGAGAGAGATAAAGTACAGAGTGAGAGAAAAATAGAGAGAGAAAAGAAGAGAGAAAGATTCTCTATAGCCATCCAATATTGCTCTCTCCTCTCGTCTCTACCTTGCCCACTCTATTCTCTCTTCTCTCTCTTCTCTCTCTCTCTCTCTCTCTCTCTCTCTCTCTCTCTCCTCTTCTCTCTCTCTCTCTCTCTCTCTCTCTCTCTCTCCTCGCTCTGTATCTATCTATCTATCTCATATCTAATATCCAGCTTACACGGTCTAAACATTATATCTCACTGCTGCATATTTTCCCTACGATCTTATGATAAGAAATCGTATACTTGTAACTGTAATGGCGAGCATCTAGAACACCGCCAATGGCCGTTACCAATTTTTCGTGGCGATTCCCAATTCAGCGTATCTCCCTTTTTGTATGTTGAGGGATTTGCGTTTTCTCACGATCATACTCCTTGGTACCTTGTCTATTATTCTTACTCTTCGTCCATTCAAGCCTTATCCTCTTCAATCACCTTTGATTCCATCTTCGTTCTCGCTCTTCCCTAGTTGCCATCTATCGCTATGCCCTTCCTTTGTCTACCCGGTTCCTTTTTTTCGTCATAAGTCCACGTCAGTCATCCTCCTCTACTTCGTTTTATTATTAAAATGCTTCTTTTTCCCGATGAACATGTTATTACAGCGAAAAAGTCGATAGTACAGAACCAAACAGATGTCTAAAAGTGTGTTTAGCGGAACGACCAAAGGATCTGAAATGAAGAGGGGAATCGAAACCTACACAGCGAAGAGAAACGGAATTGAATCCTCCGAAATGCAATCGAACCCAATCTAAGGTGTATCTCCCGCGTTATCAGAAGGAAGGTCCTCCCATTTCCATCGCCGTGGAGGCCATACAACACCATATGACCGACCTGGACCGCACAATAGCTGGGCGAAATAGGGAGTCATAGGCCATCGCGCTTGGCTATGGAAATGTTGACGTAACCCGAGCTGGCGACGATCACTCTCTGAAGCACTAACTGAATCTTATGAAACTTTCCATTGCTAAGGACTCAACTAGGTTAGTCTAAATCGTTATGAAATTGCTGAGAATTAATTTCGATACCAATCTACCATGCTACTATGAATGCTATGGAAGTTCCCATTACTAAAAAAGAGAATAAATGAATATAAAAGTCTCTTTCAATCTCTTTTTTTACCCCGTCTGCCTCTCGTTGTACTCTTCTATATCTTTGAATAAATTCGTTTGTGACCATTTCCGGCTAAGCAACACCCATCCCCTCTCCACAAAAGAGTCTCAAGGAAATGTAATAGAAACTCTTACTATGTGGCTAACCCTCATAGCCTCACGTAACACCCACACCCGGCCGCGAGGGAACCAGAATTCACATCGCAACACCACGTTAACAATTGTATTCGAAGTTGATAAAATGAACCGTAAAAAAAGATAAAAAAAATAAATAATAATAAAAAATAATAATAATAATAATATAATAATATAATATATAATATATATAATATAATGATATATAATATAATATGATAATGTATAATAATATATAATATAATAATAAAAATATAATGATAAAGATAATAAAAAAGATAAATAAAATAAAAGACACCAAGACAGCCTCGAGATGGCCAAGGGGATCAAGGAATGAATGTGTTGTGTGTGTTGTGTGTGTGTGTGTGCTTGGGCGTGTGTGTGTGTGTGTGTGTGCTTGTGTGCGTGTGTGTGTGTGTGTGCTTGCGTGTGTGTGTGTGTGCTTGCGTGTGTGTGTGTGCTTGCGTGTGTGTGTGTGTGTGTGTGTGTGTGTGTGTGTTGTGCTTGCGTGTGTGTGTTGAGTGTGTGTGTAGTGTGTGTGTGGTGTGTGCTTGGTGTGTGTGTGGAGTGTGTGTGCTGTGCGTGTGTGTGTGTGTGCTTGGTGTGTGGTGGTGTGTGTGCTTGCGTGTGTGTGTGGGTGTTGTGTGTGGCTTGCGTGTTGTGTGTTGGTGTGTTTTTGTGGTGTTGTGTGCTTGCGCGTGTATGTGTGCTTGCGTGTGTATTGTGTGTGTGTGTGTGTGTGTGTGCGTGCTTGCGTGTGTGTGTGTGTGGTGGCTTGCGTGGTGTGTGGTGTTGTGTGTGGGTGCGCGTTGTTGTGTGTGTTTGGTGTGGTGTGTGCTTGCGCGTGTATGTTGTGTGCTTGCGTGTGTATGTGTGTGTGTATGTGTGCTTGCGTGTGTATTGTGTGTGTGTGTGTGTGTGCGTGCTTGCGTGTGTGTGTGTGTGTGTGCTTGTGTGTGTGTTTGTGGTGTGTGGGTGTTTTGTGTGTGTGTGTGCTTGCGGTGTGTGTGTGTTGCGTGTGTTGTGTGCGTGGTTGTGTACTTGCGTGTGTATTGTGTGTGTGTGTGTGGTGCGTATGGCGTGTGTGTGTGTGTGTTGTGCTGTGCCCGTGGTGTGTGGGTGTTTGTGTGTGCGTCGTGTGTGTGGTGTTTTGTGTGTGTGTGCTTTGCGCGTGTTGTGTTGCTTGCGTGTATGTGTGTGGTGCTTGTGTGTGTTGCTGCGTGTGAGTGTGTGTGTGCTTGTGTGTGTGTGTGTGTGCTGTTGCGTGTGAGTGGTGTGGCTTGTGTGTGTGTGTGTGTGTGCGTGCTTGCGTGTGTGTGTGTGTGTGTGTGCGTGTAGTGGTGTTTGTGTGTTTATGTCCCACCGTCCGCCTCGCCCGGGAAGGAAGTGAAAATTTGTTTCCTCTTGTTTTTATTTTATATTTCTGTGACTTTAATTTTGTTGTTTGTAATATCTATTTTTTTTTTTTTTTTTTTTTTTTTTTTTGTAACTGATGTGATTCTTTTTCTTCCCTTTTTTCGCTTTTTCTTTTGATATTTACTTAATTTAAATGTTTGTTGTTTTACTGTTACCTGTATTTCTTCTTCTTGTTTTCTTCTCCCTTTTCTTACTTTTCCTTTCATTTTTTATTTGTTTATTTATTATCATCATTGTTGTTAGTATTACTATCATCATTATTGACATTTCTCTTTTTCTTGTATTACCTGGATGATTATGTATCTCTCTCTCTTTCTCTCGTCTCTCCTGTCGTCTCTCATTCATCTGCAACGTCATCGGATCTCTCGCGATGCGGTCTCTCGGGTCGGGGCGGGTCTCTCCTCCTGATCTCTTCTCTCTCGTCGATCTCCTCCTTTTGCAATGGTGAAGCTAATTTGATTTGTCGTTTTTTTTAATATCCTGTAGATTTTTTATTTTCATTTTGCCAAAGGTAATTCATTGAATGTGCCGTTGGCGAGATAGAGCAGGAGAGTAAACAGCATTTATGTTTCTTTCATCTTCTTATCCAGCTCTCTCTCTCTCGTCTCCGGTCTATCCGTCGGTCGTCTCTCGTCTCTCGGGGCTCGGGTTCTCCATCTCTCGGGTCTCTATCGTCTCCTCTCTTCTCGCGTGGTTCTTTCTTTCGTTTCGCGTGTAATTATTCTTTGGATTCTTTGTTTGTTTGTTTTGTTTGTTTTTTCGGTCTTTTTTAATCTATTGTGTAAAACAACTTCAGCAAATGATTTTTTTTTTACATCTTTCTGTCTCTTCTCAGCTGGTATGTAATCTCTTCTCTCTCTTCTCTCTCTTTCCTCCTCTCTCTCTCTTCTCCTCTCTCGTTCTCGGAGTACTGTCTCTCTCGCTCATCTCGATCTTCGTCTCTCTCTGCTCAAATTCTCCTTCATCTCTAGTCTTCTCTCTTCTCTCTCTCTCCTCCTCCTCTTTTTCCTCTCTTATCCCTCTCCATTCTCGCCTCCCTTCTCCCTCTCGTTCCTCCCTCTGCTCTCCTCCCTTCCCTCCATTCTCCTCCTCCTCACTCCCTCTCTCATCATTCCCATCCACATACACTATCTAACCCCCCACCCCACCCCTACCCCCACCCACCAACCCAAACCCCTCCTCTCCTACCACCCCCACCCTTCCCACCCCACCCAACCCCAACCAACCCCTCCTCTCCTACCACCCCTACCCATTCGCCCACCCACCTCCCCCACCTCAAACTCCTAACCCTCTCTCCTAACCACCCACACCTATTCCCCTGCCACCCACCCCACCAACGCCAAACCCTCCTCTCACTACCACCCACCCCTTCCCACTCCACCCCAACCCCTACCACCCAACCAACCCTCCTCTCCTAACCACCACCCACCCTTCCACCCTATTAACCCCTCTCCTACCAGCCCACCCATTCCTCCCAACCCGCGTCTCCTCCTACCACCCACCCTTCCAAACTATTACTCCTCCTCTCCTATCCACCCCACCCATTCCACACCACCCACCCCGCCCCCATAAGAGGTGCGCCAACCCAACCCCTCCTTCCTACGACCCCTACACTGCCTTCACCCCTATTAAATCCTCCTCTCTACACCCACCCATTCCCACCCGGCCCCCATCACCTCAAACGGCAAACCCACCCCATCCTACTCACTAACCACCCCCACCCATTACCCGCACTGGCCACCGAACCCCACACAACACCCAAACGCAACCTCCCTCCACCATACCACCCCCCATTCCCCGAGGCCACCTGCTGCCCGACCGCCACCGCAGGCGGAGACGTCCGACCGGGCCACCCAACCCAACAACTCATCTCCTAACCACTCCACCTTTCCCCACCCTATTAACGCTACCTGTCCCCCATCCCCTTCCCACCCACCTCCAACCCCCACCCACCAACCCCTCCTCATTCCTACCGTCAACACACCACCCCAGGATCCCAGCCAAACTCAACACCTTCCTCGTCCTACCAACCTCCAACCTATTCCCGCCCAACACCGCTCTCTCCTAACCAACCCGCCTCACCACATTCCCGCGACCCCCCCACCCCAACCCAACCCCTCTCTCCTACCACCCACCCCAATTTCCCCAAACCCTATCCTCTCCTACCACACCAACCCTCCCCCTATTCAACCCTTCTCTCCTAACAACCTTCGCCCACACGCTTAGCTACCCTATTTAACCGCCTCCCATCTCGCGTATACCACCGGGGCCACACCTCCCCCATATTTACCAGCCTTCTCGCGCTACCCCCTCACCCTTCCCACCCACCCCATACAGACGACCAACCCAACCCCCTGCCTCTCCTAACCACCCCACGTAGAAGTAGCGCCTGATCGCGACCATTCCCGCACGTCAACCGCAACACCTCCGTCGTCCTACAACCTCCCACCCTGCCCCCACCCTATTTAACCGCCTCGCATCGTCCGCTACCACCAGCCACACCTTCCAGCCCTATCTAACCCACCTCCTCTCGCTTAGCCACCACCCACCTTCCCCCCCTATTTACTCCCTCCTACGCCTAACCACCCTCACACCCTTCCACCCCACCCAACCCCGACCGCAATCCCAACCCCTCCTCGTCCTAGCCACACCCACTGTCCTCAACCACCCAACGAATCCCCTCTCTCTACCACCGCCCAGCCCATTCCCCACCCCCCTCCCAGCGCCACCCTCCCCTCCCTCCACCGCGCTATTAACGCCCATCCCCCCCCTTCCCCCCTCTCGCCGAAACCCCATAGATCCCAAGCCCTTCTCGGCCGTCGATCCAATTTCTTATCCAATTTTACCCAATTTTCTTCGAGTTGAGAGAGCCATCGGCCCGTATCCTGAGGGGCCATGGGCTTGTAATACCCATTGTTGTACCCTTTTCCCCCTTATTTCGTGTGGGTTCGAGTGCCCACATGCCCTATGGGCCTCGGTGTTGGTTTTTGTCTTTTTATTATTGTTATTCCTTTTTTTTTATTTTTTTTTTTTTTAACTTCTTTTTATTTTTTTCCCCTTTTCTTATTTTTTTCCCTCCGTTTTTTTATTTCTATTTTTTTATTTTCCCGTTTTTTTTTCTCTTTTTGGGGGGCTTTTTATCACTTTTTCTTTCTTTTTTCTATTTTTTTTTAAATCTCTCTGATTTTTGTACTGTTTTCTCTCTTTTTTTTCCTACGTCTTGTATATTGTTTACTTTTTCCCCATTCCTCTTTCTCTTCTTTTCTTTTTTTTTTTCTTCTTTTCTTATTCTCTTTTCTTCTACTTCCTTTTTTTTTCTCTCGTTCTTTTCCCTTTTCGCTTTTTTTCCTTCCTTTTTTGTTTCTTATTATTTTTTTTTACTTTACTGTTTTTTTCATTTCATACTCTCTCTTTTTTTCTCTTCAAGTGTTTTCTCTATTTTCCACCTTTTCATAATCTCCTTTTGTTTTCGTTTTCTCTTTCCGCCATCTCTCTTTTTTTCTTGTTTTTTCTTCCATCTTTTCATTTTGTTCCTTTTTGTTTTTTCCTCTTTTTCTTCTCTCTCTCTTTTTTCTTCTTTTTTTCCCTCTTTTTTTGTTTTCCTTTTTTTTTTTTCCAAAAAACAAACGCAGTGAATTCATTTTAGTATGCTTTTAAACACTGCATTAGTTTATTCAGAAGCACTTCACTGATTTATTTTAAAAAAACACCACTTATTTATTTTTAAAAATACCACTTATTTATTTAAAAACACTTACCATATTTATTTTTAAAAAAGCACCACTTGTTTATTACAAAATACATTCACTTATTTATTAAAGAATACTTATTTATTTTAAAAAACACTTCACTTATTTATAAAAAAACACAACTTATTTATTAAAAAGAATACCACTATTTATTCAAAACAAAAGGTAGACACAGATTTTACTTTTTTCCTTAAGAAATAACAACCACTTATCTATTCAAAACAAAAGACACTTATTTATTCCTTTTAATCTGCTTTCAAACACTTCACTTATTTATTCGAAAACTTTTCACATATTTATCTAGAACCACTTATTATTTCGTTACACACCATTTATTTATTTAGAAACACTCACTTTATTTATTTATTTAATTTAGAACACTTTCAGAAAACAAATTTATTTATTCAAAAAAACATTTACACTTATTAATATGAAACACATTTCACTTATTTATTTAGGAATCACTAATTTATTTCGAAACACTGCACTTATTTATTTAGAAACACCACTTGTTTATTTAGAAACCACTTTTCTATTTAGAAACACCATTTATTTATACAAAAACATTTCACTTATTAATTGAGAAACACTTCACTTTATTTAATTTTAGGAATCACTAATTTATTCGAAACACTGCACTTCATTAAATTAAGAAGACAATTCATATACTTTTTTTATAAATACTCACTTAATTTCATTTTTAAAAAAAAAGCAATCATTTTAAAAAAAGATCACCTATTTATTGAGCAAACAACACAGACAGACAGAGACAGAGCACAGGAGACAAGAGAGAGATATCAAGCAAAGAGACAGAGAGAGATACAGCAAGAGACAGAAAGAAAGAGAGAAATGAGACAGAGAAAGAAAGAGAGACAGATAAGCAGACCGACAGAGACAGAAATAAGATATAGACAGAGAAGAGATGAAGAGAGAGAGAGAGCCGCGAGAACAAACAGATAACTCCAACAATCAAAGAAAAAAAAAAAAAAAAAAAAAAAAAGACAAATAAGAACCACAGAAATAGACAGAACAACAAATACCGAAAGGCGGAAGAGGAAGACACCAATAAATGAGAAAGAGAAGAGAAGCGAAGCAAAAAAGACCTTTGAAGAAATGATTGTGTTGGTGAGACGAAGCATCACTCACTTTGGGACGCTGACAGTCTGGCGACAGGCCAGGGAGAGAAGGGGGGGGGAAGGAAATGGGAAGAGAAGAAGGGAAGAGGAAATGGAAGAGAGGAGGATGAGGGGTAGAGGGAATTGAGAGAGAGAGAGATGGAAAGGAAAAGGGGAACAGGAAGAAAGAGAGAGTGAGATATGAAGAAAGAGAGAGGAGTAGGGAGTGGGAGACAGATGGAGAGGGAAAGAGGAAGAAAGGGAGAAAGATAGAAAGGGAAAGGAGAAGAGGAAGAAAGGGAGAGAAATGGAGAAAGATATAAAGGAAGAGATAGAGAGAGGAAGAGTGAGAGAGAGTCCTTCCACTAATTCTTCTTTCGTTTCTTTCTTGCTAGTTCTCTACTTCGTAAGCTTCACTATCCCCTTTCATCTATTTAAAAATCTTCTATCTTGTTTCACTATAAACATTTTTCATTTGCACTTCTAAACTCTCCTTCTCTTTACTTCATCTTTAACTTCTTTTTACTCACTTCTTTTCCCCACACCCTAAGCTTCTTTCCAACCACAATTCCTCCTTAAACTGCCTTGTTGTCTCTGTTTCTTCCTCATTAAACTTCTTTATTACCATTTCTTCCACACCATGAACTTCTTGTCGAACTTCTCCTCTTTATTCTTTATTTCCATTTTCTTTTCTCTTTCCTCCGGGAAGTAATACATCGCAAGAAAATTGAAATCTAAAAGTGCAAAGGCATTGTATATCTCCGTCTGTTGCGGAGCGATGATACGACGCCATTCATTCGAAGGAGAGGTATATCTTGCTTCTCTCTTTCTCTCTCTCTCTGCGATCCTCTCTCTCATCTCTCTCTCTCTGTCTGTCTTCTGTCTTGTCCTCTCTCTCTCTCTTCATGTCCTCTGTCTCTGTCTCTGTCTCTTCTTCTGTCTATTCTCTCTGCTCGTCCTGTCTGTCTGGTCTCTCGCTGTCTGTCTCTTCTCTCTATCATTTTCTCAATCTCTCATCCTCTCCCTTCTCTCGAGTCATCGCTGCATCAATGGTCATCATCGCTAATGCTCTCTTCTCTCTCTCTCGCCTCAGTCGTTCAAACTAAAGGTCGTCTGCGGCCCGTCATGGTCAGAATGGGTTCGATTTTCGATCGCGATCCGTCAGGCAGTGTGGGGGATGCGTCAGGTCGTCTGTCGGCGCGTGGTCACAGCACCGTATCCAAGTAGGGTCTCCCTGGTGACGTTCTCTTCGTCGTGAGGACTTATCGCCCTGTCATTTCATGCTCGGATGCCCGTTCAATACAGGCCGACAGCCGGGGCGCACTGATCCTTCTGCGTCTCTCTTTGTGGGTCTCTCTGTCTCGTCTCTGGTTCCTCTGTCTCAATCCCTCTTTCTCCTTCCAGTCTCCCCGTCTCCCATGCCGTGGGAGGCTGCGCAGGCACGGCCTCTCAGGATGTCGGACGGCACGTCTGATACCTCATCATCAGTCTCTGTCCTCTTCCCCTCCGTTCTCTCTATCGTCGTCCTGCTTCGTCATCTCTCTTCCGTCGACGTCCATCTGTCATTCCTTCATGCTCTCTGCATTCAGGTCCTCTTCCTCTCTCGTCTCTCGTCCTTTCTCATCTAGTCGCTCTACTCGCGTTGTCGTCTCGCTATGTTCATTCTTCATAGATCACTGTCCGTCCGTCTNATATATATATATATAATGTATATATAATATATTATATTTATATATATATATTATATATATTTTAATGTATTTATATTATATATATATATATATGTATTTATATTATATATATATATATAACTTATATATTATATATATATGTGGATGTGTGTGTGTGTGTGTGTGTGTGTGTGTGTTGTGTGTGTGTGTGTGTGTGTGTTGTGTGTGTGTGTTGTTTGTGTGTGTTGTGTTTTGTACATATGTATATATATATATATATATAATATATATATAATATATAATATATATATATTATATATACATATATATATATACACCTATATAATAAATATATATATATATATATATATATATATATATATATATATAATATATGTATGTATGTATGTATGTATATGTAAATGTATATGTATATGTATATATATGTATATAACATATATATATTATATATATATAATATATATATAATATATATAATATATATATATATATATTATATATATATATATATATATATATATATATATATATATTTATATATATTATATGGCGGGGTAGGTGTAGGTGTGTGTATGGGATCTAAATATGTACATATATAACTGATTGAATAGAGTAAGTGATTGAAATATGTATATATGTAACTGGCTACCTAGCTATCTATATTTTTTTCTATATTGCATTATGTCTTTTTTTCTAAATATTCCTTTTTATTTTTTTGAAAAGTGTTTATTTTTAATTTGATTTGTATTATATGTGGAAACAATCTGATAATGCCTTCGCTCTTTTTCCTTTCTTTATGCATTCGCAGAATAATAATGAATTTCCTCGCCGATTTTCTGCCTTTGGCTCCACCCGCTGATGAAGAAGTATCCGGTATAAGAGTCAATATCAAAGAAGAGCTCAACGTCGATGTCACCGAAGAGACCTGTCTGGAAATTAAAGAGGAACCATTTGGTTATGCAGATGAAATGAGCGACGTTAAAGTGAAACAAGAATTCCTCTCCTTTCACAATGATCATGGTCAAAAACATAGGGGAAATGCCAGGGATTTGTGTGTTTACGTTCAGGAAGGTCATTCCTTGTTAAGAGAACCTTTTGTGACTAAGGAAAGTCTTAAAGATAAACAACTAAAGCAATATACCTGTGAGAGATGCGAGAAAGCTTTCTCAGGAAAATGGAATCTGGTGAGACACATGAGAGTTCATACAAAGGAGAAGCCATATATATGTGAGATTTGCAGTAAGGCTTTCTCAGAAAAAAATAATCTAGTGCAACACATGACAGTACATACAAAGGAAAAGCCATACATCTGTGAGATTTGCAGCAAGGCCTTCTCACAAAAAAGTTATTTAGTGAGACACAAGAGAGTACATACAAAGGAGAAACTATATATCTTCGAGATTTGCAACAAGGCCTTCTCACGAAAAAGTGTTCTAGTGAGACACATGAGAGTCCATATAAAAGAGAAGCCATAAAGTTGTGAGATTTGCAGCAAGGCTTTCTCACAAAAATGTGTTCTAGTGCAACACATGAGAATACATACAATGGAGAAACCATACATCTGTAATATTTGTAACAAGGCCTTCTCAGTAAAATCTAGGTTAGTTATACACATGAGAGTACATACAAAGGAGAAGCCCATTGTCTGTGATGTTTGTAACAAGGTATTCTCAGAAAAAAGTAAACTAGTGAAACACATGAGAGTACATACAAAGGAGAAACTACATATCTGCGAGATTTGCAACAAGGCATTCTCACAAAATAGTGTTCTAGTGCAACATATGAGAGTACATACAAAGAGAAGCCATACATCTGTAATATTTGCAACAAGGCCTTCTCACAAAAATGTGTTTGTTCTAGTGAGACACCTGAGAGTCCATACAAAAGAGAAGCCATACAGTTGTGAGATTTGCAGCAAGGCTTTCTCACAAAAATGTGTTCTAGTGCAACACATGAGAATACATACAAAGGAGAAGCCATATATCTGTAATATTTGTAACAAGGCCTTCTCAGTAAAATCTAGGTTAGTGATACACATGAGAGTACATACAAAGGAGAAGCCATTTGTCTGTGATGTTTGTAACAAGGCCTTCTCAGAAGAAGGCAAATTAGTGAAACACATGAGAGTACATACAAAGGAGAAGTCACACATATGAGAGATTTAACAGTAAGATCTTTTTAGAGAAAAATAATCTGCAGTGAGTCATGACGGAGTACATGCAAGTTATAACCATATTGGCCTTCTGTCGGATTTTCTACTTTTTGGTGTA